>VZTN01025343.1:52194-396635 GCA_013400515.1 Erpornis zantholeuca | reverse complement strand
TGTGGCTGTGGATGTGGCTGTGGCTGTGGCTGTGGCTGTGGATGTGGCTGTGGCTGTGGATGTGGATGTGGTGCCTGGGGATACGGCTTAGTGCTGGACTTGGCGGTGCTGGGTTATCAGTTGGACTCCATCCTAGAGGCCTTTTCCAACCTAGATGATTCCCTGATGCCCTATCAGGCAAAGACAAGAGCATCCTCCTCCCAGTGTCCCCTTGCATCTCCCCCTCGTTTACTGGATTGATGTGCAGTGGTTGCTGAGCTGCCAGATGCCCTGCAACATCTCCTGACATGAAAGAGAGCAAGGCAATTCCCAGACTCCTGGGGCACAGAAATTAATTTGGACTCTTTGAATCATCTCTTGCTTGAGCATTTGTCTATCCAAGAGCTGGGTCCTGCCTCTTCCATGATCCCTAATGACAAAACAGAAGCCATCTATTGATTTCAGCTGGGGCCAAAAGACATGTTCATTTTCAAAATCCCTTTTTAACACAAGGATTGGGCCTGGCATCAAATCAGAGGGAATGATGCCTGTGGAACGGCTTTCTCCCATGGACTGGCAATGGATAAACCTGCCCAGACCAATTGCTGAGTGAGATCTTACCCAGCCTGACACTGTCAGGAACCCCTGATGCAGCAGCCAGCAATTCATCCTGCTCACAAAGAAGCAGACATTTAGCAAAATAATTCGTGGTAAGGTTTGTTTGATCACAGGCTTCTTTAAAGACCCAGAGGCAAAGGGCTTTGGTAGGAGAGCCTGTGCTCTTTCAGTGTGTTGGAACAGCATCTTTAACATCCACTGGTATATACAGTCTTTGTGAAAGGTGCCAGGCTGATAAAATTTAATCTATATGGCTTTATAAAAATTTGTACAGACTGAGCAATGCCTTCAGCTCTGAGTATCAACCCTGAACCAGACAGGCATCTTCAGGGTAACAAAACTGCTTGGTGCCTGTGCTTTTTTTCTCCCCTTGTTAACATTTTCCAGTTTCTGGGTGGATTTTTTGATTTATTGTGCTATCGTGGCTATACAGAGACACCTTTTCTGGATGCATAACAACAGACAGCAAAGCCAAATGATAGCAGAATGTCATTACATGTGATGAAGCAGTGGCACACAACCATTTTGCAGACGGCATTAAAATTTCAGTCATGTCCTGTGACTGGAAAAAAGAGAAGAATTTAAACAGATCCAGAAGTGAGCATGATTAAAGACACGGGGGTCTTCTATGTTAGAAGTAATTTAAAATATTAATATTAATTACATTTAGAGAAGAGAAGAAATATAAACCAAAGGATTATATCAAAAAAGTGAGTCATGAACTCCTATTTTGCTTAATAGAAAACAATTAAATTTAAGAAATTAATTTAGAAGAGATATGGGAAGTATTTCTTTATAGCATTTCACACTATAGCCTATCACTCCAATGTATGTAAACTGGGAAAGTATCCTAGAAAAGTTAAAAGAATTATCTTTCATTTGATGCAGAATGAATGTTGTTCTTACATTAGCTGGCTTAAAACAGTATTACTCAACTCACCAATCCCCACATTTCACACACAGAGATTGTTTTCAAAGTAAAAAAAAAAAATAGAAACCACAAAAAAACCCCCCCAAAAAACCTAAAGCAAACATAAAAAACCCCAACAAACCCCTAACTCCCTCCTCACCAATTTTTATTCTATTTTTATGGCTTGGGATAACACTGAGGAGTTGATACACCACATATCTTCATATTGCAGGTGGAAGAGAAAAATTGGTGTATTCATTGTAGTGCCTTAATCTAGCAATGAAACTTGCACCCTAGGGAACCAGCTCTGACCAGGATGATATGAATGGGAGTTTTACCTGGACACAAGGGAAAGGGAGTAAGATCCAGTTGGGAACTGTGTGTAAAATGCAAAATAATCCTTATATACTGCCTCTTGTTGGCAGCTGCCAGCCATTGTCACAGGAAAGCCAGGGAAGGTGAATGGGTGCTGCTGACAAAAAGGCAGCTCCATTTTTAGCCAGTTTAAGTGTTGAGTTAGAAAACACACTGGCATGCCACTTGTAGGAAAACTAGTTCAATAACATGCTCAGTAATAAAATAAGATTTTCTTTCACTTGGATTTAAAAATCAAATGCAGAAACTGAATATAATTTGTAGCAACGTCTCTAAGGAATGTCTTCAGAGCTGCATATAGGCCATAGAAAACTTAAGAGTGTGGAATACTCCAGATAGTGCAAGGGAATATATTTATGGCTAACAAACAGAATTTTTCCAAATTCAACTGTGCAGAAACAAGCATTTCCTACTGTGACATTTTAATTGATCATAGAAAGACTTGCAAGAGAAGTCCCCAGAAGAGATTGTACCTGGGGGTAGCATAAAATAGGCACAAACAGAAAAAAAAGGCACTGAGAGACCAACAGGCACAACCCTCCCGTGCTGGGGCATGGAGTCCACAAGCCAAAGGTTCTGTTCTGACTCACATTGCCTTGAATTGTTCTCTGCAATAGCTTTTGCCAGGCTTTTGCCTTGTGCTGAGCTCCATTTTCATCAACTGCCTGATCTGACAGGAATTTTTAACTACAAACTACTGGGGTTGTTGTTGTGTTTCTTCTTTTTAGGGGACTATTAAGCGTCACATTCAGCTCCATGTCATTTTGAAATTACCAACTTGTTCATCCCCCTGAATCCTCTCCTTATATTTCCTTCTTTGACTCTCATTCATTTCTGCATCGTTTGTGACCTCATTACTATTTAAATTTCAAAGCATATTAAATCTAGATTCCACATGAGAAAAAAATTAGAAAAGACAAGCCACTCTCAAATCTGTCTGTATGAAGAAATTCACAGAAATTAATACTACATAGGAATGGTTTGTTACTTAGGAATTAGAGCTCTATCCTTACTGATTTCTTTGATGTTATTTTTAGCCTTGTTAGGAATCAGGATTTTAAACAAAAACATAGTTATGGTTTATTTTCACTTCAGTGTTTCCCGTTTACAAGATTGTTTCTTCAGAGCTTAGAGTGCTTCCATAGGGATAATTAAATCTCCTCCTGAGCAAAAAGGGAAGGGTGTCTGATGGCCACCTACTTGCTTTTCTCACAGCAGGAGTGTCTGGAGCCTGGGATGGCCTCTGTGATAATTATGGACTGCCTTGAGGCTGTTGTAAATTGGGTTTACCTGAGTGATTCCTCGGGGACTGTGCACACAGCAAGAGGCCGTGAAGGACAGGTAGAGGTTGAGCTATAATCCCTTTTCTCTGGCTGGTTCCCTCTACTAGAGCAGAGCTGAAATAATGTAGGAAGAGCTCATCTCTCCAGGGAATTCCCCCATGTTGGGCATATCCTTAGGAAATTGGAGTCTGCTGGAGTTTCAGGTTTACGAAGCTATGGAAGAAAAAAATATCAACTATTGAAATCTGAGCATATTTTAGCTGAAAAATAATAACTCTCCTCTGCAAGAATAGATTTAGGAAGTTTTGTTTTATTTCAGAATCAAAATTAGAAACTTTCTTCCTTTCAAGCAGATAGGCTGGTGCTCTTCAAGAGACTGAAGTGGAGAAATGGAGACAATCCTTAAAATCCATGCTGAAACTTTTTTTATCGTGTCAAAGTTTGTTTTAATCCAGATCAGTTTCCTGATCCAACTGAGTGGCCACCACAAATGCTTATGTTAATAAATGCTAATTCACCTCAGAAATGAGAGCCTGGGGGAGGGACTAGTTCATTCAGAAGCACTTATTTTCCTATTATTTTAAAAGTGCTGTATTTATAAAGCATCGTGGTTTTCATGGGGTACATGACTGGTTGATAATTTTTACAGTGGAGTGGCCTGAAATTAGGAAGTTGTCTGTACAACTGTTTTGTTTGACAGTAAGAACAGGAATTACCAGAGATGAGCAAGTCATTCAGGAGATAATCATCTTTAATTAGTCTTGTCTGTGTGTTCACAGATAGCCTGTGAATTAATATTCACAGTTGACTATCGTGATCTTTTCATCAGTAGATGGTTTGTGAACAAATCCACTGCGAATATTTCCTTCTTTGCAGCCCAGCCAATACCTGAGTTATGTAATTGTGATTATCGGATGGGATACAGTCTTTTTCCTGTAGTCTAGTGATATTAGTTAAGTTTATTATCACAAGTGTTTGGGAAGAAAAGCGCATTGGGAGGATAATCTCTCAGGAAAGGTAGCTGGAAAGAAAGGAATAGCAGATGCTTCTGTTATCAAAAGCTGTTTTATGACATGTAGAAAGATGGATGAATAGGCTGATTAATCAACTTTGATTGATCTCGTGGAAATACACAGATTCTGTTGGAAATTTTTAGGAAATGCTTACACCACCAGTAAATTTTGGATTCTGCATTGTCTTAGTCCTTTCAACAAGTTGTTAAATTGCCTAATAGGAAGCACACAAGGCAGGGAAGGGGACACCATTTACGTGTTAACTTCTCTGGGTGAAATGCTTGCCAGGCTCCCATTGGTAGCATTTTCCAGGGACATCTGGGGCTTTGAAATTATGTTCAGATGACACGATCCTAGTTACGTTTTTCGTCTCTCCACACACACAGAAAGTAAACACTTGCAGGTGGTTTTGATGCCACTTATTCAAATTAGCATCTGAATTTTTGAACAACCTCTTTATCAGAGCTCGAAGATGATGGGAATCATGTTCTCTTTTTATTCTTTGCAAACATTTTGTAAAAGATCTTTGATACTGCAAGTTGTCATCCCAATCAGCGGTATGAAGTAAATGAGTCTGTTTCGGGGATCCAAGCTGAGACATAAATGCTCATGGCTTGTTTTTCTTAGTAAACCACCTCTTCTTGGAAATGTTTACGCTTTTGTAGAACTAAGATACTGAAACATGAAGTACAGGAATGTCTGTTATTTGTATTAAATCAAGATTTTATTCATAGTCTCACAATAATATTTTTTAATATAATTGGTGCTGTGGTTTTCTTAATAAGATATCTGTCCTTGCCTTCATTTTGTGTTATTCTCGATATGACATCTCCCATTAGATACTATTTTTCTGGCACTAAAGAGAGCACTACTCTGAATTCTGAAGCTTCTCCCTTTGTCATAGTCCCTCTTGTAATATTAATGGCAGTTAAAAATAACTAGTTCTCTTTTCTCGGTTTCCTCTGCCTCGCCTCCTGTGTGTGCTGCCTGCATTTTTATTTGTGTCTCTGACAGACTGTATAGGTCTCCTATAGCGATAAATTCACTGACCAAATCTTCCTCTCTTTCAGATAAAAACAGTTCACTGCTGAGTGCGTGGTGGAGATTTTGCTTTCATTATTTATGAAAACAATCACGCTGGTGTTTTTCACCGTCTTCTCTCTGGTAAAAGGGTAATTTTGTACTTACAAGCTTAGAATAAGCTTTAGTAAATTGAGGCTGGCTTAAGCAGAACAAAGTCTCCTTTGCTTTGTTAAGAAATCTGGGCAGTGGAGATTTTCTTGTGGCCAGAGGACGATGTCCCAGACTACCTACACAAGCATTTGTAGACCTCAGACTGGACATGGGATGTGTCACAAATGCTTCTGCTCCTGTGCAGACTGGGATCAGGATCCGAATCAGCTGTCATCCCCTGCCCTGGGTTGGGAACCACATAACATTTCACAGCCAGGGGCTTCTCCTGAGCAGTCAGAGTTCAGCAGAGATTGCTGGAGACAATTTTTTCTACGAGTTACCTCCAGGAACACTTCCATAACTGCCAGGGTGCTGTTAGTGACAGATAAAGAAACTGACAGCAAGACTCTCTTTGCCTCCCAAACCTTACAGTTCACAGACTACTGGCAATCACTACATACAAGGGATGTATGAAATACATGTGAATGGGTGATATGGGGTGGTGAGGTAGTGGAACAGGCTTCCCAGAGCAGCTGTGGATGCTCTATCCCTGGAAATGTCCAAAGCCAGGTTGGATAGGGCTTTGAACAATCTGGCCCAGTGAAGGTGTCCCTGCCCACGGCAGGGAGTGGGAATGAGATGGTCTTTAAGGTTGCTTCCACCCCAAACCACTCCATGACTCCATGGTGATGTATTTCTGCATGCAGAATTGAAATGCTGAAATCGGTGTTGAAAGCCTAGCTATAATATGCCACTCACTATCCAGGAATTTATGGGAAAGAGGACATATATCACCTATGGACAGGGCTGTATTGTGACTGGACTGGTGCAGTTCATGAGCTTTCTGCTGCTTTAACTCTAGAGCGGCTCAAATAGCAGCCTGAGGATTCACTATTCTAAATTGCACAATGCCCTTAGAGTCCTTCTGCAGTTCTTATTTCAAAAACCTCATCATTTTTTTTTGTGGGTATGCATTACTGTAGGAAGATAATATATTTAGAAACAATGTCGACTTCATTCCGCTGCTTCAGCCGGTACCGGATGGCCTTGGTGCGCATCCCTAACCGGCAGCTGTAGGTGTCTGCAAAACAACTTGAGTATTTCATTTTGCTCCTCCAGACCAAAGCCTGGAGTCATATATTTCCCTCAGATATTTCCTTTCCTCACTTGAATCACCCTTCCTATAATTTTTCTGCAGAGGGAATGTTTTAATTGATCTCCTGGAGCCCTCGCTTCCCGCCGCAGCGAAGGCAGCTCTCAGTGGCACGGGCAGTTCATTAAGCCCTTTAATTCTGCCTGCTCTCATGCTGCCTCAAACAGCCTCACACTGCCATTTGTAATGGCAACAATCAGCACTGAGGCAACCTGAAAGAGGAGGGGGAAGGGCAAGCTAAAGTCTGACACCAGAGACAGAAGACAAGATCGAATATAAATAGATGTGAATCACTATTGTGGCATCACTATCGGAGAAAGGTGTCAATTTTTTTTGTGGCAGAAGAAGCTCCAGCTGCACACAGGGAGTAAATTCATAGCAGGTACAAACCCTCTTCTGGACAGAAAAGAAATAAGAAAAAAAATTGTTCCTCTATTGCCCAGGTGTGGTCTTTATATTAGTTATAAATAATATGAACATTGCATACATATATGTGTGTGTATATGGCTACAAATGCAAATATATATAAACTCATATAATACACACACACGCATATATATAATATAAATTCCTTAATATATATAAACTCCTTAATATATATAAACTTCCTAATCCCATGCACTACAGAAAATTTATATCAGTTGGAGATGGAAACACCCAAGCTATTCTGGCAAGACAGACCACAGCTGAAAAAGACCATGCTACAATTAAAATGGGGTGGTCTCCAAAAAGAAAACTGTATTAATCTTCTACAGAGACTGAATATATAAACATTAGGCAGAGAGAGGGAAAATACTCTGCATGCTGAAAGAGCTCGAGTTTATATGAGAAATTTTAATTAGAGAGCAAATCCAATGTTTCAGTAGGCTGCAATTGCAATTTTAGAATTTTCTTGCTTCAGCAATTCCAAATTTAGCCCTCAAGCCATCCACTTTCTCTATAATAAGCCAATGTTGAAAGTTAACAATGAATACACGTAGTAAAGCCACAGAGCATCTAGGAATAGAGCTGATAGCATTTTGCCAAGGCACTCCAAACCCCTCTCACATTCTCCTCAATTTCCTTCATCTCCATGGGATAGCTCAGGTGGTCAGAGCACAGGGGAGGGCTGGGGAACCACCATTTGGGCAATTTGTGTGTTACAGAGCTGGGCGTCCTTCAGCAAGGGCAGCTCTGCTCTGAGTGCTGGAACATAGATGTTTTATTGCACTGCTGTAAATTCTTATGCCTTGAACTTCAGGAGAGCCCTTGTCTCCACGCACACAAAATAAACCCCAAGCCCCTGCAGAGTCACAAAAATAATGTTTTTTCCACCAACAGCAAAAGCTCAGGTCTGTGTGAGCTCGTACCCAACCTCATCTGCAGCTCCACAAACCCTGCTCCGCACATCTCAGCAGCACCAAGACCCTGCAGGAGCTCTCCCAGGGCTAGCTGAGTCTCTCTCTGATGAGGGGATGAATCCATGGGAGGCTTTGAGTCAGCCTCAGCTGACTCCTCTCTTCTTTATGCAAAGGGGCAGAAGCAAGGGACATAGATGAAACTTCTGTGCAGCCCCCTAAGTCTTGCTCATATTTTTTGTCTCTGGGAACTGGTGTTCTTGACATAATTTAAGGCAGCCGAGCTATAGTTTGAAGGGCAGTAAAATGCTAAGCCAGCTCACAACCTGCTCCTGTCTCTGCATCCTGAGATACTGATGCTGGGGAATGAGACAGTGGGGCGGGGGGAGGTGTTCTCATTCCCACTTTTCCCAAAAGCTCTGTTCAAAAAAGCAGCGTATTTGTCAAATGTAGGTTATGCAAAATTGGCAAGATGTTTATCATGCTGCAGAGTAAAGTTGCTGTTAGGAAAGCAAATGTAATTAGTGGTTCATTTTCACAAGAGGTGATTTACAGCAAAGAGATGATGCTTTATCAAAAATCTTTGAAGGTTTCACTTTTGTGCATTTCTAAAAAGGTGCACTTGTGTCTGATGAGTCCCCTTCTCAAGAGCATATGACAAGTGAGCACTTCAAGTGAGCAAAGCTTATGCTTAAATGCTTTTTTTGGCCATAGTAGGCATTATTACTCCTTCAGTCTGGATTTTCTGTGGATGGATGGAGGAGACTACTCCTAGTCTGGCTCCTTGGTTGTGCAGGGAAAAGGCACTGATCCCACTGGAATGTTCGGTGGCAGACTGGGCACTGCCACTCTGGTGTGATGGACTGGGCCTGGTAAAGGGTGAGAGGCAAAGAAGGAGACAGATGTCATGGCAGCTGTTTGATAATTTGGGTATGTTAACACCGTGAGAGCACAGGTCCCTTGCTTTTGCCAGGGTCATGCCCAGCAGTCTGTGTTAGAGGAATAACTGCTACACCTACCAGGGGCTGGAGGAGAAAATCAGTGTGCCAGGGAGACAATATCTTTCATGCAGCTGTCACACTGCTGTTGCACCTTTCTGCCTCATCTCAGGACAACAAATGCTGCTACAAAAGCAGTCTGCCTTTCTCCTGACCCACCACCAGCACACCAACACCACATTTAACTTACATTGCTCTGAATGCGGCGTTTCATCTCAATGAGTTCTTTTCCCTCATAGCCTCTCTTCTATGCTTGATGGGGGAAATGATTTTGGACTGTTCCCATTTTCTCCCTGTGACCACGGGCTCTCAGTGTCTGCTGTAGCTCAGATGGTGAGGGACAAGGTTTACAGCCAGACCAGAAAATGGCTCTCATCAACACATCGCAGCCTCAAAGTCACCCGGAGGATTCCGAGCAGCAGAACAACAGGCAATGTGTACAAGAGGAATGAAGGAGAAACCCAGCTAAAAATAGCACATGCCTAGGGAAACCATTAAGTGTGATCACACCTAGGACACCCTGCTTTCATGAGCACCAACTTTGCTCAGAGAGGAGAGGGATTTAAAATAAACTAAACACCAGGATGCTGTGTGGCTATTGCAACACCCTGGCTGTCACTTTGTGAACTGTACATTGCATATTGATTGCATTTGGATGTGATGTGGTGAGCTCTGTGGGGTTATTTCTCATCTAAACCTGCAGAAGATCAGGGTGACCCAGCAATGTACATTTTTTTTTGAAGAGGACCGCTACTAGTACAATTCGTCTCCTCATCTCAGACGGCACTAGGAAAGGCTAGCAGAGCAGTGTGATCGTACAGCAAGGAAATAGTTTTAATGCTTTAGTTGCACAGAGTGAGAAAGATGGGAGAGTTCTGGTTAAAGAGGATTGCCTTTTCATCAGGAATGCCACATGTAGTGTTGTATGTAGTTTGAAGCAATTTAATTGTGGCTTTTCTCCGCCTTGACTCAAAGCACATCCAAACTAAAATAATAATAATAAAAAAAAAGCTGAATGAAATTTTAAAAGCTTGTTTAACAAGACAATTCCTGTCAGAGGCTCCCTGAGTCATCATCTTCTCCCCTGTGTATGAGTTGGAGTGCTAATATTTCTGTAACCTTGCCCCTGGTTGCTGAGCCTCCCATGCGGCTTTGAATTCACTATGTGAATGTGCTTACAGGGCTGTAAAAAGCCATTAATACCCAGCCAGGTCAGTAGGGTATTTATACACTGCATTCAGTTTTACTTTGGAGACCTTCTAGGAGAGCTTTTGGGCTGAAGAAGTATCTGTCTGAGTAAGGAACTGCAGAGGAGCAGTGCATGGTTCTGCCTCAGGATAATGCTGCAGTTCAGCTCTGCAGAGCTCACTGTGAGCTCCTATTTGGCCATGCACTCCTTATCCCATCACAGGGCACATATGCAAGACGTACAGGCATGGACATGCCCTGGGACTCTCCTAAATTTAGAGTTTGGCAGATGTTTAAACTCTCTTCTACACGCTGAACTATATTTAGAAGGTGTGGCTCAAATAGTAAACCCTTTTCCCTCTATTCCCTGCTTTTAAACCTTTTGAGACACATTTGTACTTTGGTCTGTACTACCTATAGCCTAAACACATGGAGAGATACTGCTTTAATTATATTTTTTTTATAGCAAACTAAATTTTCAGATATGGAACTAAAACTGCTGTTAAAACATAGATTTATGACCGAGATTTTCTCTCAGGGTTCGGTCCATTGCAAAAACCCAACAGCTTTTGACTGTGAATTTCCAGTTAATGTAGCTTAGGTATAGGTTTTTTTTCTCAATACTGCTCCTCAAGGGCTAATGGCATGCAGGATTTCATGGGCAAAGTCCACCCCTGATCCATGTTTTCCCTGAGTGCCACAGCTATTTACTTGACCCAGTTACAGCAGGAAGTGTTTAGGTCACTGAGAAGAGAGTGTGGAGACCATTCTTAAGATATTCCCAGGGACAGAGTCTGGTGCCTCTTGTTGCAAGTCCAGTCCTCTCTTGGAATCACAGAATTGTTTAGCTTGGAAAAGACTTATAAGATCATTGACTCCAACTGTTAAGCCAGCATTTCACTTTTCCTTCCCCATGTCCTGAACTGTTTCCTGTGCTCCAGTGTGAAAGTACTGATACTTTAGCAGGTTTTGAACAGAAATATTAACATTTACAGATGTATTTGTGGATATATTAAAATAATGTGTTGTTTAGTTTCATTGTTTAAACTGAGTTGGAGCCACCTTTATGTCTTTAACCTCACTTAAAGGACCTGCTTTTCTTAGGAAGACAGGTTACACCAGTGGGAAAGTCTGTGCATGCCAGAGGAGCACTGGGCATGATGCTGAGGAGCCCCTACCCCACACCCTGGGAAGGACATCTCCAGGTTCCCTCCATAAACCAGGGGAGCCTGCTCAGCCAGGCTCTGATTCTTCCTCTAAGCATTAGGAGACTGAGCTGGGGTGGTTCTGTCTGGTGTGGAAATCCTCCTTTCCCTCTCTCTTCTCTCTGGGATTATCTCATCAGGAATAACAAAGAGGAGGGTGCCAGCAGGCTGCTGTTGCACGGTTTGGGCACGTCGTGCAGCCTTGTGCCTCAGGTACCTGCAGTGGGTGCCAAGCCCTTACTAATGTTCATCTCAGATCGAGTGCTGTTGGCGTAAAAGAGCTGATTAAAATGATTCCTCATTTCTTCCTCTTCCAGCATTTCATCCCCTGAGGAAAGGAGTCTGTATTGATATATGACTCAATAGGAAAGCAACTATTCTTTTCCATAGGTATCTAAAAGTGTTTAGTTCATTTTTCTCCTGTAATTTTTCTTCTCCTCCAAGCTGCCAGGCTGTGTGGAGCCATGCACCACCTGTAACTCTTCTCTGCTTCCAGGGGGATCTTGATGCCCTTTAAACAGTGGTTGGATTATTAACACCTCACAGCAAATGGATCAGGCTGGAAATCTGTGAAAATCTGACTTGTCTTCTTTTTTCCTCTGCTGTCACTAGTCCATCTTCCTCCCTTCCTTTCTGTTGCTCATGGAGAGATGTTCATATGGAGGTGCCTGTTTGGGAGGATGTTATGGAAAAGTCCTTGAGGATAAATACCAGGTAGAGATGTAATCTTACAGCAAGCTTTTCTGAACTTGAGAAAAGCCTGAGTCATTTGCACGGGAGGAACAGCATCCAGGGCTCTGTCAGAGCATTCTCTTGTGCCTGGGAGTGCCCAGGGGACCCAGATTGTTCTGGTCCCAGTCTCTCGTGTGCTGCTCAGGAAACACAAATAAACCCTTGTGCTGTCAGGCTGGGACACAGCAAGATGTTCCCTTGCTAACAGCTGGTGTGGGGAATGCTTTTCCCAAGCCACATGTGTCTTTGGGAGGAAAGGCTTGCAAGGGGGGATGTGAGCAGCAGTGGCATCTGGGCTTGCTTTGAGAGCACCTCCCACCCTGTGCCAGGTTCTGCCATCAGCACTGGAGGTGGGAGCCAGGTGGGATGCTCAGTGCCTGGTCTCCTTCTCAGCTCTCCCCAGTCCCACCAGCACCAGAAGAGCCCTGCAGCTGCCACCCCTCCGTGCTTGTGAGGAGGTGACTTTGATGAGGCAGAGGAAGCACAGGCTTCACACTTGCTACTGAAAAGCTGCAGCTGAGGGTGGTCCAGAGGGCAGTCCCACATGTTCCAGGGATGGAGTGAAGGATTTATTTCCTTCTGTATCTAGCTCAGAATTGTCATAACTAATAAATTAAATGAATACTTCCAAAAATGGAAAAAAACCCCAACTTTGGCTCACAGGGTTCAGAAAAAGAATCACATAATCTTTCAAATTTCTTTTTTTTCCTAGTCAGTTATTCAGATAGCACCCAATAAAAAATGCAAAGCTGGATTGGTATGAGAGGTGGAAAAATTTTTAGCTTAGAATAATATTAAACAAACAAAACACAGTAAAAGATAAATTCCTGGAGTGCAATTACATTATGCCAAAAGCAGACATGGCCATATATATTTGACACTTATAGCAGTTTGGAATTTTCTGATCCTGTAATATTTCTCAGAGGATTAAATACAGCTCAGATTTGTGCACTGCAGAGCAACCTGAGCCCAGTTACTACCCATGTACTCCTGGGTGCCAGCTGTGTGCTTATTTTCACAAGGAATCTGCAACTGAATAATCACAGTGGTCAAGGAAAATCTGAAAGTGAAGATAAAAAAAGTTAACAGAACTCCAATTTAAGTTAGTACTAAAGTTGTCATCTTTAAGGACTTTTCTCCTTAAAATAAAGGAGGAATGGAAAACAAAAATTAGGTAGGATATTTGATATCTTTCGGATTTACTATTTCAGGGTGTTTTCAAATTCAGAGGGAAAAGACCTCCAAACCCTGCATGGGTATTTCAGTTCTTCAAAGACCTAAATCCTGATACCACAAAACACATAAACCTCAGACTGAAATGAAATGAAATGAAATGAAGAACTCTGCATTCTGTTTAGATTCAGAATCTGAAATTCAGAAAGTTCTCTATCATGATTTGAAAAAGTTGGTCTTTATAAAGTTTATTGTGTGCCTTTTCAGCGTTGTTTCAGAGTCCTTTTTTTTTGTGCAGTTTTGCTTTACTGTGTTCAGAGAAAATTGCTTGAAGCAATGGTTTGTACTTCCAGATTCTGTGTTAAAATTGTTCTTCCAATATTAGGTGTTGTCTCAATGTGCTTGTATTTGTGTGCTGTATATTGAGAGATTGTATCTCTAAATATACTCAAATGTTACTCCCCAAAACCAGTGTATTTCCCTGGAAAGTTGTCATCAAAGGTGCAATTTTTGACAGTGATTTCCCCAAAGTGGCTGTTTTCCATGCAAAAGACTTTATGCAGGCTGATAACTTGTTTGACACAGGCTGCCAGAGTACTACCAAATGTTTAGTTATTCCTGAGCTCTGCTGAGATGGATGCTGTGAGTTGGAGATAAAAGCTCTCTTCCCAATCATCCCTCTATCCTCCAGGAGACAGGCAAAAAGCACACAGCTCTCTAGAATGGGCCAGGAGATATTTTTCTGTTAAAAATATTTCTCAGGAAACGTGGAGGTGACACCATTGTTTCTGTGAGAACACCTCTTCTCCTGTGAGAACACATCTTATCCTGACATATCCCAAAACATTTCCACAGAGCTCCTGTTAGGGAAGCGGAGATGAATGAAAGTGAGGAGTAAGTAAGGAGCCTGCTGAGAGATGAAAACTGTAACTACCTAGCAGAGCTACCCAGGCCTGGCCTGTGGCAGCAGAAGGGTGGTGCCTCCTTTTGCTTCTTAGCCTGTAGACATTTATTGCCCTTCAGTCGGATTTCCATGCTCCACCCCACGAGGGTGGGACTCCATTGGCTCCGCTTAAATTATTAGTGGTTCAGATATTGTTATGTTTTTGGAGACCCTCCAAATTCAGTCTAAACCACTGAGTTTTACATGGCTTCCACTCAAACCCATTAATTGGCACCGGTTCAGTTGAAACTTGGTCAAAGCTTGACATCAGCTTAGCATATGTTTGTGAATTTTCAAAATGATGAGTGCTGGGTGACACATGTCCTCATCCTTTCCATTACTTCCTAATGGTAGGTGTACAACAAGCCAAATATGATGTGTCTAAGTCAAAATAAATTCATTAAGTCAATTTATATTTGCATTTTGTCAGACTGTGGCATCGATCTGCATGCATTTTAAGTCACAGGCACATTGTGCCTGTGTCCTAGGAGTGTTTATTGACCAAATACAGGTCAGCAGGTGCTTAGCAAGCAGTTTTCACCTTTTGTAATTTTTTTTTCCCAATGAACAAGGTTCAATTATCTAGAGTTTTACAGAAATAATGTCAGTAAACTATACATGAAACTTCAGAGCTCTACAGGAGGAGAACATTTGACAACAGGAAAGAAAAGAGTGCCCATTTAAGAAAATGAAAGTGAAGCAGCTGGAAAGTACCTGAGGAGTTTGCATTCCTGATTCCTCTTTGACAATTTGTGTCCACATCAAACATCATACTCATCATGAAATGCTTAACATAAAGAAATGCAATAGCAGATCAACATCCCTGGATATTTGGAGGATTCCACCGTGTTGCTCATTCAGTGTGTTGCAAATCTACAAAGGAAATAAATCTAGTCAACCTATTATTATCCTTTTCTCATCCTCTCTTCCATTACTCCCAAATCTAGCATTAAAGATAAGTCAAGAATTTTGCAGGTGGGGTTATAAACTTAATGTGAAGCTTTAATCTAGAATATAAGGCGTGGAATCATGCTTTTAATATGTGTGTGTGTAAACTTTATCAGGGGAAGTATCCTTCTGCCCTGGGGTTTTTGTTTGTTGCTTCAACTGAAGAAAAAGAGGCTGTTAATTTTGAAAGCTTTAAATGACAGCCTAAGTTGATGAGGAAAAACTGCTGCTAACCATTCACCCACAGATTTTAATAGTACAAATAATTACAGAAATAATACAAATTGCAAGCAGGCAGCAGCATCTTTGTCAGCTGTTTTTATACAGAAGCCAGAAACCTTTGAAAGGAGAACAGCAGCGAGGAGAACAGGCATGTTGGGATATGGACCTGCTCTGTATGAGCTAAGGGATTTAAGAGCTGCTTTTCATCAGTTCATGCCAGCAGCAAATTTCATCTCCAAAAACCAAAAATTTGGTTTTCATGCATTTAACTTCTAGCTAGTTGAAGCCTTTATTTAGGAGCCTTGTCCTCTTCATGGAGGCTCTGGTGCTTTGAAAAGTGTAGCTTTTGCCATACCTAATGATGATCTGCTTTTATGCTAAACTGAATAAACATGATCTGTTTTAACACTCACTTTCCTCCTGCTTAGTGCTTGGCACCCAATCTTAATAAAAGTTTGTTTTGTACAACTGTGTTTCCCTGGACCCGTGAGGGATCACATGGCTTCTGCATGCTCTGCTTTACTGTCAAGAGAGACAGCTGGAGGGGATTTGGGCATTATACTCAGCATACACTAAGTTCAAATACACTGTTTTTTTCCCATGCTTTGCCAGATTTTTTTTCTGTGTCAAAACTTGGCTTGTGGCTTGGGGAGTATGGACCTGGCATGCCAGGGAGAGCTCGGGGAAGCAGGGGGACAGCCGAGGAGCATATAGCTTCAAACAGTGACTTTTTGCTTTCCTTATCCCCCAGAATTGCAGGAGCTGTGAGTTTAGAGCACCCCCCCAGGGCTTCTCTAAATTGCATCCAGCTGCAGTGGCCTCTAATGGGAATAGTCCATCACAGCGGTCAGCAACGTCCACACCACTCCCAGCCGCAGCTCCCAAATCCGTGGGCTGGGTTGTGGCCATCCCCAGGGGCTGCAGGCATTATTATTTCTCCAAACAGATTGCTGAACGTTGTGCTCTCCCAATAAAAACGCAGAGAGGGTCCTGTGAGCAGCCCCCGTGAGGGAACCCCGCGAGGTGACACGGAGAGATAAACCGGACAGCAATCGCAGCGCTGCGAGGGGACCTGGCCCCATAGAGGGACTTTAACAGCGTTTATGGCACGCTTCAGAACCTGTTCCTAATGGGATTAGGGTCACCCAAGCGACATGGCTGCGACAGAAGGCGACACGAACATCTACGGCCTGGTGTGTCAATAGCAGTGAAATAACATGGGGATTATGCAATTATTTTCGAGAGTAAGTTGACAATCAGGGAGCAGTCACGCATTAAACCATTTATAGACTGGAAATAACAGCTTCTCAACCTACTGTAAACACTGGTTTGTCTTTTTTTTTCTTTTTTTCTTTTTGTTACACTGTTGTAAAACATGAACAGTGACATGCACATTATGTGATAACTCAGGGAAGACACAATAAATGCTAATTTAAACTGAAATGGAGCAAATTGGACAGGCTCGGGCTGTGGAAGCACCACCACCTAAATCTAGCACAGGGTTTGAACTAAACATGTTGCAGAGTGAAAGGTCAAAATCATCCAACACTTCTCACAAGGCTTGTTCTTTATGGAATATGAATTCTCTTATGGAATCTTTTTCCCCTCAGTCCCTTCCTCCCTCAAATCCTGGGAATATTAAGAAATGCACAGACCAGACGACCCCTGTAGAAAGATGAATGAAGCTATTATAAAGAGATGAGTGGCTGCAGATGGGGAACAGTTATCCTTTTTGTTGCTTCCCTCTCACTGCAAGGTCTAGGAATGGAATCATGATCCCATTAGTGTCAGAGTGAATGTAGCCAGAGAAATGATGGGTCAGGATATTCACCACTGCCTTCTGTGCACCAAAACTTGAGAATATCACTTGACAAACCCAGATAGGTCTCTGTATTTTTGTTATTCCTGAGCTTGCAGAGGCTACCACAGCTCACACATTTCTCTTCACTGCCCACTTCTTTGATGGAATCTGTTCACAGCAGACCCTGGGCCTTTCCCTGTAATCCCATCCCCTGATGGGGTGATTTCCATTTTCCCTTAATCCTGTAGGGCTCTGCTGAAATACAGCATCATGGGGTTTTGATAGCAGTGGAGGAGGCAGAGAAAGGACCAGCACATTGGGAAGAAAATCTGATAATCAGCCTCTGGGAATTGCACTTGTCCCCCCACCCCAGATAGCTTCCCATCCATGCTCTGCCTGATTTGGAAGGTGGGCTTCAGCCTGGGCTTCCTGTATCCTAAGGCAGATCCCTGCATTAATCACAAAGGAACTTCCTCACTGACTTTCAAACTCTCCTCCTGCCATTCTCATTTCTTCACAGGATGCTTTTGGAAGTAAATTAAAACAAAATGTGAAATTAAGAAAATTTAAAAAAACTCCAGATCCACACCATGTTTCCTGCCCAATACTCGAGGATGAGAGCGTGCAGCTGATGAGAAATAGATGAATACATGTATTTTCTTTGATCTTCATGTTTCTGGGCCCTTTCTGTGTTTGTGCAAAAGGGGTTGGGAAGATTCTGACTGTTGGATTTGGGTTGTTTGTTGGGTTTTTGTTGTTTTTTTTCTTTTTAATATTTACACTGCAAACACAACATGAAAGCATTTAGTTTGATACCACAGTCACTCCAGGAATGCCAGATTCAGCGTGGTTCACCTAAATTGTAGGTTTTAAGCCTGATGGGTGAGAGCAGCTCAGATTTGAATCTCCACCATATACTTCAATGACAAACGAAAGTGAAAGTGGACTTCAACACTGCTTTTTGAAATTTCTTATGATTTCAAATACTCATCCAGAATTGCCAAGTTCTACTTTTGCTGATGAGCCTCATTTTGTGAAGTTCTGAAACAATGGTATCAGAAGAGTCAGATGTAGCATGATTAAAGGTTACTTATGTTGTTTTCTTTCCTTACATTGGTTTCTAACTTACCTTGTTTTAAACTTTGTTCTAGACAAAGCCCAGCGTTGTGATCCATTGATTGCTGTATCCCTCCTAACAGTGTTTTGGGGGTCAGGAGGTCTGACCAGTCCTTGCACTTCCCCTTTGAGGGGCTCTAGCACCATGCCCAGTGCCATCACACCATCAGTTTTTGTCTGTGCCTGGCAAATCTTCCTGCTTTTAAAATACCTACTTGTGAAAAGGCAAGGAGCTGCCAAATTTATGGAGAATCCAGACTTCAGCTAAAGTTAAAGAGCTGAGGAGGAGTCTCCCAAAACAGAGCTCAGGCCAGGACTTGCAGACACTTGTGTTTTCACCCAGCTGGGTGATTTCATCACTGGAATACAGAAGAGTGGGAGGTCACAGGGATGCTACAGGTGAATGAAACGAGGTGGGCTGGTAGATGAGTGTAAAGGAGATGTACAATCTGTCCACATAACCCAGAGTAAAGCTACTTTAGAGGAAAAAGCAACAAAGGTGAAAACCAAGGATGAGACTCAGGACCTCTGTAGTGGGTGTGAAGGGCACAGTGGGTGGAGAGACTGTTCACAAGGTCGTACAGTGATAGGACAAGGGGTAGAAGAAAATATTTCCTGTGAGATTGGTGAGGGCCTGGCACAGGTTGCCAAGAAAAACTGAGGATGTCCCATCTCTGGAAGTGTTAAAGGCCAGGTTGGAGAGGGCTTGGAGCAATCCAGTCTAGTGGAAGGTGTCCCTGCCAGTGGCAGGGGGGTTGGAACAAAGTGGTCTTTAAGAACCTTTTTCTGGGGTCTACGACTATGTTCTATGATTGCAGAAATGAAAAGTTGCAGAAGGACCAAAGTTTAGATGCAGTCCAGAGAAGAGCTACAACTCTCAGAAAAGATGCTCCAAAACTGAAAGTTTTCTGTAAACACGCTCAGAGATTGGAATCATATGTTCCTTGAAATGAAGAAAGTCACTGGCTGCCTTGACAAGGCTCCACAGGGAGCAGAAGGTGGAGGAAATGAAAGACAAAATGCTATTTTTATGTCCCCAATTCATTTCTATATACAGTACAAGAATCAGTCACTTGCGTTGTT
This sequence comes from Erpornis zantholeuca, assembly GCA_013400515.1. Classification (NCBI taxonomy): domain Eukaryota; kingdom Metazoa; phylum Chordata; class Aves; order Passeriformes; family Timaliidae; genus Erpornis; species Erpornis zantholeuca. Next base: position 377,385 of record VZTN01025343.1, on the reverse strand, counting down.
AAATGTGCTAGAAGTTTCACTTCTTTTTCTTCAAAAAGGTGACTCATGGAGTTGTGAGGTGCCAAGACAAACTCGTTTATTCCCCTCATTGAGCATTTCACTTTCCCTGCAGTGTACCCTGCAGGAAACCTGAGAGTTATTGGGACTGTCAGGATTTCTCTGTTAGGAACAATCCATTTCCATTTCTTCTTTCTGTAAATTTTAATTGTTATTCCCTTTCCTGTATTACTTGAATAACACAAGCTATATAGAAATAAAGAGCACGACATCAGGAAGGAAACACAGATGCAGTGAAACAAGAATAATAGCACCAAGTGATAAAATAAAAAATGCTGTAAGATGAGTTTTCAGATCAATGAAATGTTTGTACAGGGTGTTGAATTTCATGTTAGAGCATCAGCTGAGTTTTCTCAATCAATAGAAATTTCCATCAGGTTAAAGATATAGCAAAGAAAGAATGGAGCAATATGAGGCATAAATGACACCCAGGCTACTTCACGTAGTAATGTGGCATGCCAGGATGATCATCCATAAATTCCTAGCTGGCCATTTCCTGAAGATTATAAACCCAGACTACTGTTTAAATAACGTCCTGGTTTCTGCGGAAAAACTGACAAAAATAATAAAATTTATCTCTCGCAGTTAAGTGTGACAAATGTGCTCTAGAGAAGGGCTGAGCTCTGTGAAGCCACACTCTGGTGGATGTATGGATTTCCATGTGTTTTTGTATGATGCCATGGCTGGCTGTTCAATTACCTCCCACAGAACCAGTCGTGCAAGAGGATAAAGAGACTGACATGAAATAGAGCTGAGGTTATGCACTGCTTCAATTTTAGAAACAAGAACATTGTATCTATTGGATTATGAATCTCACATCTGCATCATCGATCCTCACAGTCCAAGCTGGGATCAATGCTCTGGTTTATAAACTATTATTAGATATTCCCTGGGCTAGAAACAATGATCTCCTTTCTGCCATACCAAACGAGTGCTCTAATTGCTGACCCTCGGGGCCAGTCTCCTGCTTTCCACCTCTGAGTCTTGCTGGAGCTTTGCTAAAATGGTTAAATATTCAATAGGTGTGAAAGAGACAGCCCACAGCCTGACCAGCAAGGTAGTCATGGGAGAGATGGGGAAGGGATCAGGGCAAGAAGGGTAAGGGAGTGAGTGTGGGTTTTCCACTGGCTTTTTATAAAAACACAGATTTTGACAGCTGACTGGTTCCAGCCCAGCTTGGAATTCTCTAAGCAAAAGACAGACTCACCCCAGAAAATCCCCTTATTTCACTGCTAATCAAGTGAGTGCCCAAGGCACTTCTCTGCCTGACTTAGGGTAGCCTGTAGGTCCTGATAGATACCTGTTTTGGTTTGGTGTTCTGTTTGTATAAAATTCCCTCCTGGACATGAGAAATCTGTCATAAAATGTCTGTTTCTGCAAAATTAATTGAAATTGCTGTTGGCCACCTTCCCTGAAGAGGTACTGGGCATTTTCAATTAACCTGTGTGAATTCTTTACTAATATTTTGTTATGGTATAAATACGGGGGGAGGGGAAATGACATGACTGGATTTCTGTTGTTTTTTGGAGAGTAAACTATTCCAATACATGTGTGTATAGGATGATGGATCAAGCTGCAATTTTTCAAGCTTATAAACAACTACAAATTGGCATGCAGCTACTTACAGCATTTTTGCATGTCCTTTTCCACATTATGTTTTGTTCCAGATTATAGGCTGCTGTCTAGTGTCTCTAAGCATATAATTTGTAGCAATAAACACCCAGGCATATATTTATAACAGATGCTAGGAAGAAGCTGGTTTGCTAATCCTGCACTAAAAGCCTTGGTTATTTTGTTCAGGATTTCATCCTCAGCAGTGGCTCTCTCAATTTCTGCTCCTATCTCAGCTCCTGGCTGCTGGATAATATTTTGTTTGTCCTAGTCAGACTAATGTGCATTTAAACATTTTCATCAGAGTTTTCTGCGCTTAAGTTTTGTACAGACACCATTTTCAGGTTTCTGTTCCTTTGAATCCCAGATGAATTTATACCCAAAAAAGCATTAATGGCATTTTTGCATCCAAAGCAAACTGCTGGGGATGCTGGCATATGTAAATCTAGTTTATACAGCAGTGTCATGTCAGCCAAGGACCTGCCACAGTGTTTCAAGCTCTTTCTTGACCAGAAAAGAAATAGTGCTCCTGCCACTAATGTCTAGGCAATTTAATCTCTGGAAACTATCTCCAGGTAGCAGCAATGGAGGAAAAACCTGGATATTGTCACTCCCGAGTCTGGATTTGGGGTCTCAGATTAGCGAGTATTTAAACCAGCCGCTTTGCACAGATAATGAGGAATGCCATTTATAATTAGCATTTCGCTCCATAGGAAGCGATGAGCTACACACCCAATATTCCCAGGGTTCAGAGGAACTCTGCATTTGAGCCTGGCAAGTCGATATCTCCAACAGATTAAGGAAAAACTTGCCAGCTGGCAAGTAGGGCTCTGAGCCCTGGTCACAGAAACATCTGTTCTCGTTATCGTGTTCTTCAGTTCTTATGTAACCATGCTTGGCTTTCTCGCTGTTCAGAAACCATTCGAGCATATAATAAATAAAAATCAGTGTATTGAAACCTCCTGCATGGCCTGACGCCTTCTCAAGAATTTATTGAGTCACTTCAAGTCACTGAAAACTCCTGTAAGATTTAGAAGAAAACAGTGCTTGAGATGATGTAGGTAGGGATAAAATGACAGCTGATCAAAGCACTAATCCTCTTTATCATTTAGAATATAATCATCCAAACAGGCAGAGTTGATAACAAAAAAAAGGTGCATTTTTTCCAGTGAAAAATAGAAAATAACTATTTCCAAGTTCTACAGTAAAACTGCAGTGTGTCTGACTCTGACTTCTGACTCTGTCCAGACTCACCACCCAGATCTATTCTCCTCCAACTGAGGACATTTGTTTTCTGGGGAAAAGACCTTCAGGATTACAAGAGCATGAGGTCATTTAGCAAGTTCCTTGATCAGGATGTTTGAACACCCCAGCCATGGAAATACTCGACATAACTATTGCCTTATCCTTTGCAGCCCACATCTACGTGGCTGATAATATAGTACAACATATTTCCCATAAATGTTCTTATGCACATCCTTATAAAAACTGTCTGAAGAACTTGTTCTTCTATAGACAAAATTATAAATATTTTTTAAAGCATAGTTCAGCTGAGCTAAAAAATATTTTTCAGATTTCCTGTGGGCCTGAAAAAAGTAATTTGTTTTACTCAACTTCTAAAAATTAGATTAAGTATTGTCTTAAGTTTCTGCTAATACAATTAGTTAGAAATGTATCCATATGAAAAGTGCTGGATGTAATATATGGGCGGATATAAAATAACATTTTACTTCATATAGCCTTTGTCAAGGTTAAATCCCTTGATTTTGCTGCTTAAATAGTGTCAACTGACTTATCAGGAAAGCAGAGAGTCTTCATTTCCTCCCTCAAGGTAAGCCAGGACTTTGTAATCTCAGATATTTGCACTGCAGAAAGCAGCACCCCTTTTGGAGCACTTCCTAGGCAAACCCCAAAGAACTGGTTCTACCCTATTTTTGACCACGTCAATCTCCCTCTGGCTGTCCTGTCTCTGCCACCACAGATATTCCATAAACACTTTGCTTGTTTTAGACTTCTTTTTCCCTGCAGTTTTATTATTACTGTAGGAATAACTTGAAATGAGTAAGACCGTGGAACCAGCTCTTGTTGTTTTGACACACATCCCACAGCCCTCCCTCTCCTAGAGACTGAGCAGCCTTATCATGAAAGTTGTTCACTGGAGAGTTAGCAAATCTGACCTAAAGCACTCAAAGAAAAAAATCTGAGTTATTATTACCATCATCCATGCAGGCAGTAATTACAAATTTTCATCATTTACACAAGCGCCTGTGAAATCACTGCTAATGGTTTTAGGGGAGCACTTAGACGGAGTGTAAGCAGTGGGATAAGGATATGGATAGCAGTGGAATTTCAGGGAAGATTTAAACAAATCCTTCAAGTGGGCTTACAGTTGGATGGCCTTCAGGGACTTTACCTTCTGCTGACCTCAAACTCATCATCCCAAACTGCAGAGATATCAGGACACCAGCATTTCTGGTGGCATCAGACTTTTATAAGTATACTCATTGCTAATCACTGAGAAATTAAGTAATTCAGTCAACTCAGCCTTGCCCTTGTTTCCCATTTGTAATGGATTGGGGCTTTACGGCAATATATATCTCTGTCAAAATCAAAAAAGTCTATGTTTGTATTATGGTTTTAGGCAGAGAAACAGAGAAAACAAGAAGAAAATGAACCCCTTGAAACTGCAATCCTTGTACTTCACATATTCATATTGTATGAAGTTGTAACTTCATCACCAGAGGCAGAGAAAAGTGATATCTGTGTGTGTGTGCTCCATCTGTGTGTCCCACAATTAAGTTAATAAATGTAATAGAAATAGCATCAAACAAGAAGAAAAATGCTAAGAATGTCTTTAGTGCTGTGCTGCACTCTTGACTGTTTTCACAATGGCAGAACTCTCATTAATTCTCATTATGTGAGATGAGTTAATGTAATTAACAGTAATGTTGTTGTGTCATGATACCCTCAGGATATATTGAGGCAGTTTGAAAGGAGAGGTGAGAGAGTATTTTGAGTGAAGTGATACAGCTGCTAAAACCAGGGACGCTTTTTGGCACACAAACCCTTCACCAGGACTAAAGAGAGACATCAACAAAATCAGACCATTCTTTCTAAACTCCAGAAGGGCTCCTATGTCCAGAAGTTCTTCCATTTTTTTTTTAACTGTTTTAGCTGGCCTAATGAAAGTTTTTACCTCTCCCTACAAGCTTCACCTGACTACACCTGGGCCCTGAATGCAGATATTGCTGATACCAACCACAAGAATAATAAATAATTAAATCAATTAAATAATTATTTCCTGCTCTGAAATCCCCCTTCCTCTATCTTCACAGTCAGGTATGAGCTGCACCACAACTCCCACCTTATTAAAGAGAGGGAATTGTAGTAAAGAGATAACAGAATTGGGTTTCTATCTGCAAAGACCCTCTCATTTCGATGATGCTGTAGCAGATGTAGCAAATACCTCACAGTAAAAATATTTCCAAACAGGAGATTATCTTTCCTGGCTGTCCATCCTTATGGATATGCATTGCTTATCTCCTGCTCAGCTGCAAGAGCCTCCTGTGAAAAACAGTTTATACATTATTCAGGCTTAGTCGACTGATAGAGTAGATTGACCTTGTCTCCTGTGAAAAGAAGCAACTTTTTTCCTTTGTGGTGGCTTGCAGAAGAATAATGGCTGTGATGATAATGAATAGCTTATTCATATTTCAGAAGTGGAATACCAACAGCATGCTAACTAGAGAAGGTCAGGGCACGCGGGAATACAGCGTGAACCTCTTAACCTTGAAGAATGATTAAGGAACTTTCGCTTTTGTTAGGAAACTCTAATCAGCCTTGTAATGGAACGCTTGATGTTCTCCTCTTCACGCCATCCCCCTAATCCTCTCCTAGGTCACAGCTACTTCCATGCCTTGCTGGAGTGCAGCTGGCTCCAAGTGTGCTCTCTGTTGGTGCAAGAGCCCCTCAGACAGCTTAGATATTTGTGAAAGTGAACCAGATCTAAGAAGGAATACCTGGGTGGCCCCAGGAACAGAGAGAATAGGAAGGCCCAAGAAAGGTCCTGGAATGCTGGGCACCAGCTCTGGAGTCCTCAGCACCTCCTTCATTCCTCTTTGCATGGGGAAGCCCAGAACTGGATTCCCTTTCCCACCTGTGGGGGACATGATAATGTGTTATCTCTGGCAGCTCTCCTTTCCTGAGGGGGATGGACAGCTAGGAACTGTCTCTCTCCAGGATACAGCAATCCAGATCATGACAGAAAACAGCATTAATAGTTTTTAATTACCAGTGTTACCTGCTTTGTTTATTAACTATGACCCCCCAATAAAGGTATTGTCCCCGAAATGCACCTCCAGCAGATATTACCTCAGTGGCTTATTTCACTGAATGATGTGCACAAATTTGAAGAGGACTTTTATTCAACTGTTGGAATCCCATATCTGACTATCTACATAATAATTTCATATTTCCAGTCTATGGCTGTATTGTTTTCCAAAGCTGAAGCAAATTCTCTCCTTTGGAACCATCTGAGTGTGAAAATTGTCATTTTTACACTCTGGGAGGTCTGATCCAACCTCCATTAGAGCTGGCTGGAAAATTCTAATTTATTTTAGTGTGAGCTGGTCTGGGTGTCCACAAAATGTCTCTGATACCCTTTTGTATTTTGAAGGCTGAAAGTCCATGAATGTGGCATGGATTGGAGAGATGACAAAGGATTTATAACACTCGGTCTTCACTCAGTAATGGAAAGGGACCAGTCTGGAAGTTGTTAGCATGTAAAACCAGGAGCTACAAGCTTGTGAGGGAGGAGTGATTAAGGTACCCATTTCCTACCCTCACTATGTGTCCTGCCTCTAAATCAGGTGGTGGGAAAATGGTTGTTGTTGGGGTTTATGATGGGAGTGAGAACTGGTTAAGTCTGTCAATAAATGAAATAAGTTACCTGTTGGTTGCAGAAAGTGCAGAGGTTAATTAAAATTGTAATTGCTGTGGCGTTAGCAGAAAGGTCACAACTTTCAATCAAGTGTGTGGCTGTGGACTGGTTGTTGATGTCCCTGCTGCTGGCTGGTGTGAAATTCTGTGCAATTTCAGTGCACAGACATTCCTCCTTGGTGGGTCCCTGCAGGGAGGCTCCTGCACAGAGACAAGATGGCTGTTTAAAGCCAGAATTGGAGAGAATTGGTTTCTGAACCACTGTAAAAGGATCATCATAAAGGGAATAGAGGGGGGCCAGGTCAGCTGGCAAATGTGGTCTTTGCAGCAGGATGTTTGCTCTGTTCTGTGCAAAAATGATTTCTCCTTTCTTTGAAGGTTGATGTGTGTGTCACATGAGTCCTGGACAGCTAGAAGAGGAGTAGAGCAGGAGACAAAGGTGGGAGTGCCAGAAGCAGAGAAAGGTTTGGGGTGGAAGGGACCTTAAAGACCATCCTGCTCCTACACCCTGCCATGGAGAAGAACACCTTCCACTAGAGCAGGTTGCTCAGAGCCCCATCCAGCCTGGCCTTGTACTTGGTGATAAACTCCCCTTATCAGCTGGACTGTGGCTAGATTAGCTGGGTCTTAGGTCTGACCTTCCCAGAAATGAAAATGGTCACAGAAAGTAATCAAACTTCACTGCCACAGAGGGTATTTATCCATCTTGGAAGTGCTTTTGGCAGCGTTAAGTGAAGAAGTTCAGGTTTTTCCATTCTGCAGAAAGAAAATAAAAGTTAAAAATTTGAGAGTCATTTAAAAAAGGACAGAAGGGCATTTAAGGAGAACAGGGAGCTTTTGAACTGCAGTTTCAAAGTGGCCTGACCCAGGCACACAGGTTGTTGATTATTGTTACTCAGGGACAGAAAAAAAAAAACCCAAGAGGATACAAGACAGTGATTTTTACTTGAAGGGTACAATGTAGTGCACAAAGGTTTGGTGAAGAAAAAGAAATCTCTCATGTTGTGCAAAAAACCCCACTGTGTGTGAATGTGAGAGTGCAGGTACTGTAAAAGAAGGAAATATTTTGTAAATTTAAAGTTTGGAAGCAATGGAAAACCACATTAACCTGAGGCACAAGTGTAAGCTGGAGTATGGTTTCAATTAAATTCTGGTTTGTGTTAAAAAAGAAATTGATCTGCTAGCATCAAGAACAAAATGTATCCAGTAAAATGGCACTTATTATTTATTGCACCTCTGTAAAACTGACTATTGTTAAGTGGTGAAATTTGATAACAGCTTCAACCTTTGTTACCAGCATATTATAATTATATATTAGAGTTCACTTACTGCCCAGCCAGCAATGAAATACGTTATTTTTAGCAAAATGAAAAGCTTCTTGATTGAATGGAATGGCTTGGAATAAAACATTCCTCCCACAATAGGTCGTGAACCTTCCCAAGGTCTAATCACAACAAAGATTTCCTTAGAAATCCAAGGGGATAAAGCACAACCCTGGGATGCAGTTTCTCCTTGTGAAATATCTTTGTTCTCCACAGCATCCTACGGAGAGGGAGAAACCCCGAAAGCTATCCACAGGCTGTGTTTGCCATGCAGATGTTGCGGTGTTAACTGGTCACTTAGAGCCGCCCAGTGAATGTCAAAGCTTTTGTTTGCATGCAGCGAGCACTCGGCCTCGGCGGAGCTGCCAGAAGCAATCTGTGAGGAGCTGGGAATGTCAGTGACACCCAGCACAGGAGGATCAATACCCACACGGGACTCTCCTGGATCCAGGCTCACGCTGGAGACTCCTTCTGTGACTTTCCTTTGCCGGAAAGGGGAGCAGGGAAAAGCACACTGTTTTTCGCGAGCCATAGCACAAAAGCTTTTGCCTTGGAGCAACTAAATGAGTCAATATGTTGTTTTTCCCCTGCCTGCTGAATGCTGGCTCTTCAATATTTAATAGGCTCCTGGCAGTCGTGCATCTGGTGTCCTCAGCCAGGAGACCACGACTGTCAAGCTCCCTTCCCCACACGGCATCCACCAGCAATTCCCTTCAGACAGACCTCTCTTTTCCCGTTGGTTTTGGGTTCACCCCTGCCTCTCTTTTCCCTGGCTCCTACCAGAGGAAAGGCACCAGGCTGCTCAGAAGTGACCTTTGGTGGGCAGGTGTTGTGCAGAGGCTTCAATAACCGTCCCACAAGGCTGAAATTCCAACCATGCTCCCTCCCCGTGCCAGCTCCAGCAGCCGAAACCTCTTTAGAGGGAATTGCTCCCAAGCCACAGATATTTACCCATATGTGACAGGGTCACAAGAGGAAGTGTGAAGATGGGAATAAATAGAAATAAAAAAGACATTCAGAGGGAGAAGAGGATCTTGAGCCGATTTTACTGCTGGATCAGTGTCTTGTGCATCTTCTGTCCTGGGGACAGCCCCTGGCAAAAAATCCTACGGCCATAACTTGCTATAGATCCGGTCCTGTATGTTTGAAAAGGAAACAAAATACATTTTATGTGATCTTAGTAAATTCCTCAAGTACCTGGGCTGAGTTGTTCCTGTAATATTTTACTAATAAAACCTCTGTACATATTTCTCAGAAATATCTAGCATGAAGAAATCTATATATATATCAATTAGCTGTGGAGTTGGTCCACCGTATGCACATATTTATGAGAAAGATTTATGGCATGCTTAGGAATTCCCTTAAAGAAATTATGTGCAAAACCCTCACATTACTCTGCAGTGAAAAGCATAAAAGCTACAGACTATGTGTACATGCTGCAGATGTGTTTCATTTTACCAAAATCAATGGAGTAACTGTGGATCTGCTGCAGTGTAACTTAACCACATTCAGTGCACGGAGTTTATAGAACCTGTGAAATTTTCTGGAATGCTTCAGAACAAAAGATGTCGAATAATCTCTGTTGAATGTAAAATGTGTGCTTGAAAACTGTTTTTCTAGTGAGCCACAGATCTAACGCAGAATACAAACTACCTGTCCACTCGGAGCTGGATGTGAACCTGAGATCCATTAGTCACCATAATCCTCTGCTCACTGACAACACTGGATGTGCATCAGGGTGGATTTATAGCCACTGATGAGATCTCAGCCCGATCACCATCGGAGTTGAGGCAACAGATGGATCTCCAGGGAGTTTCCCCTGAGAAAGCAGTGTATATAACAAACAGCACTGATAAGTTTTTGTGTGTTTATTCACAACATGTGGGTACATGCATCTCACTTAGTGTTGCTCTTTTTTTTTTTTTTAATTATGAAATTTTGCCTTGTTTTGGTGTCCAAGCTGGTCTTGTACACAACATTTTTCTTGAAGTTTTCCTCCCATTTGCAATTTTCTCTCTGCCATTTTCACCTGTATAACCTTGTGTCATGTTTTTTTTGAGCATGTCTTTTCCGACCACATGTGGATCCTCCAGCTTATTTCCCAGCTGGTAGCTATCCCATATTCCTGCTCCATGCCTGTTTTTCTCTCATCTCAATGACAACAGCCTCTGCTGGTCTCCATCACTTCTGTTAGGAATTATTTCTCCATAACTGCTCCAAATTTAAAGCTCTGGCACCAGGCTGCTCTAAGAACATCAACTCCTGCCTCTATCCTCTGTAATGTCACCTGTAACCCCATTCATCCTGAATTATTGCTGCCCTAAGTCTCACACAGCTAATTAGGATATTTTCTCCATATCTTATTGTAGTGGGTTGGAGCTGAGCTGATTGATGGGCTTTTGGGCAATCCCATACTTTTAACATGTGCCTGTTTTCTGCTGATTTTACCTATGGATATAAGATTTATTTTGAAGCCAATGGATTTTAGTGCCATTAAAATTACATTAAAATGGCATTAATGATACATACTGAATCTTCAGCTCTTGGAACTTTGATGTGTCTGGTGGGGAAATACTCTGGTCAAGGTTTGCTTCTTTGATGGACCAGGAGCTTTTGCTCCTAACCCCATGGACTCTCCTTGTCACCAAAGCTGAGAATCACAGAATCTTTTAGGTTGGAAAAGACCACTATCATTGATGCCAACCACTAACCCAGCACTGCCAAGCCCACCACAAACCACATCCCCAAGAGCCACATCTGTACATTCTTTAAACGCCTCCAGGGATGGCGACTCGATCCCTTCCCTGGGCAGTCTGTGCTAGTGCTTGGCCACACTTCCATTCTTTCATGTGCAATATCCAGTGGAAAACAAGGACAAGCAGGCTGAAAAAAGCCAGATGAGCTCCTGAATGCCTGATCAGTGTCTCTGAGTGCAGGACAGGGCAGAGCCCCAGCCCAGATGCAGCTCAGTCACGGCAGTGATCGTAGCTCTTCACGCTGCTCGTGGGCAGCATCCAAGAGCTGGAGTTAAATTACTGCTCCATTATTTGGTTCTGGACCTGTTTCTGTAATATAGGAACAGGCTGAGAGGAATTATATGGTTACTGGGTTTTAGAGGTTAACAGAACTGATGGGTAGGTGGTTTAGCAGCATTAAAAAAGGCTTTTATGAACTTTTCTTCCTACTGGGGAGCAGAGGAGCCATTTTGGTCTCTGTAATATTGCTCTTTCAAATGGAAGCAGTGGGCCTGGTGAATTTTCCAGTTATAATGCACCTAATTTTATATTAAAAAAAAAAGAAGATATTTCCATATTTTCCTGAGATTTTTCATTATCAAATATGAATTCTCATACCCAACCAGCCCTTAAAGGCCCATAAAATGTCATTTCTTCAGCAGAAGAGCTGCCTAAAACCAACACAAGCTGCCCTGACTCTTTTTGACTGGTCCTCGGGGATCCTGACACCAAGAGCAAATGGGCTAAGAGTAGTAGATATCCTCCCTAAGTGCTCAGTGCTGCAAGGGTTTAGGGTTGGTAGAAGCCTGGGTGAGACATTTCCAGCTCAGAACAGGACAAGTGAAGCAATCTGCCTCATGCTGTAGGCTGGTGCAACATCCTCGGGACACATTTTTATTCTTCAGAAAATCTGCTTGCAATCACAAGCTCCTCCAATTGTGTCTTCTTTGTAAGTTTTGGACCTAACATCTATTTTGGATATATTCTGCTTCAATGGCATCTCAATATAGAGGAGACGAGAACACCTTGTACTTGGCCCTTTGCTCATGGTGGAAGAGGGACATGTGACGAGGTGTCTGTTTTCTTTACAGGGGTCACATATGCAGCTTTGCAGAGAGCACACAGAAAAACTTTTTTCAGGAGAATTGCTGCAAAATATTAAAACACTCAGTTGAAACTTTTAATGGGAAGAAATAATATTATCATTTTTTTTTGACAGAAAATATAGAATAGGTCATCTGTGGCCTGCATGCTATTACAGAAGTAGTGCTGCATTTCACCATCTAAACACTGCCTGCACCGTAAAAGCCTTATGGTAAATCAAAATCAAAACATGATCCTATGGAAAAGATGGGGTGGATATGAGGGGAAAGCCCAGGTTCTCCTTGCTTTCCCTGGGGTTGTGTGTGGTCAGACTGGCAGGGCGTGGCCCAGGGCTCGGGGTGGCCCTGCTGACATCCAGGCAGCCCTTGTCATGGCACAGTAGAGTTGGCCACAGATGGTCAAGGGAGTGTCTCAGCCTAAGACCTGGGGGGATATCCTCTGTTCTCACTGGCTCTGACTCACCTGGGATCAGGCCAGACCGGTTCTCAGGTGCAGACCAGACAAACGACATCCTATTCATTTAATTTTGGCCATAAGTCAGACCTCTGGGCTGTTTGTATTATCTCTCTGTGCTGTCAAAACTCAATGAATCTTTTCCCAAAAGTCTAAAGGCTATATTTTTCAATCTCTTTCCAAGCCTGCTTGTACTGTCTGGTGCATATGTTAAAGCAGTTGAGCAACCATTCTCACGCACAGCAATTATTACTTGTTTTTTGAAACCACCAGCTAGGACCAGTCTTGCTTCTGGTGCCTCAGCAGAGGTGGGAGTAAAACTACAAAGCTGAGATGTTGGTGTTACTCTCACCATGACCCCATTTCATATGTGCAAGGTTGCTGTGCCTGTGGTGAGTGTCACATCATAGCTTAGAGTCCTGCAATTCCCTCATCCCTGACATTATCAGGGATATTGATATTGTTATCAATATTTGCTTGATGGAGCAGTGGAAATGGGAAATGCATCCCTTCCCTGCATGGGTGATGAGATGGACCTTCATTAAAATGCAGAGTTTCCCAAAGAACTAATTTTATAATGGCCACGGATCTGTGTGTCACTTGGGAGATAAACTTGCCAATTTGCAACTCTCTTTATTATATTAGTATTTATGGAGCTCTATTAGTTTTGGCTTTTTGGCACTTCCTTGACAGTTTGGAAAGAATTCCCACTGTGTAAGGAGAGACTTTGCATAGGTGCTGACACACAGTGAATAGCTTTTTTTAATCTTGGTACCTACAAATCATTAGGGCTTTGGTTCTGCGGCTCAGACAACTGGGAATGTAGAACTAGGTTTATAATGAAAAATCCCTTTTTATTTTCAGTCAGCATCACGTTGAATAATCACTATAGTACAATGATTTTTTGGGAGCATTATTTCTATTGTAAAGGAAATGTCTGCTGAGTAATCATCTCTTTCTCCCTGTGATACTGCAAACCCATTTGTGGTACTGGTGCCACTCCAGCAGGAATGGATGATGTCCATCCATGTCGTGATCTTCTCTCACTGCAAGGGAACTCTTCCTGCAGCCTTTTATCTCCTGCTTGAAATAACTTTCCCATAACAGAGGCATTCTTCTCTGAACACGGATAACAATGTGACCAGCATTCCCGCAACTCCATCCAAGAGCTGCTCTCAGCCTGGAAAAATATCCTTAAAAGCTCTCACTGCTTATTGACTTAGAGGGAAAGGATTTGACCCTGAGATGATCCTTGGGTGGGTATATTTTGTCCACATGGCAAAGCATCATAGTGCTTTTGACAGCAGAAAGATTTCCCACAGCGTGGATATTCCAGGGTCTGGCACCCTTGGCAAACAACATATTTATTAACAAAACAATGTTTTTCAGGATAACGTCCAGCACTTTGACCTTTCCCCCTCTCTCTCACACAGTCATTTTTCATCTGTTTCTTGCCAAACTGAAGATTCTTCCATGGATTTTCTAGCACCGTGTAACAACTAACAGAAATTGCAGTCAATGCAGTTCAGGCCTGTGGGAATGTAAAGGCATCTTTGGGTAAATAAACCAAAAATAAGACACAATTCACAAGTAGGCTGTAGAGGCAGTGGGAATATGAAACTGCAGAGAAATGCTGAGGGGAAGAGCTGGGGGGACACATGATGGAAATAGCCCACTGCTGTTTTTCCTTCATACCCCCTCCCGTGGTCTAATGTGAACTCGCAGATGGAGCCACGGGACGAGCTGGCACCAAGGACAATATTCTCTGTAAAGAAGAAATCCAGTGATTTCCACATGCAATCAACAAAACTCTGCCTTTGGCGTGATGTTCCAGACAAGACTTTTTTATGCTGTTTTGTTTAGTTTTCTCCTGGGCTGTCTCTTCCCCCCACACACACTGAGAGTGCAGCTCAGGGACCAGCCAGGCCCAGCTGCTCTTGGACACAGGCACATCTCACAGCTTGCGATCTGGGCTTTGCTCCTGCCAAGAATTCCTTGGGGCTGACCGTATGTGTTGCTGACTCAAGTGGCACGGAACACCCAGAAATGCCTGGGAGCACATGGATCTTTTGCCAGGAGGGAAGAGGAGGCCGTGCCAAGTGCCTATTGAATTCCAGGCATGTGCCATCCTCTGCTGCTGCCCCACTGCTGTTGAGCAGACAGGATGAAGCCGGATCCAAAGAAGCAGTTGTTGTGGAGTCAGGCGAAGGATTCTCTGGTGGAGGTGGCTGGGAGGACAGATGGAAGAGGGGGAAGCATGTTTTCTAGACATACTCCAGTCTTTCTACATTTTTGCTGTTTCTAGGATCTGGAACAAAATTTCAGCCATGAAAATATTTCTGCATTAAGTTTACATCTGGGTTTTATCTCACCTGAAATCATGCTCTCCCTATTTCATATTCATTAGCTCTCCTGGCTCCTCTTTCCCCCTGTTTTTGCCCTCTTTTCACTTTCAATAAACCAACCGAGAAATGAACTCACCAGTCAGGAAGGTCACTCTTCAAAGTGCAGCATTATATTTCGTTTATAACCACAGCAGAGTTTATGGTCTCCATGAGCTAGGAACTAAAATAAATAAGTTTAATAACTAGGTAATAATGATAGTGTATAATAATTTAATATAATTAAATGATAAACGGTAGCTACCATTCTCTGCTAAAATGCATATTTTAAGGATGAAATGGATTTTTGAAAAATCACATATAGGAAGAGAAGAATCCTTTAAGATGTTAACTCTGCAAAAGTGTAATACTAGAATCTGATGGAAAAATTGCCAGTGCAGTTAGGTGAAAGAGAGCATAAAATAATAGTTCAAAATTCTCTTATTGCTCTGATAGTTTTTAATGTTGATTTTTGCTTGTTTGTTTTTTTAATCATGGCTCATGCATGAACATTTTCCAGAGAATATCGCTGTTCATGCAGAAGAAAGGCTAGGACAGGCAGCTGTGGTGTTTGAGTCAATTTTATCACTAAGGGACCAAACTCTCTTTCCTTTCTCTTGTGAAGAAATATTTCTGATAGTGGAAAGACTGATTTATATGAAAACAGCCCTAGAAGAGACACAAACCTGCTTCTTTTCCCACACACCTATTTCCTTATAACAAGAGTAATTGCTACATTTTGATGTCAGTGTAAGTAGCAATTTGAGTCTTGAGCCTTATAATTTGAGAATGTTATTATAAGGTGGAGAACAGAATTTGGAAAATGTAACTGCTGGCAAAATTAATGCTGATCAATGCTAATATTATTTTATGTGTTTTGGCTCTTCACCATCCAAAAAAAAAAAAAAAAGCACATTATGTAGTTATATACAAAAGTCACTTCTTAATCAGTACAACTCTGGGATGAATAATATGCACAGGAAGTCAGGAGAGCTCTTGAGAAAATGAAAATAGAACCCAGTGTACCAACGCTTCTGTGCCAAAATCTAGACCAGCAATACCAGCATGTTTTCACTTAAAATAATGACTTGAAACAAGTATTTAAAAAGGAGGAAGGATGAAGTCAAGTTAATGGCTAAGAAGGGGAGAAGAATAGTATAATTGGCCACTTAAGGAATTATATACAATATTAAAATATTGTATATAATTCCTTATATATATATTTAAAAAACTTCCAGTGTTTGCCTACATATCAGAAAATATAATTCAGGACCAACAACCTGAACTGCACAATCATTGAGACTCACTCCTGAGAAGCCAGTGCCACCCCAGTAGGCCTGGCCAATGGATATGAACTGACACTCTTCTCTGGGAAACTGCTCAGCCTCATTTCTCTTGGAAAACCAGTGGTGGATGTGGCCTTAGGAAAGACCTCTTGAGTGTCCTGGTTTTATCCTTTCTAGCAGTCATTCACATCAGCTGGGAGGACTTGGCAAATTGAGGATTTTTGTTGACAGAGAGGAATATTATCCAAAATGCTGCCCAGATGAAGAGTGAGACTCTTCTACACAAAAAATGGCTTATCACGAGCAGGCATTTCACAGCATCCCAACTGCATGGCACTAACGAGGTGCTGGGCAGCCAGCTGTAATAGAGCAGCATGTGGGGAGCTGATCCTAAAGATTTATGGTGCATCTTTTGGTCTCTCTTTGGTCCATTTCCTTAATCATGATGCTGATTACCAGGGCAATTGTTTTCAGTTCTCATTTCGTTTCATTTTACTTTCCTTGGAAACCGTAATGGACCTTTGTTGGGTTTTTTTTTTTATTCACCTCCAAGCTTTAAATGAGCTGCTCTTCTCCCAGGTAGCCGCCGGCACAGAGAACACCCTGCAGGCACTGTTGTGTTAAAGGCACCCAAGTGTGAAGCAAAATAATTAAATGGGGCTGACGTGGCTTTCAAAGGGGTTTGCTGATCTATCCATGACAATTAGAGGGCCTCCAAGCCTTGCCCAGCCACTTGCAAGCAGGGCAAGTGTATTCTGCAGAAAGGGTTTTAGAGCATTGCCCATTGTAAGACTCATTTTTGTTGGTTTTTGAGGAGGAAGCAGGGGGCAGAAGTCCAGCCTTTGATGCCAGCCAGAGAAAGGGAGGGAAAGGTCTGACTCAGGAGTGTACTCCCAGTTATTTATTTTTGGTTTTTCACTCCAACTTGATCTATTTTTTTGCAGTAATGGATATTTTTGAGGCTGCATAAGAAGCTGGGACATACCCAGTGTGCCAGGGAGACACTGGGGGAGCCACAGCAGAGCAGGTTAGGGGTGGCATGGAATAACCCATTTACCCCCAAAATCAGGACACTCTTGTATGTAGCAAATGGAAGAGAGTGGAAGAAAGAGTTACTGATAGGGCTTAATAACAAGTGGGGCTGAAGAATAAGGTTATGTGCTATAAATCAAATTAAATACAGCCTTTAAGCAGTGACTATTAATTACATGCTTGAATTGAACTCTGTATGTTACTCATCTGTGGGGCAAGTAGGATTGCTCATCAGACTTACTGAATCCAAACACAAGCTTAACCTCGGGAAATTAAAAATTAAAATATTTCTGGAGAAATTCCTGACTCAAAAATCAGGTGTGAGCATCCTAAAGGGGACCAGGTGCCTACAAATATCCATCAGATGGAATTTAAACTCTTTAAATATAAAACCATGGATTTTGTGTATTCAGAAGGCTTAGATGCACTGGGAGAATGCATTTTTAGTCACAGTTCTATCCATGTGCATAGTGTACTTGCAATACATAGATAAATATGCATGTCATAATTTTTATTATACTATGATCGAACCAGCAGCAGTAGCACAATCAAGGGTGTAATGCTGCTGTGGCACAGAGCTGAGAGAGATTTAAGATAGAGTGCTCTGTGTGGGATTGCACATCTCCTCAGCTGTACCCCAACTTTTGTTGCCAAACTCCTTTCCAGGCACTCCAGACCATGCCTTGGGGCATTTGCTCCTCTTCCTCTGACTTTCTGAACTCAGCAATTTGGGAGGGCCAAAAATGTTTGACAAAAAAAAAACAAAACAGTGAATTCTAATAATTTAGGAAGATAAAACAAAACCCAACCTCTGAAATGTTGCATTTTGTTTGAAAGGATTCCTTCTTCACTTTAAGTCATTTAATGAATCCACAAATTCTGAAGTCCCAACTCCACAAATTCTGAAGGAATTTAAGCAAAGCTAAAATACTCTCACTTTCTGACAGGCAATAGTCAAACAGCAACACTGTGTTGGAAGAGGTGCCTGGTGCATTTGGCAGGAGTTAAGCAGCTAATGTTTTATCAGCTTGGAGTTAATGATATACACAGTATTAGTGTTTCTGCCTGTGTTCTCACAAGATTTTCAATATATCATGCTGGAAATGTTGTCTGATTTGGTGTTGTGAAGGTAACTCTGTTAATTCAAATGCCAAGAAACTTAACTAGATGTTTTCCCATTATATATGTGTGTTTCAATGACGAGCTGATGGGGCAAGGTAGAGAAAGGCTGAGAAAGGAGAGTGCAGGAGCTGGTGGGAAGCCTTCCCTCTGCTCCCTCTGCTTTGCGGCACCTTCCCTTGAAGGGAGAGGTAGAATGGAGATAAACCTCATCTGAGTCTAAACTCTCTCTCCCAAAGGTTCTTCAAATGGGCTGTAGGTATCCTGCTGAGAGGGTGTCCACGCTATGAAACTCCATTAAATTCCTATGAAATTCCACCAGTGCCAGATCACAATTCAGAAGTGCCTGGGAATGAGGATCAAGCCTGTGAGGTCTATTACTGCTTTCTTTACTGCAAATGTAAAACTTCCTTTAACACTGGTGGGAGAGCTGCAAAATGCACACATGAGCCTGTAGATGTTCCAGCAAAGTTAATCAGGAACAGAGGGCAAGAGGAAAAGTTGACCATTGCCAAGTTTCTTTGTTATTGTTGGTTTTTTTAAGTGAAGTTAATTATCTTGTAAGGTTTGTGTTAAAGTTTTATTCTTGGGCACGAGGAGTAAGTGCACCCAGAAGTCTGGATTCTGGTTGAACCATTTTGGGACAGTCTTAATGGAATTTGTGAATGCATTTTGCACAAATGTTTTCTTTCCCTACAGGATGGATGAGAACTCAAATCTTAATTCACATGCTGAACCCAACTGCGGATCAGAAAGAATGACTGATGAGATTCTGTCCTTATTTACTGAGCTATTTATTCAGCTATCAGGAGCTCGGTATCCAAAATTAACCGTGCCAGTATAATCTCGAGATCACTTGATAAGACAGTAGGAGTCCTGGGAGTTATTTCTCTTGCTGAATCACACACTTCTGCAAATTGGTGTTTCTTACGTGCGGTGGTTCTAATTTGGCTGTAGTCAAAC
Organism: Erpornis zantholeuca; assembly: GCA_013400515.1. NCBI lineage: Eukaryota > Metazoa > Chordata > Aves > Passeriformes > Timaliidae > Erpornis > Erpornis zantholeuca. Next base: position 358,384 of record VZTN01025343.1, on the reverse strand, counting down.
AGACACAGTGAACCCCACATGGTATTAGAACATGAAGGAAGACTAGTGAGTGATTTCAAAATGAACATTTGCTGATATGTTATGCCTGCACCAGCCCAGTGATATGAAAAACCAGCAGATATGATAAGGAATGTGAGCCCTTTGCTGGAACCTTTGCATTGGTAAAGCCTCTCTGCAGTTAGATGATTTCGGGACATGCCTGAAACCCAGGGAATGCAAATCATGCTCTGCTTGACTCCAGAGGGGCTCCCATTAAGTCCTGGGAGAGGGAATGGCAGCCTTTAGCAGCAATTGGAGATACATATGGGATTTCTCTTGGCCTCAAGTCATGCATATGCAGCTTCATTTCAAGGCTGCTGATTTTCTGTGCTTTCAATCGGGCTGTGCTCTTGATGATGGGCAGGCCAAGGACAGAGGGACTGCAGTGCTCCCATCCTTCACACATTTCTCATTTCTGTTCCCTATTACAGGCTTCTGTTACATTTAGTGCAGAAGCAAGCACGGACTGCAGGGAGCAATGTATGTTGTTATTATTTTATAACACATATTGGCTAATGATTTACTGTGACTAAACATGGCAGCTTCTTATTCTTCTGGGTGGCATCATAGCTAACTTTCCTGCTCTCAGTGCTTCTCAGTGCTCCATTCACTGCTTGGCAATTAGTGCCTGTTCCTCTGAGGTGCTGGGCAACCACAGATCCCATTTAATTCCATGGAAATTAAGCGCAGAACTGCATGGTTCCTCCATGTGTGCCTGTCACAACAGCGGTGCAGAGTGCTGCTTTCGGGGCAGAATAAACAAATGGTGATATAATAAATGATACAGTCATGGAGTCATTAAGGTTGGAAAAGAGCTCTAAAAGTATCAAGTCAAACCATTGACCATTAATCACTAATATACATTAATAACTCACTAGGCAACGACAGCGCTTGTGAGGAACTCATACTTGTGCTGTCAAACCTATCTGGAGAGGCTCGAAGTGAGGTTGTCAGCCAGGACCCCCTGAGCAGCTTTTTCCAGGATGAGCACCCCAGATGGCAGGTCACACTGAGCTGTTAATGTCACCCATGTCAACACTGGTGTCAGGGCCAGGATCAGTGGTGCTGCTCCCACCTCCCAGCTCAGAGAGGGGCTGAGGTGCTGGGCTCGAGGTGTTGTCCTTCCCGAGCCCACCAAGCTGGGCCAGCTCTTGAAATCAGCCAGCAAAGAGGGGGAAAACCTCGTGGCAGCTGCACAAAGCTGCTTTGGGGCACGTTAACAAGCCAGAACGTATCTCCATGCATACATTTCTCTCTGGTCTGTAACAGCAGAGCAATTGTCTCACACGTTGCTGTGTGCTACACATGGCTAACAACTAACATTCTATTTAAAGAAGCAGGCAATCCCCCTTCCCAGAAGCAGTTGTAACACTGTGAACAAATATCCACAGGGACACTTTTTTCCCTTTCTTTTTCCCTTTTCCTTTTTTATTCTAGTCTAATCACAAGCACTGCAGATTCAGCCATCTATAAAAGCATGCCCCAAAAGGAATTAGATTTATTTTTGCGAAATGAATGCGTGGCTTTTATTATTCATGGCAGGTATGGTTGGAATCCAAGTAGGAAAACTGTATTTTACACTACAGTCCCTTGGGTAATGAATTAAACGGTAACACCAACATATCTCATAGTGAAAAGTGCCACACTACGGAGACACTTTCAAAAAAGCTGAGTACACACAAACTGTGGGAGAAGAGCAGATAAACTTTTTTCTGTTTGTAGCTCTATTATTTAGTGATATTTACATTCTTTTTTTTTTTTTTTCTACCTTTAAAGAAGGAGATACTTGTGTTAGAATAAAAGCTAAATTCTGGTCTGCTGCATCTATGTAGCATCCTCAGACCCTGCTCCCTTGATTGTCCAGCTCTGGCATGCCCCAGCTGCATCCCAGACACGACAATATGGAAGGGGAAAAATTGCAGGCTTGGGACTCCTCCTGGAAGAAAGTCAGGCTGAAAGATGAGTGTTCAGACCATGAAATCAATATATAGGAAGGTCTTTTAAGTGGTTCTGCATCTGCTTTATGCCAACACTTCGCAAAGATTTAGTTTCTGGTTTGGGTTTTTATTTTTTTTTGTTTCTTGCTTGGAGAAGTGTCAATGCCAAGCCTGGCTGAGCATCCACACTTTCCCATTTCCAAAAGTCAGAAAGCTTGCAACAGCATTTTGCCTTTTGGGGGATGAATTTTTCATGAAAGAATTTAACTTCAGCAAATGCAGCCTGGAGCAAACCAGGCTTATCTCCAATCTGATGGTGGTTCAGAGCCTTATCCCAAATTGTTACTGACCTGGCAAGCTTTGGATGCCTGGTCACTGAGGCAGGTTACCAGAGGGCACTGTAAAGCATCTTCACAGTAGTTAGGAGATTATTGACAACATGTGGCTGCCTTCCTTGTATCCATCTACCAAAGGAAAATTGTCCTCTCCCCTCTCTTATCCTTCTCATCCCTCAGGATGACTGTAGGTTATTATACCTGCTTTATTATAATAGCTTATATTCATATGTCCCTCCGTTTGTGTGTTGGCTATGGCAACCTGAGTTGGTGCTATCCTGCAAAGTGCCACTTGGTTATTAATCATTAATATCCTACAGCAGAAAAGCAAGGTTTTAACACTAGGGTCGTACAATAGGTTATTTAATACAGAATCAACAGTGCATTCAGGTAGGTCTTTGTTCCTCTCTGCAGCACTGGAGTTGTGAAGAGGGAAAGACATGGATTAAATTACACTTTCTAAATTGTATCTTTCCACATTAATAAGAAAATTAACTTTAGGAACTGAATAAATAAAGAGCAGGCAAGGGATGAGTGAGAGCTGAGACTGCGCAGGGAGACATTGGACTTGAGACTCACTGTGTAAACAAGAGAATTGCTGGCTGAATCCTCCACTTTTCCTCTCATACCCATAATCTTCACACTCAGGCTGTTACCAAGGAGAGAGGAACGAGCCAGGATTCCCCATCATAGCTACTTGCCCCTTTCTATCCAACTGCATTACAGGGAGCTCTGAAATAAATCACAGGCTGAATTTAATACGCCAGTTGTAACAATCTGTGGGCAACCTTGCCTTCACCAGCCAGCAGTGTGTATTTTTATCTTGGGAGCCTTTGGATTCCCTCTTGTTAAAAGCAGCAATGCACTTTCCAAACATGTCTGCTCTTCCAGCAGTATTAAGAATACATCACAGCCCCAACACTTATTAACCATACAGTGCCTTTCATCCAGGAAGCTCAAAGAGAGAAAATCCTAGCCCACATCCAACTTTAATGTCTCTCTTCAAATATATGAATTTTACCTGTGCTGGCAGTGGAATATCAGTATACCTGGCTTGATTGGTCTCACTGTTATTTCTATTCAAATCCAAAGGAAAATGATAATTTTATATTGCCATTAATTTTAAGGGACTTTTTAAAAATAAATTTTCAACATAAGTTGAAAGGACATTGTCAAATGTTCATCTTGATTGCAAACTTAGTATTTTTAATTTTTACTCCATCTTCAGTTTTTTCTGTAGGAGGTCAGAGAACCTGGCACAATTTAAAAGCAATTTTGTATTTCTACTTTCCAGGGCAATAGCTATGCTTCAGTAAGTTCTTTTTCATCTGATTTACCAATTACAACAAAATATTTCATGATATCTAATCACAAACAGAAGGGCATTTTAAAAAGGCATATTTAACTTCTCAAAACCCCAAATGCTTTCAGTTATTTCAAAAATAGACTCAGAAAGCTGTGTCAGTATTTTATGGAAAATGAAGAACAGGAGTCTGCTAATTCTTAATTTATTTAGTTTTTAATCCCTGGATTTCTGCCTGGATGCTGTTTCCTGTGAAGCAACCTCATCTCCCCTCTCATTTGGTAGATATTTCAATGCAGGAGATGGGAAGTGGCACAGGGATTTCAATGCAAACAGGACTGGAAATGTGGGATGGCATCTCTGCCTCAAAGTCATGAGGGTGTGCCCATGTGTGTCCAAGAAATTGTGGGAGGGAAAACGAAAGAGGAGCACAAAGAAGTTGACTTTCACTCTGGAAAACATTCTCACAAAAATATTAATATTGTCAAGTAGCCAATGTTCTGTCAGAATGGTTTGGATCCCATGTCTTCTAATTAGCCCTGGTGCTAATGAAAGTCCAGCTCTGGAACTGGTGTAATGTGAGACAGGGAATAATCTGAGTCCCAGCCTGAGAGTTTGTGACGCTGAGGGGACGTGGTTTCATTTTTTGAACTCAGAACATGAGCTCAATAAAGCTATTGACAAGAAGAAAGCTGCTACTTATAAATGCTTTCAGACTGAATCTCTGAATTTGAAAATTGAACGGTTTTGATCGGGAAATCATTTGGAAACAATAAGGTGCTATTTTTACAGCCATTTCCTAGAAATGATCAAGTCTCAACATTTAGGATTTTTAAAAATAATTTCTTATGACCATGCAGAAATGATTACATGGGTTATGGTGATCTGGGAATGATTTTTTCCGGAGTTTAAGCCAGAAGCATTGGAAATGAACGACTTGACAGTGCAGCCATACTCCATGGGCAGATTTCTTAGGACTGGATTTGCAAAGGTCTAAGGTAAACCTTACATAGGAGCACCAAGACGCCTATAATTTAGCCTGGTATATCTCTCCATATTAAGTCCTAATGTATTACTACTCATTAATGAGTTATCCCCTCATCTATGGAGCATTAAAGTAGGTAATTTCCTTCATTAATAACATTGGACAAGACGAAACACATTTAAAGTCTTTTGCTGAATTCATCCCACATTTCCAATCCACACTTTCAGAGCTTGCAGCTGACCTGGCCATTAAGCTCTGCTAATATTTGTTCTTCGCACTGTGCCGGGGGGGAGGGATTGAGGGCATGGACATGAGTACAGAGCAATCTATCTATTTTCAGTATTGCCACCAAAGCTTGGAGAAAGGTTTTGCAGGTAAATTAATTGTGAAATGAAGCTTTTCTTCCTCCACTTTTGTCAGAAACCATATAACTTCTGATAATTCTGGTTTTGTCCTTGCTTAGGGTTGTTTCTTCTTTTCTCCTTTATGAAGCCCAAGCTTTATCAGAAGTAGGATTCTGGTTTTGTAAGCAAGGGATGCTATTTTAGGAAGTTTTGGTGAGTCTGCATCATGTTCAAACAGCTGCTTAATGATTTAGCTTGTCGTCACACACTGAACAAACTCTAACGCTGAGCAAATCGTTCTTATCTGATTACCTTCATTGCTTATCTGCGTGATAATTTGGGAATAATTTAAATATGATAACCATTTAATCAACAATCATATATAACAGGAATATGATGTTCTCTAATTTTGTTTTCATGTACAAGTCGTATGCAATGTCTCCTATGAATGTGAAGATTAATTATACATTAATTAATAGCTATTTATAACAAAGGTCATCAAATTAGTTTCTGTGACCTCATTACCATGTTGCATGCAATCTAATTAACTGATACAAAGGTTGTTTCAAATGCCTATCAGATTCTTAAAGTGCCTGATTCTTTCTATACGTACATCTGACATTTTCTAGGAAATGGAAGCAGATTAAAGGAATTTACTTCAAAAAACCTCATAGTATTCTCCTTAAGTAACAGTAGAATTCTTCTATTGGGAATATTTCCCTGAAAAAAAGTAAAATAAACCCCACTTTTTTTTTTTCTTCTTTAAGACTTTAGAACTGTGTCTATTTCTCCTTGAGTTTTCCTTGGCAATAATGTGTATAACTACTAATGGATGAAGAAAATAACTTAATGCATGAAAAATATCACAGCGTGCAACTCACAGAAGAGCAATAGTGAAGCGACACTGCTGAAAAATGGGGTTTCAAAGGAGAAAGAGTTGCCTAAATGCAGGCAGCACCCAGTGGAGTAGGAACACCTGGGCTCAATCCTGCTCCAGAAAGGAAGTCTGTGATGGCTGCACTGCACAGATGATATTGGCACCAGTTCTGGTGCAGGTGGGTGTTTTCTTCCTCATTTTGTGTCCTTTTTGGCTTTTCTTCAGGGGTCATTTTTGTCTTTTTGGAAGGTTGCAATCTTAAAGTGCTTGAAAAAGAGACAAAAAAAAAGAGCGTGGCCGAAAATCTGGATGGGGAGAGGACTTTTTTTTTCATTCCAGCTCCTTACTTATCTGCATTTAGCCACAGCATATTAAAATATTTATGTGAGGAAATTCATATTAATAGCGCTCAGCTTATCTGCCAGGAGCAAAAGCAAATGGATGAAGAATATAAAGGAGCAACACTAGTTGCAGGATTCAGACTCATGTGCCTAAGAAGGGAACAACACAGCCTATTCTTATATCTGTTGGGCCTGGCATATCAATGAAAAGAGAATTTAGTCCTTGAAGTTTAATTTTTACATCAAGCATAAGACCTATCTTGGAAGGAGCCTGTGTTAAATATTAAAAAGTAGCCAAAAGGCTGTACAAAACTAGATTATTTGGTATTCTCGTGCTCATAAGTTTTAGGGTTTTTTTTAATAAGGTAATTTTGTTTGATTGCCTGATTATAGCTTTTTGTTAGAAGAATCTTTTTCCCTGATAAATAAAAATCAATGCATCACTGAGATATTTAATCTTTCTAAAAAAAAAAAAAAAACAAAAAACCTTTCTAATAAAATCTCACTAGTTTGTCAATACTCTTAGTGGTTTACTTGAAAAAATAAAGGAGGTCCTCTCACAGGAAGACAAACTCTTCAAGCCTTCATCCTGGGGATAAAAGAAGCACTCCCATATGCTGATGCTGTGCTGTTTCACTGCAGATCAATGCACTGATCACAGCAGCCAGGGTAATTACAGAGCCTTTCCTCTGGGAGCTGAGGATCCTCTGCTCCCATGGAATCAGCACAACTCAAAAGCCTTTGACATCTTCCGTCAGGAAGCTTTGGAACAGTGAAAAGCAGGCAAACAGACAAAACACAGCCACTGTTTAATGGAGGGTCTCTTGTTTTCTCCTCTTTCCTTTCACACACCTTTGCTAGAGCTGGAGTGCAGCATCACAGACACAGTCTCCTTCTCTACAGATAATCAATGCAGAGACCTTGTAAAAAATATCTTTTTCTTTCTTTTTTTCTTTTTTCTTTTAATCTGAAGTCAGTTTAGGTTCCTGCATTATGCTTTTTAGAACCAGGAAAAATAGCCCACCTCACCTATCATTTTGTGTCTTCTTGATGTGTTTTGAGAAAAGTAGATTGGTTTTTTTTTCTGAAAAATGTGAAGGTTTAATGTTTAGGAGGCATTTGAATGGCCTTGAATGAAAACCTAAGTGGAATTTTCATTTTAGTGTCTGTATTCAAAAACATAATTTTTTGCACTAAAGAAAACACTAGATGTCCATGGGGTGCCACAATATTGATATGGTGGAATTTGGGAAGATTCTGTGTTTCTGGGTTGTTTTTGGTCAACTCTGTCACAAAATAAATTATTCCATGTGGCAAATATCCCTATCACACTCTCAGGAGTCATGCAGTGGTCTGTGGGATTTCTCATCCACCATAGTAACCTGTTTTCTTTCCAACTTCCATGCTTTGCATTCCAGGCTCTCCAAAGCTGGGGCTCTAATGCTGAGTTTGTTCTGAAAAATAGCCACAATCTCTTCTAGAGCTATAAAAATAAATCTGATACAGTACTCTTAACAACCTGTAACTCCAAATATTTAGTTGAGGTTGGCAAGACTTTCCCCCCTAGGGAAAAAAATAGTTTGTTAAACTGATAACTGCTGGAAGCAGTGAAGTATTCTGATATGTAGAGGCAGTAGTTAAATAAAAGGTATTGTAAATTATTTGTTTGTCATGCTTTTTGATCAAAAGAAGAAGAAAGTGTAGCAGAACTAATATTTTCAAATGTTTTCAGAAACCTTATTAGTTGGGTTTGATCTAAAGGCAGAAAATATGAATTAAAGATACAGGATCTAAGTTTATGTAAAAAATGTTTTCCAAAACCAGCAGGAGACAAATCTGAAATGTCTGAGAGGTTTCATTTTCCATAAGCTCCCAGAATTATGTGATATTAATCACAACTCCCTTAAACCTGCTTGCTTAGGAATAGGACGGCATGTCCCAGATACTTTGTCTTCCTCTTGAGTCTGAGCAGAAATAAACAGCCTAAGTACAGATTATACACGAGTGTGTGAAGTGGTTTCTTTTTCTGTGGAAAATAAGATGCAGAACTGTGTAACAGAGTGAGGAAAACTGCTTCTTGAGTGGAAGGTGGATGTCTCCTTTCCACTCCATCCCTGCATCTCTGCATGTCTCCTTTCCACTCCATCCCTGCATCTTTGCATGTATCCTTTCCACTCCATCCCTGCATCTCTGCATGTCTCCTTCCCACTCCATCCCTGCATCTCTGCATGTCTCCTTTCCACTCCATCCCTGCATCTTTGCATGTATCCTTTCCACTCCATCCCTGCATCTCTACATATCCCTGCAAAGGGACCAGGTTTGACAGACATCTTTTACATTGCAGGTAAAGGGGATTTTAAAAATTCACAGGGTGTGGAAATTTTTCATTCCAAATTCTGTTTTAAAAAAGAAAATATTTAGCTTTTTTTATATAAATACTAAAGTTATAATCACTATTTAATGTCTTTCTGAGGGCTTCAACTCATCAATCTTTATGAAATTTTTGCTACTAGCTACACATAGGAGCATCTTGAGGAAGTCAGCGAGTACTGCATTTCATGGGGAACCTTGAAAAATCGGTCATTCCTGCTTTTTAAAACAAACCTGGGAAGTATTTTGGTTTCTTAAGGTGACCAAGGCACCTAAGTGGAAGCCTGCTTCCATTAACACTTAAGTTATTAGTAGGGAAACAAGCTGGAACATTTTTCACAGCACTCATCTATTGGATCCCTGGCTTTTCTCTTCCCCTTTATGGCACGAGGCTGTTTTGGGCAAAATGAATTGTGAGGCTTAATAAACACAGCTCTCCATTGACTCTGCTTTGTGCAAGTGAGCTGGTAAGAATTAGAGTCCTTAATGGATATTTAATGGTGGATGAAATGAGCTTTCTCCTTATTAGCACAGTGCCTTATTAGAGTTGGTTGCCCTCCATAAAGTGCTCACCTGCCTCACCTCCCAGGCTGGTGCTGGAAACCCCTGCTCCCATGGATTAACTCAGATTCCCTCACTGAGCACTCTTACAGGAAAACTCCTTTCAGAAGAAACACAGGCACTGTCTTCCTGAGATTTGGGTGTAATTTGGTATTTCACTGAAGTTATCACATTCTCCCTTTGATGTCTCTTTATAGGGAGTTTTAATGTTCCGCCACTCCATTGCCACAAGTAAGAGGTCACAAAAAGAGTTCTCAGGGTTGAGTTTTCCTCCTCTGTCATTATACTATACGTGTGGTGCTGAATTTTTAGGGTGGCTTTTCCTGACCAGAATGCAACTATCACATTTTTGGGTCTCCCCTTGGCTTGAGGTAGAGATGAAGGAGATCAGAGTGAGACATACACTTCTTCTAAATGTCTGTATTAATTGAGGGTTCAGTGTTGTTGATTTTTGCAAGAAATGGAGCCAGTGACTGATGTATAAAGAAAACCCTCGGAGAAAGAGATGTGTGAATCATATAATGGTTTGTGTTAGAAGGGACCCTATAGAACCTTCAGTTCCAACTCCTCTGCCCTGGGGAGGGACACTTTCCACTAGACAAGATTGTTCAAAGCCTCATCAAACCTGGCCTTGAACTCTTCCAGGGAATCAGCAAGATTGCTGTGACACACAGGGGGAATGAGCTACTGCCATGGAAATTCATACTCATGAGTGCACATTTCCAAAGCAGTGGACAGCCAAGACCATCTCCAGCAGGCAGAGAAGAGATGTCTGGGCCGTGAAACCAGCAGGACTTAATGGATCTGGATCCTGTTTCCAGCTATGCTCCCTCCACGTTTTCTCTGCATGTGCTCATTGCTGGACCAGGCACTCGACTTTCCATGGCTCACAGCTGTCTTGGCCAAGTCCATTTATCAGCTTCTACAAAGCTGGATCTAATCTGCACCTAAATACTTACAGGTTTTCTCGCTTGTTTGACAGAGGTAAAATATTATGAAGTGTGAGAGATTTGGCAACTGCAGTGCAGGCTGACATAAAATATCTGACTAGCGATTCCCATAAAATAAAATAGCTAAAGATTAGTGTATATGGTTGTATGAATATAGTTGCAGGTCCTTGTCTAAGGGTTTAAATACAAGATGTGAAAAATCATATGTTTGCCAGCATGGAAAATACCTTCTTGTGCATTGTGGAAACATGGGAGGAAATTTTTAGCTCCACTTGCAGTAACTGGTATTTTGGTCATAGGTTTCATTTGATCTGGATTTTTCCTCAGTTTTTTCCACTGGAGACAATAAATTGCAGATATGTAGATAATATTGGACTGTGGCCTGTGTTGCACACTCAGCAGAAATGGTGGTGGCTATGGCATAACTCACAGCTTGGACTCAACGAGAGGCACTGAGTAAGTCTTGTGAAAGGAGCCAACAATTTTCTTCCTCTCAAACTGAAATTTCTGCAGCAGCCTTGGCATAGGAATTATTAAATGGTGCAAACAGCAAAATATTTGTTAAACAAATTGCCTAAGGAGAATATTGGAAATTTTCTGCCTGTGTTATTTTTAAGTGACATTCCTGGCAGAGACACCCAACAGCTTCTCTCATTTTAGAAAGGCAGCCTGATTTATAAGTCATTGAGCTGTGTTAACATGCCCAAGCTTGGGAGGAGCTCAGGAAGGCGTTTGTTTGCCATCACCTGGACCCCAGGATATAAAAAGACCTTTTCCTGTAGTGAGACACAGAATATGTCATGTTCCTTGCCTGCCTCCTTCTCTCCCTATGCTTGTAGTACTGAGGCTGGAGAGGGCAGGGGCAAGGTCTGGTTGCTCCAGAGACAAGGCATAATTTTTCTCAAAAAGTCCAGGATTTAATTATTTTGCTGAATATCAAGGATTTAATTTTTTTTTTTTTTTTAACTCATCCCAGAACTGGGATTATTACTATAAGTGAGACCATGGAAACATAAAGTGACTCTAAAGGCAGAAAGAGAGAGCAGGAATGGAGCTGGTGGGAAGTGTGTGGGGTCCTTTGGCTGATGGATTATGGAATACACTGGCTGGTGATGTTGAAGTGATCACATAAGCTAGCAGACAGGGGACATGAGGGTCTCCCATGAGTCCAAGAGTGACAAGAATGGGAACCTTGGAAATTGATGGCAGTGTTACCTGAGACTCTGGAAGAGCCAAGCACCCAGAGGGGTGGGGAGGAGTGAGCACTGGTGGTGGGAGGGACCTCAGTGGGAAGTGGGCATCTTTGCAAAGCTGTGCCAGGGAAGGTCATCTTTGCAAAGCTGTGCCAGGGAAGTTACAGCAGCTGAAGTGGGAGGTAAGGGGATGGTTGTAGGGGACTTCTTTTGAATGAGCAGAAGGAAAAGGCCAGGTATCAGAAAAAAGCTGTGGGGGAAGAAGCCAGAGGCTTTGGGTAAGACATGCAGCCACAGTGCAAGGTGGCTGTGGCTTATTTACCTTGGAAAGGCTCGCAGCACTTTTCCCTACTGAGAAAGTTAAACACCATGAGTGTTAAGTACAGAGCTTCAGGAGACATAGGAATTAGCAGGCATGGCTAAATGAAAGCTTGGTTGTTCCCTTTCCTGAGGCTGATATAGCTCTTCCCTCCCCACCCCATGTGTGCCTCTGCATTCCCTCTGCCAGAGGCAATGGAGGGCAAAATATTGTGAGGGTGAGGTCAAGGCAGGAGCTGCTCCATCCACCAAGGTGGGCACCCACCCATCCTCCAGCTTTCCCTGTGCCTCTTGATGGAGCTGCCAGGGGACCACCTGCCCCTGGAGGACCCCCCCTGTGGCGATGGAAAACAGATCCTGTGCTGCCACATCAAAGTCTGTTTGCTCATTTCAAAAGGCTTTGGGCTCAATACAGAGCTATACAACACTTAGGTGTTGTCTGGCAACTTCCTCCTGCTGTGACGGGGTGACAGTGGGTCTGGACTTTCATCTCCAGGCCTTCCTTTGTCTCCTGGATGAATTGGGAGCTGACCTGAGACAAGAGCAGAGTGTCCCATCGGGGCAATGCGCCAAGGCACTGCATTTCCATTCTCTCCACACTCTCTGTGATGTGGGGCTGCATGCATAATCTCCCAGGCTGTGGAACAGAGATGCTCAGTCCTTTCCTATGTTCCTGACATAAATTTCCATTTCTCTTATTCTGTTAAGCCACACGATAATGAAGTTGTTTTTGAAAAAAAAAAAAAAGGTATTGCTCAGAAAATCATTGTGAAGCTCTAAAAACAAGTAAAAATATCCCAGTTTTGAACTCTTAATCAGCACACATGAGAAGGGCATCCACCATTATTACTGGGATTCATAAATGACCTTATGAGATTGCTGGAGACAACTCCCTAAAATTATATTAATTTCTTCTTCAACACTGTTATTTTCTTCTGTGTCACATGAAAGATGATTAAATGAAGGTCACCTAAGGTCAAAATATCTGTTCAGCAGTTTTTAGCCCATTTCCACACACATGCTCCGTGAGCAGGGGTTATAAACACGACACCAATTTCAATTACATCTAGTGATGCCTAAGAAATAGGTCTAAGCTGATTTATGAGGGCTGTACATTGGCTGGAACACATTTATTCAGTCATGGACTCTCCAGGAAGATTAGTGCCTCTAATGCACTGTATACTTTGGAAATGTGCAACATTTCAGGATATCAGCAGTAATACAGTATTATAATGTTAATATAATGTAGTTCCACTTTTGTGATGTCCTATTAATCAATCCTTTCAGTGATGTAGCTCTGCTTATTTATGAACAGGAGATCTACAGTTTAGGAAGAGCTCTCCTTTTTTCTGAAGGTTATTTGCCATTTTATTTGTGAAATTGTGAACCAAAGAAGAACCAGCTTTTCTTTGGAATAAAACAGGAATTTTCTTTATTGATAATTCAAATATTTAGATTTATTTTGATATAAATCCTTTGAAGAACAAACAATAGTGCTATTCAAATAACCTTCTAATTTATAGAGGGCATCTTTTCACCTTGTATTAGTTGTCTTAGATGCAGAGTTTTAATTTATCACAGCAGAGGATCTGCACAGATATTTCTGAATTCATAAAACAAAAACAGGCCCTGCAAAACTAAGCTGATGTTTGAAAATGTATTTTCTTCTAAGCTCTCTAGTATTTTTATTGTGGGAAGAATATAAAAAATACATCTCTTTATAGATTTAAAATGCCATGGTTTAAAAAATTAAAAGGCATCAGGAAAGAAACAAGGAGGGGTGAGAAAAGGAGTAACAGCCTAAAATTTTGTACAAAATTTCAAAAATGCTTCAGGTATGAACCAGCCCATTAAAGGTGAGCCTCCACTGGTCAAGATGAAGAAAGGCTGCAATTCTTGGATAGAGAAAAAACAAGCAGAGAATATGAAAACAGTTTCAAATAAATAGCTAATAATACATAAATGAATGGATAAATAAATAAGTTCTGAAATCTTAACAGATTTATCCTGCTGAGATGCAATGTGTCATTTTGCCTTCAGCATTTCAGAATTCACCTCAGTAATTATGTATTGCATTCACTACTTAAACCCCTTATTTTTAAAATGCCAAAAAAAAAAAATCCAGCAAATAATTGCCTGATAGAGCAGTTGCCTATCTGAGAGTACGTAATTAGCCCCTTCCCTCAGCAACTGCTACCAGCTCCTGTCAGAGACTGGGGAGAGGAGAAGGTGTTTCAAAGGCTTGTTCTTATGCTTCATGGATTTTATAATAGATTGAAAAAAAATAGAAAATGATGATATTATTAATACCATCATGTCCCTGGAGAAAGGACTGAAGAGCTCTGCCACCACTCCTCCTGTGCTGGCAGCTTAAAACAGTCTCTGTAAGTATAAATCATAATTAATAAAAATGACAAGAAAACACCATGTCTGAGCCTTCCCATTTAAAAGAGGAAGTAATTGTGTCCCAGTAGGCCTGTGAAGTGCTGTGGAGGTGTTGGGCACAGGAGGAAAGCCCAGAAACTGTCCCTGTCACATCCCTCCTGACTCCCAGCGATGCTTCCGTGGAGAATGCCAGCAGTTGATTTGGCTCACTGGTTTTCACTTAGTGAAAGTCAGGAGCAATTATCACCCACGAAGACAAAGGGATGTTGATTAATATAAAAGAAAATTGTGTTTCTCTGGTAATCTACTTCCAGAGAGGCTGAGATGTGAGGAGACCCTGCAGGAATGGGAAGAGCTGGCACTCCCTGCTCGGAGATCTGTGGTGATGTTTGACACCTCTACGTTTTTCTGCTGGCTTCAGTAGTTTTTCCAAGTTCATCTACATTCAAAGCACTAGTCTGGGTGAACAACCACAGAGATCTCTCTTGTAATAAGAGAGAGGGCTAAGTTAGGAGAGATCATGCTGAGGTTTGGATTACTTGTTTCCCTTCCAGCAAGGATTTAATGCACACTTACAGCCCAAAACTGGGCTGTCCAAGAAAAAACTAATACTGATGCCATGAATTTAACATAGATTTTGGCAGAATGCATACTAAACCAATGTTTAATACGATTGTAAACCCTGCACTGAGTTCTTCGTTACTCAGCTGTAATGTGCTTTCCCCTTTGAAATGTTTCACCAGTTGCTTCCCATTGCTGCTACCAGAGCTGGATTCCTGCTGGACAACAGGATCCCTCTCTGGAGGCAGAGATGTTGTAGCTCAGATATCTAATTGCTGTTGATCGAGATGTATCCCACTAATGCAAAAAGAACCCCAAAAATCCAGCAAGAAACACAGAAAAACAAAAGACAATCCCTCACATAAAATAATCCTAAACCAGGATTTATATTCAGCCATGTGTCCTTGCTCCCATCAAGCCATGCAATACAACACAATCTTTATGCAATATAATATTGAATATCCAGCATGCTTATGGTTTTGTTGTGCTTCCTGCTTCAAAACAGTATTACTTCACAAACAAAGAAATCCAGTGGGCTCTCCTGGGAGTTGAATCAGGAGAAGAGTCAGGATTGCTGAGTTTTTCCAGTCAAAAAAAAATACTGTGTATAGGTAACCCAGAATTGTCATTTCGTTTATGACTCTAAGGCTGACATTTCACAAGTCTTGCCTTAAAGCAAACACAGAGATGACCCAGAGTGTGATCCTGAATGTTTTTCCCTCTGTTTCCTACCAGGCATGTCTCAAAATTAAAATGTCATTCTATTAGTAATCATGGGTGTGTTCTTGCCAAGAGGGAATAACCGGATAAAGGCTTGGCATTTTCAGGGCTGCTGGACCTGCTTAAGGAGGAGGATGTGGAGATGTACCCTTACCTCCTGACCTCACCCTGGTCATTCCTGGCTTGAGGGAAGGAAGAATAAGCTGGGAAGTTGGGTTCTGCCAGGTCCCTGCTTTCTCAGAGGCTCTCTAGTGCTGGTAGAATTTGGGCTGGGATGTGATTAGGGGTCCAGTGGCTTCCCCACCCTTGCAGAGGGAAGGAGGTGTCTAAGCCCAACCCTGGACGCTCCCCGCTCCAGATGTCCCAGGAACTGCTTTTGCCCAGTGTTTCTATTTAAAAGACGTTTGAAATAAGCTTAGCATTGCCAAGATAAAACTAGTTACAAGATTTTTCTCCACTCACACCCACACAAAATCTTTTCATTTGGAGGTCATTGCAGGGATTTAATGGTGCTTGATGAGGTTTTTTTTCACGAATGTGGAACCAATCTGATCTCAGTTCTTACTTATGTATTGCTGGGACATCTCATCATGTGGCACTGAGATAAGTTTGGCATCAGCAAAACCAGGGGATTTCTATTCTGTCAGAGAACCCATTTTCCTTTCTTCTTTTGTTTCCCATAAAATCCTGTTAGAGCAGAGCCGAGTTCTTTAAGCAGGCTGCAAATTCATTGAATCGACACTGTTTGTGCTCAGCTTTTCTTCCTCACACTCCATTAGGAGGTGAAACACTTGCAGCAGAAAATCTGGCACATGGCAAGACAGCAAAACACTGAGATTTTCTAACCAAAATTAATCCATGGACATAACTCCTGATGATCTTTGAAATTTATTGAATGGGAGGCTTTATTGAAGCCAGCATAGAGCTGATACCAAAGGCAAAGTATTGTTTAGAAAATGCTCTTTTATTTGTGCCAAATAATTTCCTTATAAAGATATATATATATATATAAAATAACTGTTTTATACTTCAGTCTAGTAGCAAATGAGCTATTACCTACAAGAGCCACTTTGAGGACCAAGCTGCATCATGGCACTGATGATGTGTGATCTCCAGTGATATTTTACTGTGTCTACCTGCAGAATTGACCAAATGCTCCATCTTCCAAAAGAGATGCTCTTGTAGATTCAGGCAATTTTCTCCAAGAGTTTTTATCACAGAAGAAACTGTTTCAGCAGATTCACCCTATAAATAGCATGGCCTTTTTCCTCTATAATACTTTTCCATGCCACCATATTTATAAGAAACTTGGAATAATCTCCCATTAGTTACCAATAAAAACAAGCATCCTTGGCAACTTTGACTGCTCAAGTAATGTCTGACTGCTCCATCTGTATAAAAGATGTTGTCCAGATCTCTTGATGATACACAGGGCAAATCATTGGTTGTGTTAAGGAGATAAAATAAAATAATTTTAAAAAAAATCAGTTTAATGGGAAAAAAAAATAAAAAGAGACATTTACCTTTTTTATTTTTTTGTTCTGGCTTTCTCCTATCAATGCCTTGCAGAGATGCCTCATGCTGCTGTGGGAGACCATGGGCACAAGGGTCTCTGCAGGATGCATTCAATATTTTCTTTTTTTCCCGTATTTTACCACTTAATCTAAGGGCACTGTTTCACAGGATAACCCAGAGAATTCTCACTCTGGGGACAATAGTCCCCAGAGTTTTTAAGAGGTGAAACAGAGTTTATTGCTTGAATCACAGAAGTTATATGTCACTGTTATGCAACTGTATCAATCACCTCCTTTCAAAGACTCTCAAGAGAAAAATTGAAGCCATCATCCTCATTAATGAGGTAAATGCCCTTGGGACAACTGATGGTTGAAATATAGTGTGTTACTTGTCCTGCCTCCTCTAGACATTAAGATGTGTTTCACTGTGCTGATGTGAATTGTAGATACAAATAAACACAATCAGAGGCAACTTCATACCATAACTTCTCAAACCTCTTAGAAATGAAAGCTCTCCCATGTGAGGAAAGATTTTAATTGCTCTGGGGTCCATCTATCACAGAGAGAGTTTGCTCCATCCATCAGTCAACCATTTTGAATTGCCTTCTTTCTATTCTCTGGGACTTTATAAGAGAAAAAACTGCAAGTTTGCTATCATTACATAAGATTTTGGCACCTTTTTATGCCTGTTTTTCTCTCCTTGTCATTTAAACTTTTACCTAAGAGCTGCCTCAGGTCTGTACTTCATAAGCTTCATAAGTCTTGAAACATTTTTACAGTAATAATAAATTCATGTGTCAAGTACAAATATCAAGGTTTAACAAGTTCAATCTCTCTAATATGAGGTAAAGGAGAAAAGCAGGGGAGAAATGAAAACAGAACACCCAACCTGAGCATTTTCCTTGTGAGAGGCATCCACCACCAGCATGCAGGTGAAAAGGTAATTATCTCCACCTAACACTATGGTAGAATCTAGCCCTCATATCAACATTTAAAAACTAGCAGTGAACAAATCTCTCTGCTTAATGACTCATGCAATTTGAAATGGAAATAGAATAGTATGTTTGAAGTCTGTATTATGCATTTAAATAGATTAAAGAGAGACTAAACAATTAGCGATAATATGTGTGTGCATTAATGCAGGAGAGAATCAAGTCTTTCAAGTCTTTTAGATTGCTGAGAGGCCTCCCTGGTTTAAAACTGGGAGGAGAGCTGGCTCACTAAAGGATTAAAATACATTATCCTACAGGGTAAATTCATTATTCCTAATGCACCAGGCTATTTTTGATCCTCAGATGAAAGTTTTGCAGGCTGAGATAAGTAGATTGTTTTGGATATCTGAAGAATTAAAAGAGATTTGTCCTCCAAGAAAACAGAAAATGAAGCAGGGGGATGTCCTGATTAGCAGCAGAGCTTTAAAAGCAGATAGTGTCTCACTCTAATACAGGCATTGGTGGTGGTAGCAGGGATGGGGCAGGTGTCTCCAGGATGCTGGAGCAGCAGTGACTCTGGAGCACACAACTGGCACCTGTGGGATGGCTTTTTCCCACCCTGAAGTACTGGCAGGAACGGGCTCTTCCTGGCTTTCATCAGAGAAGACCTGACTGAAGCAATATGGTAATTATTTACTGGACAGAGCTTTTTAGCAAGCGCTCTGCTATAAATATTTAGTTGTAACACTGCGATTCTCTCCCTGGCTACAGCGCTGCAAACTGTAGTTAAATCTTTTGTTATTGTATTTCCCCTCTCTCGAGAGCTGCACAGAATAACTCAAAGCAAATCTTTGTGAAGAAATGCTTGTTCCACTACCTAAGAGGAATACCATAATGTTTGTGCTGAGTGGATGAGGAAGCCAGGTTCTGAAAAACAAGTTGTAGGTTGTAAGCATGGGAAAACACATCCTTTTCAGCTTTGGGAAATGCGTAAATTAAACTGGCAATGGACTGATCTTTCTCAAACTGCAAAAAATACACCAGAAAGATCCTCATTTTAAGAACTCTGTTTGAACTTCAGCTCAATATTTTTAAAATGTCTGCACCCATACTTCAGTGAAACGACTCTGCAGAGTGTGCCAGCGGCAGACCCCTGGGGTGCACTGAGTTTAGCTGAGGAGATGTTGGTGCTGGAAAACTTGGAAAAGCTGAATTGCTTGGGAGGATGGCTAAGCAACAGCTTGTTTTCTGGAGCTGTCATGTCATACAGCAAGTGGATTTTCCCTCCAGAAGATTTTTAGGTAGTGGGATCAGGCCATTTCTGGCTAACTGGTAATGCACCCTGCTCAACGGTTTCAAAACCTGGAGAAATATTTTCAAAAATAGGACAGGTTTCACTGGCTGAGGAAGCACAGCTGCTATAAAGAAGGGCAAACACCCAAGGAAGGAGCGTCTCCCATGTGTTAATTTAAAACCCTTCTGTAAATGGATGATAATTTCTACATTAAATATACATGTACATACTCTTAATCTGTTTGATAAATAATTCAGTGCTATAATGCTGTTGAAAAAAAACAGGGCACTAAGCATGGATTTGGTAGTGCATTGTATATTGTATACACCTTCATCCCTCTGTATACACCAAACCATTTTTCTTTTCGATTTTTTACCTTTGAATTTCCTTTTTTTTTTTTAATAAGGAAAACTGAAGCCAAGGCCATGGTAGATGGAACCCTGAGCATTCTGATCTAGTAGAAGGTGTCCCTGCCCATTGCAGGGGAGTTGCACTGAGATCTTTTAAGGCCCCTTCCAACACAAACCATTCTAGTGACAATGGCAAAATTTAATTTCTCTGCCAGTGGTTTGGGGCAGGAGCCATTGCGATTCAAATCAGGCTTTATTGTTCTGTATCAAACATCCTTTCTTATGGGAGAGCTCATTCTGCTGAGGAATTAAACCATCAGATGAGAGGATGAGGGCAGTGTCAAAATTAGTTTGGGTTTTTAAGTCAAATTGAGCTACATGCCTCCTTCAGTAGAGAGCTTTGTTGGAAACCACCTTACTGAGGATGGTGATCACTGCTTATTGAAGTGTCCTACTCTGAAGGACGGTTACATAAGCCAGGGCAGGTTCCAGAAGACTTTTAAGGACATAAAATAGCTTTGCTTTCCCCCTGGCACATAGAGATTTACTCCTTGTGCTAGATGCAGCAAATTTAGAGTGGTGGAAGCCAGAGATGCCGTGCCAGAATTGGGTCAGGCCTGTCAACATCCAGCCTCTAAAGAACTGGCAGAAATGGATACTGTTGGACCAGGCATGTTCTGACATGAGAGATCTGACCCTGGGTGCTGGTTGCAGATGGAGGTTGTTGACCTTCTGATGAACAACTTGGACACTGAGTCCATGAAGAGTGACATCCCCTGCTTTTATATCTGTCCCAAACCCAGTGCTTGGCCTTACTTCTCACTGAACAAAATTGCACCCGAACAAGCAGGAAAAGGGCAAGGCCCTCCAATGAAGAGAATCTTGATTTATGATTACATTCACAAATTAAAATTTTGAGTGATTCAGGCATGTTGCCATTTCTCTGCGAGGACTCTAATCACGAGGGGTTTGTGAAACCTGAATGTTTCACGGATTGCACCATGAGTTATTATCAGTCCAACGGTTCTGATCAGAAATTGTAAATTATAATCAGAGCTCTCTGTTCCTTCTTCAGATGCTTCAATCACCCAGGTGGGACAGAAACCACATGCAAGGTCAATGGCTAATCACAGATCCACCTCTGAGACAATCCTTTATCGCTCGAGCGTTATTCATCCAAACCCTTCTGAGCATATTTATTAAAGAATACATGCTATCATGATCAGCTCAGTAATGACTCCCTTCCAGTCTGGATAATTTTCAGGAGAAGGGGAAAGGACAGTGGAAGAATCATAATTGCAACATGATGAGAATACCTCCTGCCTTCCCCTCCTCGCCACTACAGAAGCTCAAAGGGGTAATTGGATATTCATACACGAAAAGGCTGAGCAGCTAAATCAGTCTACACAGCAGCAGAATGCTCTGTCTTTTGTTCACTGCAAACTTGAGCTGACTGTTGCAAAGGCAATCATTTCCAAAATGGCTTTTTTTCTGAAAAGGCATCACAGTTACTGAGATGCTTCAGAAATACTGAGAAAAAAAAAAAAGAGATTATCTGCACAGGGTGTGCCAGTAAGGGATATTTGTCCATGCATAGCATTAGGAAAGCTAAATTATGTAGCAGAAACAGGTGACAAGGCACACATGTAACTGGAAGTTACTTCTCGAATTATCATCAGTATGAACTATGGAGCCATTTCGTTGCCACAGAGCTTAGCAGACCCTCTCAAACACACAACTTACTCAAAAGACTGAGCAATTACCCCAAAGATTTAGGTGGCTTTTCTCTCAGCCATTTATTTGTGAATGTATTTTTGACTCAAAAAGTTGACTCTTTCCTTTGTGGAATGTCAAATGTTTAAGTGGATCCCATTGTATGTGGTGTGTTGAGAGTACTGCAAATATTTATTTCAGTAGTAAATTATAATTTCCTGTTTTTCCATGGTGATTAAGGGAAAATGCACTTCAATTTTACAAAATCATTGTCATAGTACCAGGATGATTTTTGTTGTGTCTGCCTGCATCTCCTTTTTTCATATTACAGGTTTTGTGTGGTCATTCCGGGAATCTTCTAACACGTCTATTTTTCCTCCAGGAATATACCTCTTCCTCAGTACATTGAGTTGTATGACAATATCCTGAATTGAGGATCTGGTCAATAAGAGAAACAAGTATTTTCTATGACCAGTAATAGGTAGAAATAATTTGCACTAAAAGGCACCACAGAAAATTAATTGAAGCAACAAATCTGGAGAGAAGAAAAGGGCATATTGGGCAAAATCCTTGTTTCTGTGTGTCTCTCCTTTCCTTTTTAGGTCTGACAACCCTGAAAAATTTGTTTCTGCCTCTAAGCACCAGCCAGGTACAGCCTGAGCAGAAACAGGATTCAGTATGCAGCACCTGGCAACATTTCTGAACCTCGAGCTGAAATGACAACTGCAAAAAGATCAGAAGGGAAGTGCAATTTCTCCAGGAGATTCCCTGTTGTCCCTGTTAATGAATGACCCCGTGGCACTGGGCAGGAGCTGAAGCTCCCAGGTGGTTTGGACAAGCCATGCCAGAGGTTACGAGGTTGTAATATGCAACCCGGGACGGTATCACCAGTGCTGGAAAACACTCAAGGAGGGTGGACAAAAAAAACCCACAAAAGAAAATAAAAGATGTTGGAAGACAAGAGAAGAGAAAAGCCAAACCACACAGCTGTAAAGAGGTAACAAGAAACACGTGAAAATGAAAACCACCTCCATGTATGTCAATATTTGCCATCCCCAGCAGTATGACCCGCAGAACAAAGGCGACGGGTTCCCCGCTGCCTAGTGACAGAAAGGAAAACAAACACTTCCTACAGCCCCAGCCCGGCTGCAGAGCCCGCCAGCAATCTCTTATTTATGTATTCCGCTCCGGGGATAACCTTAGCTCCAGAGACGCCTGGCATTTCGGCAGAACAAGCCCCTCTTTGGGAGGCGCACAATGGGCGGGCGGCAGGCGCGGGGCTCCCCGCTGCGGGCGGCAGGAAGGGCTGGCGTTCCCCTCCTCGCCTTCCCTGCCTTTGCAGGGGTATTACTGCTCATTCATGGAAACAAAGGAAGGAACAGAGCGCATATGTTCCCACCTTTTTCTCCCCTGCCTCGGCGTATTTAGTGATTACCGTGAGATCCCATGCTGAGGGGGGGGAATGACTTCTCGCCTTCATTCTCCTATAAAAAATGCATTTGCAGGATCATTCCCAGCAAATTAGTCAAGTCAATGACGCAGTTGTCATTAGATGAGAATTTAACACAAATTCCCATTGCTTTTCACCTTGACTTCCTCCCCCTCCCCCAGAAACCACAACTGCTTGACTGAAATAGTACACGAGGCTGAGGCCTGGTGGTGCTTCTACACAGATCCTTATCCCCCACGTCACAGTCCCTCCCTTCCCTGCCTCAGGAGCCCTCACCCCCAAGACACCTGTGTCCTTCTGTGGAAAAGATCAGTTTTGGGCTCGTTTGGCTCCCTAACCTGCCTCAAACGTGGCCATGGGAGCTGTAGGGATGCAGGGCCAAGGGGTAGAGGAGTGCAGCAGTGCAGGCCCTGCAGCATGGCCTCAGCGTGGTGGCGACGTGGAAGTGAGAGGCGCTGGAAGAAAACCAATGTCTGCCAACGCAGTTCCCACAGTCAGAGATGGGGTTAGCCTAACTTTTCATGTGGGATCAGCTGAGACATTCCACATAGGTATTCTTGTCACCCAGTCATTTATTCCTCCAGCTGTCTGGGTGAGGGACACCTGGACAAGGGGCCGGTGCTGTCCTGGGAGGACTGTGCTGTTGGCCCTGTCTCCCTCTGCTCCCTTCGAAGGGGAAGAGGGGGGTGTGGGAAGATGGATTCATTTGCAAATGTAAATACTGGCTGTCAGAGACGGCAAGGGATTAGCTTTACATAGGAAGAAGGAGGTGGCACTGCATGCTGTCAGGCTCATTAGGGAAGCAGGTACCGTGTAGCTGGGCTATTTGGTAATGATCTACCCACTCCAGCCTTCCTTTGTTTCTTTAACAACCCTTCCAGCTCAGGCCAGGCTCCCCAGGCTTCCACAATTTCCCTTTAAAATACTATAGGCCTGAAATATTTTAAGGCAGGTCAAGAAATCTAATGCACATGCAAAAAGTATCTGTACAATTTATATTATTTTTACAGTAAACCTACATCTTTGTCAAGCTACTTAAACACAGAAAGGAAAATACAACTGGGAATGGTGCTTACAATGCGCACACCACAGCCAGCACCCACCCAGAGTCATCCAGTGGTGCTTGCACTGTCACATGGATTAGATTTAGATTGCATATTAGAAAAAATTTATTCTCAGAGAGGGGTGTCAGCCATTGGAAGAAGCTGCCCAGAGAAGTGATGGAGTCAGCATCCCTGAAGGGATTTAAAAGACACTTGAAGACATGGTTTAGTGGTGGACTAGGCAGTGATGGATTTGATGATCTTGGAGGTCTTTTCCAACCTAAAATGTTCCATGATTCTAAAATCCCTCACCTAGGTCAAAGCTCTCATGAAAAGTCATCCAGACAGCAGATGAGGGAGCCCTAAAGGCAGTTTTGTAGCTCAAGAAATCAGAGGTTGCTGCTGCTGGAAGAGGCCCTCCCACTCTCCTCTAGCCCTGGCTGTACCTGTCCATCACCAGCCTTGTCTCGGTGCATGATGATGTGGCAAACGGGATAAGCTCACAAACCCAGCCAAAAGCCAGGCCTGTAGGAGAAGACTGGATTTTAGCAGGATCAACACACTGACTGTGGTCATTGCATAGCCACCTGATGGAACACATCATTCACATCACAGCTCAGGCAAGAATGCATTAAAATATATGCAAAGCAGCCAAATGAGCTGTAGATTGCTGTATTGATGGGTTTATGTTATTTATTATTCCTTCAGCTCAGGCTCTGAGCTAATAAAGCTTTAATATGCACCTCTCTGCACTGAGAAGTAGTTCTATTTACTTGGAGAGAAAGATTCTATAATATACCCCAGACCACCTAAGACATTTTCCTCTTTCTGAAGGTTCTATAAAGGCACTTTATATCACCTTGAAAATATGTTAATTGTAACATGGATAAAAATTATTCTCTTGCTTGTAGCCGATAACTTGCCAAAACAAAAAAAAACAACTGGATGCACTGTATTCTCTGAAGACTGCTAGGAGTCTGGAGTGCTATTGTTTTTTGAGAGGAGACTAGCAGTAAAAACGTCAGAACAGTGTGAGAAGAAGAGTACAAAATAAACAGAATACAGAGTAGTTCAAGGTTTAATGGAATTTTTTTTAGTTTTTCCAACAAATGGTAAGAGCATCAAAATACTATGGGTTTTTGCCCAGAACTTGAATTCATATAATCTTTTAAAATGTATGATTATGTTGCTTTAATGCAATGACTTTTTACTTTTACACCCTTCTGTTCTTCTGGTCTCTGGTGTTCAGCATGCTCCATTACCACTGAGGAAGTGCAGAAGTAGGACATATGAGAAAACTAATTAAATTGACAATCTTCTTAGAAATCCATGCAATCTACTCTTGCAAGCTAAAAGTTGTTCAAAACTGCATTGATCATTTTTTTGATCCATATCTTATGTTTTTCCCTCAGAAAAAATCTGAGGTTTTTTCTCCCACTTCCAATATTCCTTTCCTGGAAGAGGATCCAGGCTCTTCATTAGTGAACAAGTTGTTTTTTTTGGCCTGTAAAGTGCAGCCTAGGTTTGGTTTCATTTTGCTTTTCCTGGAAAAGTGTTTTACGCAATTGAAGAGAGAGTGAGAATTCTTCCAACATCTTTTCTCTTAAATTCAAAAGTGCATAACCTCAGCTAAGAGATAAGTTACTGTGGATGAGCCCTATTTCCTGGAAAACTAAGCACCATTTTCTTTTGGTTTGGTTGAGTGTGGCTTTGTAGGTGGTAACTTTGCTGGGTTTTGCCCGTCTCCCACATCCTGTTCCCATGCTCTCCCGAGCCACTGCTGCTGTTTTGTCTCTCCCTACAGAGGTATGTAAAAGGCAGGCATAGTTTTCAAGCTTTGAACTTTAGTTAAATAGGTGTGGGCTACACAGTGCAAATACTTCCTTTCACCCAGGAAAGTGCAAGACGACACCAGGTGTTATTTGTCCTCTCCTTCCTGCACCCCTCATTCCCCTCACTCTCTTTCTGCTATCCATAGCCACAGCTCAATATAATTCTTTAAGACTAAAGAGGAAATCATTTGCTCTGGGAAAGTTGGCAGACCTGGTGGATAAACAGACTGATTTAGTGAAATTAATGTGTGCTAAATATCATATTGCTGTAAGGCTGTATAATCATGAAATCTTAAAAAAAGCATGGATTACTGTCCATAAGCATGGAATCAGGGAATAATTATGGCTGGAAAAGACCTCCAACACCATCAAGTCCAACCCTTGTCAACTAAACCAGAGCACTAAATGCCGTGTCCAGTTGTTTCTTGAACACTTCCAGGGATGGTTATCTACCACGTCCCTGGGCAGCCCATTCCAATGCTTGGCAACCCTAGTGCAAAAATTTCTCTGGGGAGTCCTGTGAACCAATGTGTGTTGATAGGCACGCAAAGCCAAAAATAATCGTATTTAATCATGACATGGCTTATTAGCCTTGTATTTCCCATTTTCCTGAGGAAAATAAAGATGCTTCCGTGACGTGTTCCTGTGCTAGCACACTATGTCCTGGGCAGATCCACATTCTTCATATGTGGCCTTTCATGTAAATCTGAGTCAAAGAGACATCGTGACACATACCTGACCTTGCCCGGGTATTAATCCAGGCTAGTTTTACGCAGGTTTTATACCTCAGTAAACTAGCCTGCAGATCTGTCACCAGGTCAAACTCAGTGCCAGACCCTCAAGAGGAATAGATATTTCAACAGGAATTAAGTTTCTGCGTCTTTAATAAGAACCTTTTTTTCAGCTCTTATATGTACCCGCTCTTACAGTTTTAAAGGGTGCCGGTGGGCAGGAAGATATTTTTTGGTGTTAAACAGTGGCAAACTTTCTAAATTTTTTAAATCTATGGTAACAGTAGATAGCAAAATAGACAACTGTATGTAGTTGCTCATGTATGATGATTATGTCACTCTGCATTGAAAAGATGCAGGTTCCCTCAGAGAAATACTCTTTGAAATGAACTGTAGAAGAACCATAGGTTTGTGTTGTAATGGACCTTAAAGGCCATCTAGTTTTACCCTCCCTGCCAGAAGAACAAACTCTACTTGAATTAAAAGCAAAATAGTTAGGGAATCCAAGACCCTTCAGAGTTTCTCAAAAGACCCAATATTGATTAAAAAACCCCACTTTTAAAATTTATTTGTCTTTCCAAGCAAAAGTTTCCTTATCCACCAGTTTTCAAAAGAATGTAACTTTAAACATATTCCCTGTTAACTAGAAGTTAATCCTACACAAACAATAAAGACTTGGCTGTGAAAGTGGGTTTCACCCTACTTATAAGGCTCCTGGGGAGAAAGATGCAATATAAATGGATCAAAAACCCAACTGAAGAGTCTAAGTCTGCAAATATCTGCACCTGCACTTATATGTGGAAAGTAAGGTCCCAGCTCAACAAAAATCAGTGGGATTTGTGCCCTTAGCTCCAACAAGGTCACTGTTTCTCCCTGTGAATAGTCAGATTAAATGAGAAGGACTGTGCTTAATCAGCTACTCTGAAAATACAACTACTTGCAAAGGATTGTGCCTGTGTTTTTAATTCCCTCCTAAATTAAAGAGTAATTATTTCTGAGTGTCAATTTTATTATCTTGGTAATTTGTCCGTGCATGAATCACTGTGCCAGCTGGGCAGGCAATAATGTGAGCACCACTCATCTTAGAAAAGGGGTTCAACCAAGCAAAATGCTGAACATCCTTTGCAGACATTCTGTTCTTTGGAAGGAGCAGAGCAGGCTCTGCATGGTTGTGGATCCCCAGCTGTTGCCAGCACAGAGCTGAAAGAGCAATCCTGTGGTATGAAATTCTGAGCAAGCTTCTGGCTGAAAGGTTAAGAGAAAAAGGAAGAGGGTGCTGTGAAGGTTCTTCCAGTTTACGCTGGAAGAGGAATTTTAATAAGCAGGTAATAAATAGTTTTCAGAGTCAAGAGCGAAAATCACAAGCCGTCTGTTTTTTTTGCATGAAGTCCAAGTCACATTTCCGCCCACATCTTTATCATTACACACCATGTCAGAAAATAGGAGTGGTTATTGATTTAAGCACATGCAGTATTAAAAGCCAGAACTGGAAACCAGTGCTGTCCAGTTGTGCTTTGCTGCAAACTGCCAGAAATGTAATGGCTTCAGCTTCAGATGAGCTGTGAAATGTGGATCTAAAGAGGCTTTATGGGAACTATCATCATTCCTGTTTGTGGCAGAAACACTGAGCAGCTTGGCAAAGTGAATCTTAATTTAGACAGATTGGATCCAACCTGGCTTTAAGAAGGAGAAATCTAGATTAATGACAGATTACTTGTTTTAAGCCATTGCCAGGCCACATCTCAAGATTTTAAACCTTTCATATCAGATGACGTGTCATGTGCTGCACTTCACCAGCAGCTGCAGTTTCCCTGTAAATATTTTATATGGCTTTGATTAAACATCTGTTTTGCTGGCACGCGGCAGCCCGTGCTTGACCTTGACTCCTGTCAGGATAGCTCACACCTCAGGGCATGTCAGTGTCTGGAAATGCTTTGGAATCAATCCCCAGCTTCAATAAACAGGGACATCTCGCCGTCATGTGTCCATGTGAAATGGATCTCCTCCAGGAAGAACAGTCTGGTAGAGCAAGGCTTCCCCTCACACGTACTCCTGTTCAGCTCCAGCAAATATGTGCAACACAGACGATGGCAATATGCAGGAACAGAAGGTGTCCATCTTCTGGAAGAAGCAAGGCCTGAGTGGGAACTGCCTGCTGCAGGTTTCTTCCAGAGAAAATCAAAACAAGGACCAGAATGTGAGAGCTTCAGAAATAGCATCATTCTGCTGCTCAGCAGGGAGTGAAGTTATTCACTGCCCCAATGAAAATTACCTTGTACTCTCACTCTAATGGTTTTGATACCTCTGGGCATAGGTGAAGATAAAATTGATTTTTTTTTCTTCCTGAGTTTGATTTAATGCAAGACAAAATATTTTATAGGGACAATACTCATGCTGTTTGTATCAAAATACAAGTAGAATAAGAAGCTACAAGCTCTATTGCAGAGTAACAAAAAAATAATAAGAGGAGAACTGGGAAAATAAAGAGAAATAAATGGGATGCAGACCTAGTTTGCTGCACTACATGAATCCAACTGCCTTTGGAACAGTTCAAAGCTGGGCTGGATGGGGCTTTGAAAAACCTGGTCTTCTGGAAGGTGTTCCTGCCTGTGGCACGGGTTTGGAACTAGGGAGTGATAAGCTCCCTTCCAACCGAAACCATTCTATGATTCTCTACAGCATTAATTATTCGCATTTATCAGACTTGAGTTTTTCCTAAGAACTCAAAATATGGGTCTGGATTCTTATTTCAGCATTCAGCACTTCTTTATCTGAACAAAATACCCTACTATTTCAGCAGAGAAGATGGAGAGTGTCCGTCAAGGATCGGAGGTGGCCCTGCACATGTCCCAGAAGTGCCTGGCACAGCAGACACACTTAAAGGGCTGGTTTCACACAGCATCAGCAGACAAGTTGCAAAGAATTAGGTGTCAAGAAAATCTGAAAACCTGCAAACTTCACAAGATGATCACATGCCTAACAGCAATCCTAAACATACTTAAAAATAGCTGTTTCTGTGACCTGGAAGCTGTTGAGCACCAACAGCTTCTGTCACTTGGAACCTTCCAAATGCATTTCCAATTAAAGCTGCTGTTAGCAGCAATGCACTGTGAAAATGGGCCAAAGACACCAGCCTTCAGCTTGTCAGCCTTCTCAACCTGTACCTCTCTTTTTTAAGGGTAAGGAAAGAGGTTGTGCATCTCATTCCCACTCTGGTAGTGGGTACAACCATTGGCAAGTCTCCCCCAAAGCCTCAGGCAATTACAGGACACATTCTTCAGCTATCAAATAGCAGGCTTGAAATTTTTCAAATGCTGTCATTCCTACTTGCTATGGTTTTGACAGCTATAAGGTCATGAGTAGACAAGCATTTCCACATCGAGTCCTCAGCACTTGCTTCAAATCCACCACAACAGCCGGGGCTTTATGAGCGAAACAGCTATCAGGGTTTCAGGTGGTGAAAGGAGAGATGTGTATGCTTGCCCCTCATTGCTAAGAAAGCTGGATCTGTGCTGGACCTGTTAGCAGATTTATGGCTTGCTTTGCAGTGTTGTAGGTGACTCGGAGAACAGCACAGTAGCTTCCTGTGCTGGTATTTTAAAGCAGGTTTTCTGTTACCGTTGATCACAGGAGCTGTCTGTAAGCTGAGATCTTTCCAGGGCTTAATTCTTCATCTGAGGGCTCAGAGGGACCCCTGCTTTCAAGGGGGAGTGGGGGTAAAAATAAAGTCAGCATAAGTAGTTTGTCCTTGGGCAACTAAACAGTTTCAATTTCCTGGCAGAAAACTTTGTCTATGACAGAAACAACAATTGCCCTACAATTCAGTGAGGAAATGGTTCCTCCATGCTTCCAGTAAGATTTGAGTGCCTGTTCCATACATTCTTACAGGGTGCAGTACTCCACTTTAGGGATGCTTTTGCTAATCAGTGGGTGGCTGCAAGTACAAGTGCTTTCACCTGGCTTCTTGGAAAACATAATTTCGATGTGAAACATAGACTGAGTTTATATCCCAGAAACGCATCTGCGCCTTCAAACGCATCTCTTCAAAAAAAGAAAAAAAGAGAAAGAGAGATTGAGAATGAAATGTAATATAAAACTTTGGTGAATATTTTCAGGTCCCCATAAACTCTTTTACAAACACATGAAACAATGGCAGAAAGAACTACAAAGACAGTGTCCCTGGGAATCTGTGTATCTAAGTGTTTGTCCACATGGGTTTCTTTGGTGACAGAGCCTACATTTCCAAGTAGGAAATTAAGTCTTTCCTCAAGGCTGGTTGAGTATAGGCCCTCATATTTTTAAGTCAGCAAATCCAAAATCAGTTCCTTCTAATCACCCGAGTCTGTCCTTTGCTTAAGACAGGACAGACGGATGTTCCCAGTTCCCACACATCCCATTTTATAAGGGATTATCATGAGAAAATCTTATTAATCTTGTCAAGTTGTTCAGAACAGTGCTTCAAGGATTACTTAACAGCAGGCTCTCTCTTTTTTCCCCCCCTCTTACCCATTTTCTGCCTTTTCTGTTTGCTCAGCAGTTTATAACCTTAGTCATGGTACGCTGCCTCTCCCATAGAAATGACAGTGCTTTCAGCGACAGGCATTTGACATGCTACAAGGAGCAAACATAGGAAAAGGTAGGGCTAACAGGGTACCAGGCAAAAACAGGGACAGCTTTGCTTTTCTTCACATGCTACAAAAGTGGACTTTTAATTATCTAAAGGGAATTTTAATTACCCAAAGTTTTTTTGCAAACAAGATTAGTTTGGGGCAGCTTTATTAAGGTAAGAATTTTTCTTTTTTTTTTTTCTTTATAGTCTGTATGTGTGTCTCCTTCTCCAGGTTTCTGTTCTTTCCCTAATCTTTGGCTGTTCTATGTACCTTAACAGCAATTCATCTTTCCTCTTTCAAAAACACTCTCCATCTACACCTTCTCTCAAACTTCTTCTGGTCTGTCATGGGAATTGCATCCAATAATTTCTCACCATTATAATGTGCTGGTTTGGGAGAGTTCATTTATCATAAAGCTCGTTTCAATAAGAAAAAAAAAGAGATGGCAGGTTCATATATCCAAAAGGAAACAACACTGGGAGTGATAGTCCCGAGATATATTGAAAACAACTGGAATCTGTAGCCACACTCAGTTATGATCGATGAGGATCCAGAATACTTTTAGCAGCAATAAAACATATGTCCTGTGCATGAGCTGCATGAAAGTTAGAAATAGTTGAATATCTGAGTGTTAATTTCACTGTTTTATTAATTAAAGACTAACAGCTGTCATCCTGTGTTCAGAAAGTTGCTTTGATCTAACTATATGTCTGAGATATGAAAGTGAAATGATAAATGGCATTTAACACATCTGGTAGAAATGTTTTACAGAGAAAGTCTACAAAATGATTACAGTAATAATTTGCATTTCTGTTCTAAGCTGTTCTGAAACATCTTTTATCTTGGGAGCTGTACTCTAATGGAGAAAGAATAAGTACTACAGAGCCATAAAATAGCCTTGGAAGGGACCTTAAAGATCACTTCATTCCATTCCAAGCCCTTGCCATGGGCAGGAACATTTCCCACTAGACCAGATTGCTCCAAGCCACATCCACCATGGCCTTGAACACTTTCAGGGATGGGGCAGCCAAGCTGTGCCAGGGCCTCACCACCCTCACAGGGAAGAATTCTTTCTTAATGACAGATCTATGCCTGCCCTTTTTCCGTTTCTTTCCGTGGTTCACCCCACTTTTGTCAGGCAAGTTCCTCTGAGATCACCGCACAGCCTCCAAGCCAGAACTGCCTGAAGCTCCCCAAAACACTGAACTTAAATGTAGAGAGAAAATAAATCCCAAATTCACCAGACACCGAGTTTCTGATCACTGAGAGCACTTTTTCCTATATCTCCTCTATGGAAGGGAAAGAGCGAAAAAAAGGTTGCAGATTGTTTTGGCCTCAAGAAATAAATCTGATGCTTTATAGATTTTCATGAGGTCTCTCGTTGTTCTCTTTTTGCAAATCACTTTCTGCTTTCTCCGGAGCTATACATACATTTTTCCCTTCAGATGGCCAGCTTTTTCTTTAATGGAACTAAGGGGTCATAACTCTAGCTCTGTGGCAAAGAAGCAGACAAATATCTGAAGTTCCCTGATTAATATACATATATCCCCGAGTTTCAGGCCAGAGCGAGTGTTATTCAAAATTACAAGCCTGCAGCTTAAAGAATAGCTAACAGAAATGCTGACAGAAACTAAAGCTGCTCTAGCAGCAAGCGACTGCAAACAACTGAACGTTTTTATGCCCTTGAACTATTAATTATTCTGCCTTGGAAGGATTAGAAAGGACTTCTGACTGACCCAAGTTCTCCTTTGAAAACAGAGAGAGAGAAATACAGTATTCCCTGAGTCCCCAACGAGTTTAAGGACTTATTTGTTAAATTTAAGACCTGCCAAACCCAAGCTATTATTTTCTAGCTGCTTTGTATCCAGCAGCTTCTTACAAGAAGTGACTTATGGAACATTTCAGGGCTTTTATATCAGCAACAATAACCAGCATAAAACTTGTGTGATAGGATATTAAACTGAAATACCCACAGTATATATTCATATACAACGTTTCATATAACAGCAGAAAACCTATGAAGGGTTTCAATATAATTAACAATGCCATTAAAATTGTGGAATACCATTAAATTTGATAGACAAGTTGTGAATAAAAAATAACCTAATACAGCTTTCTTTATAAAGTCAAATATTATTTAAAGAACTTGTATGGTAGCACGAGGACTGGGTTTAAAGAGTTCAGTGTCAATATTAGACTCCTCTTCATCCTTAAAACAGTTGAAATATTTAATTTTTTAGATCATTTTGACTAGGACAAGTTGGTCTTTTAATCTCAACCTAATTTTCATTTGGCTTTGAACAGAAATGATGCAATTTCCAAGGAGGAAGAAATAGTAATAATAATTGATATTATTCAGAACAAGTAAAAATAGGTCCAAACTTCAGCCTTCTGTTTTTTAAGTCCTGGCACTTTGATGCAAGGTTTCTGAGATTTCAAAGGAGCCAGTCTGGAGCTTAATCCAGGTAAACTGACTTTGCTTTTATTTACTGTTACACAGTACCTCCTTTTTGGAGAGGAACAC
Organism: Erpornis zantholeuca; assembly: GCA_013400515.1. Classification (NCBI taxonomy): domain Eukaryota; kingdom Metazoa; phylum Chordata; class Aves; order Passeriformes; family Timaliidae; genus Erpornis; species Erpornis zantholeuca. The sequence continues at coordinate 325,172 of VZTN01025343.1, read as the reverse complement.
TGATTTTTACAAATATTTAGTCCAGGTGAACATTTGATGACAATTAGTAAGAGAGAAACATTTTCTCAGAAATAATTTTCCCTATTCAGGGGAGGAAAGAAAAGACTTTTATTTTCGTGGGAAATAGTAGACACATGAGACAAAAGTGTTTTGTAAAGCTCTCAGAAATGTGGTGTTTTATAGCTATTGGTGGTGTTTTTCAGCTCCACCGCTCACGTTTCGGTACATGCAACCTTACACAACATGATATGCATGGACCTTCAGTGTCTTACATATTGTGAAATTCCCAGGAAAAAGGATGGGATGACTCAGGCACTTGTGGTGCAGCTGCAAGGATGGCCAGGAGGAGAGAAGCTCTTCTGTTCCAAAGCACGGTGCGCTGTCACACCCCTCGTGACCACTGAGGAATGAAGCTCTGGACATGGCACCGTGGCTTCTGCTCTCCAAGAAACTCCTGCATTAACAGCTCCCTTCTTCTGGAATTTCTGAGGAGAATGGCACAACTCTTGGAGCTTGCAATGCCAACTGCTCACCTGAACCATCAGCCCTGACTGCTCATCTCTGCAGCAGCCAAGACTCCATTGAGAATTCCCGTGTCCCACTTATTTATGGGTCAGCCATAACCTTTTCCTTCTTGTCCCAGCTTTGGCTGCTCCATGGTTATCTCCAGCTGGAGAGGACTTTTGCATACTTTGCTTCAGCCTGCCATTGTAGGAGTAGAAAATGCAGGCTGCAGCTGCAGAGCAGTGTCTGAGGATGTGGTGGAAATGGGGCCTGCTCTGTTATTTTCTTTGTTATTGGCATTCCAGTTCGAGCACAGAATCTGACTTGTTAAGGTTGATTTTCATAAAACATTTGTTAATGATTTATGTTCCTTCCTCAGTATTAATTTTAAAGGGCTGGGAGAGGTTTGGAGCATTACAGTAAATATATTAACATGTAGTTTTGAGAGTATTTCTGGGCATGCATGCTAAATTTGAAAATTCAATGTACTCACAAAATTGCAAGGATAAATCAAATAACAACCAAAGCATTTCCTCAGACCAATGGGTTTAAGTGCTCTCAACAGCTGGAAAAAGTGCAGACTCTTTGCTATGCAAAATTGGTGTGTATGGATTTGAAGCACAGACAGAGCTTTGCTAAACTACAGCGATCTGTCATGTTTAAATGTGTTTGTTGTTAGCAGGGCACAGGCAAAATTCCATTACCGTAGCGTGCTGAGAAAAGGGGAACTATGCTCATATTGGGAAAAACAGGAAAAAAAAGCCTTTAGGAGCCAGCTTGAGGTAAAAGGGGGAGTTGTTTCTGAATCTCTAAAGCATTTGCTATTTTGACTTTTTAGAGGGGTATTTTTTGGCGAGAAAATGAATTACCAAAGCACAAGAATTCACCATAGCACTGACACTCAGAGTCAAATATAGGACTGTACCACATGAAATCTCATATTTTAGAATTATGCATATAGTCTATAAAGAGCAGTTAAAAATAGCTCCTTAAGTTTTCAGTATAAATTCTGCTGCTTCATGGCCCAGTGGAACAACCAAAAACCAAAGAGTGAGCAGTTATCTTCTTTTCTTTATGATAATGACGTTTCTAAAATTCCTTAACTTCAAGAGGCTTTCCTCAAGCTTGGGGAAATAAAAGAAAGAAGAAAAATGAGATAGCATGCAGAATCTAAGTAATATCTTCATTTTCTAATAAATTTTCTTTCCTCTGAACACTATCAGTCCTTTGTTTGCCTTTCCAAGATGTAGCTGTAAACCAGCTTATCAGATACAAATAAAATTTTCTTAAATTCAGCAGCAGAGAATAATGATTTGGCTTTATGGGCCCATAAAACAACCCAAGTCTGTGGGCATTTTGAAATAATGCTGTCAATTAGGATCTGTAATGTATTCTGGGAGATATCGTAAGAAAAGTGGCAGCAAACTCATTTTTCCCTTTCAAAACTATCACCTGCAATATGCAATAAAATGCAAGGATGTACTCATAAAAGAGCCATTGCTGTATCCTCCCTAATATATATGCAAATATTTCATCACTTTGAAACTTTGAGGCACACGAGAAAGCGTCTGGAAATTAACATCAGCTTCCAGTTGCCATATAAATCAGAGCAACAGCTCTTCCCTGAATAAAGTACCTCTTAGGGGAGCGAGCTGCTTTGATTAAATGGTGATGGGAATTGGCCCTGCTCGGCATCATGGCCCATCACAGACCAAGCCTGGCTCTCCTCCTTCCTTGCAAATGCCAGGATGGCTGCTGGAGGGCCTTGTGTTGTTCTTCCCTTGTCACCACCACGTTTGCAAGGGGAGAACTTCTGCAGTTTAAAGCACATTTTAGTCCTCTTCAGCCACAACATCATACTGAGTGCATTGTTCTGGGGGAATCCCAGAAGTTGATAAGGCATGAAAATACCCTGGTTAAGGATGGGTGAAAACAACCTGGTTGAATGCCTGGAAAATACCCAGGTTTTTGTCTGTAAACCTCCTCTGAAATCATTGTCAAGGGTGTTTTCTCTGCTTTTTGTACCAAAAAAGCACAATAATTCAGCCGGAGGCTTCACCTTTCACAGCAGCAGGAGCCAGCAGGATGCTTACCCATGCTGCTGCATTTCTGGAAGACAGCAGCCTGAAGGAGGTGATCAACATTATCCCAATGATTGGAAAAAATACATATTGCTCTGTGGAACTAAATGGTGACCACAAAATGGTTGCAGAGGAGATGGAGCAGAAAGTCAGGAAGGTCATGTTGCACTGGTGCCCACAGCAAGGCTGCAATGGGCAGGGTCCAACCAGGACCAATAGCTGCTCGAGCAGCAGCGATTTTTTAAGGTTCATAAAGTATTCTTGTCCTCAGTAGATGGAGAAAAAGGTCATTTAATCTCTTAAGGAAGATGGTAGAGGAGAAATAATTTGTTCCAAATCGATGTGGAGGTGCAGAGAAATGGGACATTTATTTTAATGGGCAGCAAGGACCAACAAATAGAGATTGTGCATCAAAGTCATTCTCACTTGTCCTCCTGGGTATGCACACTTTTCTATCCAAAATCAGCCTTTTTTATGCATCCCTGCCAGAGGAACACTGAAAACAAAATCTGGTGCTGAGGCTCAGAACTCAAGCAACTCAAGCCAGCTAATTAACAAAGAGGTTCATTGCTACTTGCAAGTAAGTATTATTCTCTTTGTAGACTAACTCTGAGTGTGTCAAGCCTTGATGCTCTTGAGAAAGTTTATTTCACAGGACAATTGATTTCTGTGTCAGAAGCAGAGCTGAGAAAAATAACTCACAGCAAATAATGCATTCAATGAATAAAGTTTCTTCCCTTTCCCATGCTCATCCTCCAGATAAGGAGTCCCTTGACTGCAGTCAGCCTTTGGAATGTTTGGAACACTGGCTTGCCAGCAGGCAGACAGCCACTTGTTGCAGGTGTGTTCTTCCAGGGCTGCTTTGGCTGATAATTCACAACATTTCCTTTCTGGATGCAAAAATCACATTCAGCAATAGAAGTTTCACATCTTTTGTTCTTTGCTTTTGTTAGACATATATCAACCATTCAGAAAGATTTCTGAGTAGACACATCTTATTTTGCATACTGGGGCTTGTGCTAGCACAACACATTAAGCAAAAGAAAGAAAAAGTTGATTCCTTCCATGTAATTTTTTCCTTCCAACGGTTCCCACACTTTCATGATATTTTCAAATGCTGGTGCCAGTAAAAGACACCACTTTGGATGACAAAATCACTCCTTTCCCTTCACAGAAAGGCCACAAAGTCCTTGACAGGACAAGATTCTGAATCCCAGTGCGACATGACTGCCCTGCAGGGATGTTGGTGAGGTGGTGGGGCTAGAACTGGAGCTCAATAGCAGTCCCAAAAGGATCTGTGAGTGCGGGTTTTGTATCTGTGCCCTTTTGCAACCTGCACAGGCAAAATCCCCCCTTTGAAGAACTGCTGTGGATAAAATCCCCTGGTAGTTCTGAGTGTCAGTGAGCACATCATGCTGTGCAGCAGGCAGCCAGCACCTCACCTGGCTCTCCAGGGGTAATTGCCAGGTTATCTCACCTAGTGGGGGGCTGAACCAAGGGAGTTTAAAGGGTATGTTTGGAGAAGCACACAGAGCTTAACCCGGCTCCTGAACCAACAAGAAATTGCACTCCCAGTCTGCCTGAAAGAAAATTTCTAGCTCCTTAGGACTGGTCACATTTTCCTCAAGAATACATTTTTGTCCAACTACTGTCTAAACAAAATACAATCACTAATGTTTGCAGCAAGTCTAAATCAAGCTCAACTTCTGAAAATTAATAAAGATGTAGTTGGCTTTAACTACCTCACTGGCAATCAGTAAAATCTGTCTAAATACAGGGAATTCTTCAGTGTTACCTGCTGTGCTTGCTGCCCCTGCCCTGCCTTGATGACAAAATTCTCTTTCCATTGTGATAGATCTAAACAACCAAGGCAATGGGAAGAAGTGCTCTATTAATGTGGTGCCCATGACATTAAAAATAAAAAAGTGCCTAAAAAAAAATCAAAGGATGGAAAAAAAATTTTTTTTTAATTTCAGGAAACACACTAGTGAGGGAAATATCTCCAGGAGAGCCATAAAGGCATATCACTTTTAGAGACAAAGGAGACATGAAATCTCCTATGTGATTTGGGGCTTTTTGTTTGAATGGTGCTGAGCAACCCTTATTTTTGGCTGATGCCTAGGAATACAAATTGTCTACTAAATATCTGCAGCTGCAGTCTGCTCTGCTATTGAAGTGTCTGCCGAATGTCACTGCTGTTTGCTTTGTACAGCAGAGTGAAGGGGGAAGGGTTCAGAGGAAGACAAAAGCCACAGGAGCAGTGCTCAGACCTGTGTATTAAGCCTGTGGTTTTTAATGTTTCCCCTTTCAGTTCCTCCTGGTTCTCGTGGTTTGTTTGGTAAGAGGCAGAGAAGTGGCAGCATGAGGATAACTGAGCAGCCTGGGCTTTGTCAGCCCTGCGTTCTCTTTGAAATAGTTATTATTTACTCCTTGTAATACAGTAGGATCTGGAAGCCCTGGCCGTGGCCCAAGATGTTTTTCAAGGGACAAACGCATACTAAGGGGAATGTTAGCTTTTAAAGGGCTGAAGGTTTATTGATTTGGTTAAGAATGCCTGTTGTATGCAAAGTGTATTCCACAATGCAGCAGATCCATTTATATGTGTGTTATAAATAACACACAAATGGCACTGGCAGCCAGGCCGAATGCAGAGCGCAGCTTTAGCAACAGCTAGAAAGAGTCACAGCCTGAAAAAAGATCACACCGAGCCTCGAGATTCAGAACTCCTGTGACCCTCTGGGATTTGATAGGATGTACATCTTTCACCTTCAAATGTCACTGATTAGTGACAGCAGGAAAAGAAGCCATAGGAAGGTCTTATCCCACCACATTCCCAAAGTCAGAGCTTTCTTTCAAGTCCATCTTATCTCTAATTCATGACTCCTGTGAAACCAAAATCACTTTTCTTTTCGTTTTTGCTTTGTTTTCTTGGTTTTTTTTTTAAGAGTGAATATATTATAATACAGTGCTAGACCACAAGACAAAGATCAAATGGTCACATTTTTAACATTTTAATATAGCAATTTAAAATAAAATCTCCACGTTGGGTCACACAAAGGAATGCTCTGATTCTGTGATATGTGTATGTGGAAATCTCAAAATACAGGATGATCCTGTTCAGCTCGGAATTCCTTCATTTAATGTCACGTAATATCACACTGTTCAGCCATGAATTACCTCAAGAAACAGAGACAGGTTTACAGTACTTTAAATAATTTCAGCTACCTGTATTTATCAGGAAAAAAACCCTTAAAAAGCAAACTTACTTAAGTTGTAGTTAACAAAAATCTCTCCAATTCAAGGCATTCCTTAGTCACGCTTTAAATTCCAGACATTATACTATTCAGACACACTTGGGATAATCTTGGTTGTGTTTTGAATAGCTAATCAATAAAAGATTATACTTGAATCTTATAAATTAAACTTAGATTCTCCAGCAAATATACCCCACTTGCATCATGCTTGTGTAACACTTCAAGTTAGGGATTTTATGATTAATCACAGATCTGAAAGAGGATTTCCTTTATTTCTCATAGTAAATATATTATTGAAATGTGGTTACTCAGAACTGTGCAACATATGCTACATGTAGTAGCATGAGCACAGATTTTTGTGACAAAACATGACAGCTGAAGTGCTAATGAGTGACAGAAATGTGCTGTTCCATGAAAACGTCTGAGTTGTTTCAGACTCTTACATTTCCCAACAGGAGAGAAAGGGGAGTGAATGAAATATGTACAGTAACACATTGAAATGAAACCCCATTTTCAGGAGGCTTTTCAGGTTTGGATGAGTATTTGTGCATATATTAGGACCGGTTGTATCTGTGGGTGACCTGCTTTCTGAGAGCAGTTACTGAAACTGTGTGCACTTCAGGGTTCTGTGCCCACATATGTCTGAAAACCATCTTCAGCCAGCCAAAATTCAGATGTGCAGCTATAGCCACCTCTTTTTTGTAAGAGACTTTTTTGTAATCAAGTGAAAGAAGCAGACACCTCTGAAAGCCAACAATATGTATAAAATATGCCCATAAAAAATCCAAGGTGCTTACCTCTGTCCATGATCCCAGAGAAAGCTGGACACTGGTGACAGAGAGCCCAGACAGATGACTTGGATTAAGTGTTGATTTTTTTAGTGTTTTAGTGCTAGATGCAGGTGAGGAGTCACATCCTTGTTCACCATATGGTCATTTATTCTGAGACAGTATAAAAGGCGATATGGCTGGCATGATAGTTCTGCTTTCCCATCTCCTGTTTGTGGAGATCTGCACTTAAACTTACCTATTTCATTACTTTTAGTGTTTTATTTTCCATGTAATCACACATGGCTTGCATCAGGCAGGTGCTAAGTATTTTATTAAACTGCAGATGGAAACAGCTAGAAGTTTTTAGAGGCCACACACTGAAATTTTATTTCATTTCACTTAGCTACAGGAAAGCAAAGCAATTGCCACTATAACTATTGAATGTTTGAACATTAGTGTGTCCTTAAAAACATATTTTTAGTTTATGGGGTCGCTACTTGTCTCAGAAATAATTCTGCTCACAATTTGGTGAATAGGAGTTGCTGAAAAGAAATTAAAATCTGAGCTAAGAAATAATGGCACGGAAAATATTTGTACATACAACACTGGATAGGTTCACTTAAATGAAAAATATTTAGGATTGTGTAATTCTTCTGACCCATATATCTAAATTTAAAGAATATTTTATCAATTTACAGAAAAACTCCCCATGTAACAAAAAAACAAGTCAGAAAATTAAACCTAGCAGAAATTGGTCATTCTGAATGTAAAAACACCATTGATATTACTGATAAGTGTACAAAAGATGCTTTTCAACCAAAAATAATAGTTTTATTCAAGGAGTAAATGTTCTGATAAAGCTTCAAAATCCTTTTGTTCCACAGACTGTATTGACAGAGACATTCTGGTGCTCCTTACCCCCAGGCCCCTCTGCTTACTCCCCACTGCTCTATTTCCCACAAAAATAAAACTCTTTTCTTTCCTCCCACTGCTCTCCCCACTGCCTCACCTGCCCCTCCAGTGCTGAGGCATAAATCCATTGGCTCAATCTGCTTTTTCTAGCTGGGTTTCCTCCTCTTTGCCACTTTTTCTGCAGGTGTTTTTCTGTGGTATTGTAAGAGCTCCTGTTTATTTCCCTTTTGGATTTTAAACCAGCACTTTGGAGCAGTTCCCACACTATTTGCTCCCCCAATTGGTTACACAAAGCTGTTAGAGACGTTTTATTCAGTGGGGACAGCTGGCTAGGCAAAGGCAACGTTAACTACTATCATAGCTATAAAAATAAAACAGAGTTTAAGACCATAACTGTAGCAATAACCTTGCCCTAAGAGTATAAAACAAAATGGGACCCATTATGGATATTTTTTTTTATTGCCATCTGTCACGATTTCCATTTTGGATGATTCTGGAACAGTTTCATATTCTCTTCACACTAAACAAGCTTGGAATAAAATGCAAGTTAGAAGGAAACAAGATAGCATTAAATCAACTTGTCCTGGTATGTGCAAACACTGCCATCATCATCCTGATTTATTCCTTCCTGGCTTTTAGGGTGATGGCATATGGTCTCCATTCCAGTGAGAACATCCAGGTTGGGAAGCAGGGAGCAGCAGAGAGGTCCAGAGTATTTCTGAGTAAATCCCCTTGAAATCACAGAAGGGGCACAGAAAGTAAAGCCTCTTACCTCAGGAAGGAGAGAGCTCCGCAGGAAGACATCCACAACTCACCAGAACTGCTCTTCGTGTCACTGTGAAAGTCACAGCAGAGAATCTGGGATCTCACATGGGTGACTAGGGAAGGCAATCTGACAACAGGATAAGCAGTGGTATCGAAAAGCTTCATGCCAGAAGAGAATCAAAGAATCACAGAATGGTTTGGGTTGGAAGGGACCTTAAATATCATCTGGTTCCAATCCTCCTGTCAGGGACAGGGACTAGAGCTCTGCATTTTGTGCGAGAGATAGCGAGAAGGGATGGGATAAAAACACCACACTATGAAAAACAGTATTCCTTCCCCTTAAAATGTCAGAACTGTTCATAGAAATGAGGTGAAAGCTAGTGAAAGGATCATTATAAACAGAAGTAATATATTGAGGGATAAATAAGGCATATAGGGAAGGAGCCAGCCTAACTTGTGCAAATGGCAAGTACAAGCCACACCCAAGTTTTGGGAAGTGGGGGTTGGCAATGCTAACTGGGTATTTTGAGATGAATGGTCTGGCTGAAGGTAAAGCAAGGTGACATCTTCCAGAGCAGAAGAAATCTCCCTGGAGATAACACTTTGCTGTATCCTCCTTGCAAATCCCAGCACTGCATCGTTCTGGCTGCACCCAAAACCTACGGTCTGCACCCAGAATGCACCATCTGCACCTGCTCTGTGCAGCAGACCAGATGTCACCAGAGGGACAGACACCACCTCTTCATTTCCCACTGCTTTGTCAGCCTTTGGGCCACCTGGAAACTAGCTTTGCAATGATTGTAGGGCTTGCTGGCCAGGGCACTGCTAAGCACCACACAGCCAGAATTTCTGGCCATGCTCTGGCTGCAGAGATCCACAGGAAATGCTGCCACCAGCGTTGAGTCCTCATTTGCAGTTAAAGAGCTGTATTAGAGCTATCAGTGCCGACCCCACTTAAGCCAGGGCCACTGTATAAACCTCTGCCATCAAATCTATACCATTACGGGCATGCAGAGTTGTGGGCTGTGATTTAGTCACACAGGCTGAAGAGCCCAGCCTAGCTGGAGTTATCCTCTCGCTCTATACATCTATCATTTTACTTCACATCCATTTCCACCTACACGACACTACAGGCGGCCGTGGGAAGAGCATAGCTGGGATAACTTAACTGCAAATACAATCAGGAGTTTTTGATAGCATGGCTGTGTAGACCCAGCCATGCTAGAATGATTTTTTTGGAGAGAAGGTACAGAATGGGTGACACAGCAGGTGAAAACCTTCCTTAGCAATCCCCCAAAATATGAAACTAAAGAGCTTTAGGGCTAGAACTTTTCACCATATTAAAATATCATCTGGGTTGGTCTGTGCAATATTTTTATATTTTGCTTGAAATGATTTTAACTTTACAAGGTTTGTTTATAAGAATCTATTTTAAATCCAAAAGTTGTTTGGTTGCCAGCAAGCTGAGTCATAATAAGTATATAGTTACAAATTCTTACATACACTTCTAATTTTTGATTTCACTGAATCTTTTTTCCCAGTGAAAGGAATTAATGCAGTTTAGCTGGAGAGAATTTCCTTGACTTTACCTTCTCCTATTTTAAGGAAATCAATCTGAATTAGAGAATTTATTATCACCAGGACAAATTTTCAGCTTTACTAAATTTAGGAGTGAAACAAAGCAATTGTGTAGAGATCCCTGAAACAAAGTAAAGCAGCTGCTGACCTGTCAGCATAAAATATCCTACAAATGCATAAATGTGTGACATATGTTCACTGGACTATTTTAGACACAATTTTGGCTCAACATACTGCGTATATCTTTCCCTAAATGCTATATATAAACTCTTGTTTGATATTCACAGAATTGTGTATTATTTCCCAAAAGCATAAATTATGGAGATAATATTTCTCTGTCATTAAATGTTTATGTCCTAGAATAAAAATTCAAGGTTAAAATCATCTCCCAATTGCAACACCAAAAAGGAAGCATCACAGAAAATACACATATAAGTGTATTTACAATTCACTTCTCCCTGTGGCAAAACTCTATCATTGAATAATTCATCCCCTCCTCTCCAAGCTCCAGTTTGCCCACTCCAAACAGAAAAATGCCCCCAAAAACCAGATGTTTCTACCCAGCAATCTCCTTCTTCCAAAGGTATTGACTGAGTCTCAACTATCCCCAAAGAAGCACAGATACCAAAGTATGAGGCAGCCTGCAAGTTCCCTAACTCATATTGCCACTTCTAGTTTGGCTTTGTCCACAAACATCTTTCTCCCTCTGGTGTTTCCGAAGATTTTCCTCTGTGAGGAAAAAATCATATCATGCAATGGTTTGGGAAGGGGCCTTAAAGACCATCTCATCACAACCAACCCTGCCATGGGCAGGGACACCTTCACTATCCCAGGCTCCTCAGAGCCCCATCCAGCCTGGCCTTGGACCCTGCCAGGGATGGGGCAGCCACAACTTCTCTGGGTACCCTGTTCCAGGGCCTCACCACCCTCAGAGTCAAGATTTTCTTCTTAATATCTAATCTAAAGCTACCCTCAGTATGAAGCCATTCCTTCATGTCCTTTCCCTTCATGCCCTTGGAAAACGTCCTCTCTGTTTCTCTTGCCCTCGCTGATGGGGCATAAATAATGAAATATTTACAAAGGAGGAAAATTGTTTGCTTGTTGCGTGCTAGACTTTATTTGTTTACCTTCCTTTTAAACTTAGTTTTCAGCCTCCATTTCCCTTGGCTCTAGGAAGAGTTTTCAGAAAAGTAGCAAGATACAAAATGTGAGTTTTCAGAGGTAAGAAATGTAAATTTTCCTCCTCATTTTTAATGTTCTAAAGATCTTAATGTGTTACAAAGTGATGAGTTCCATACTATTAATTTTTGTATGATCTGCATACTGGTGAATGAGTCTATGCCCCAAAACTATGTCCCATTCCTCCTGCTATTTATCTAGTATAATGTTATTTCAGTCAGGAGCAAAGCTGCCACCATCAACCATTGTCATCAGTGAGTTGAATCAATATGTTTCCATTACGATTTTTGTGGATGTTCTGCTACAAATCCCACATGGAGAAACAGCAGCAGAAATTGGGAGAGACCAATGTCTGGATCCATGCCGTGGGCTTGGGGTTTTGTGCTTACAAAGAAATGAAACCCTTTATTCTAACAATAACTGTCTTTTTCAGTCAGTTTCACACAATCCCATTTGTAATTTAATATGATACCTTTGCAATGTTCTCCTGTCATTTGTTGGTTATGGAACATTCAAAAATGCCCGGAATGAGAAAGATACAGAAAATTGCTTGCAACTAGAGGAAATACCATTTCATTCTGTATTGGTATAGGATGTATGCACCACTCAGTGCTCATGAAAAATTGTATGTCTTTTCTTTTTATGATCATTATTAAAGCAAGTCAGTGAAGAGACATTATTCACCAAGTCTCATCAGCTCAGGCTGCTGGTGCTGCTGATGGAATGTACTGTATGCTAGAAGCAGTTGCAAATTCATTTCCCAGTTTCCATAATATCTAGAACTGTACATATTATATTATACAGCTGATTACTAATAGTAAAAAGGAACTAAAATCTCCAAGTGTGAGCAGAGGGCTAAAACTAATAGGACAACAGAAATGCAACCCAGAGTTTCAAAGGCAAAAGGGAGCAGGCAGAGGGTCAATGAAAGACCTAAGTAAGTATGGTCTCTACCTTACTGCAAAAGGAACAAGAAAAATTCAGATTTTTGAAAAATCTATAAATTTCTATGAAGGAGAATTTCTATTTCTCCATTCCTAATGTTTACTTTTATAGATAAACCCACTTTTAAGGGAAAAGTGCTTGTTGCAGAAATTATGGGGTGAAAGCAGATGGCCCATGTTAGGTAGCTGGCCACCTTCTGTAGTCATCATGGTTCTTTCTATTACTAAAATGAGTTTGTGGGGCACTGTGACAGCCTTGCGTGGCAAAAAACTGTAATTAAGATTATCTGGTAATATCCTAAGAGGGTGTGGCCAGAGTGATGTGGCCACATCCACACTGAGAGTTGAGATCAGCACAGACCAGCATTAATGAGTGTCCTTGGGCTTCCTTTGCCCTTTGCCTTCTCAATCCCCAGCATTTCTCCTTCTCATCCGGAAATCATCCCTGAAAAATTCAAGGCCAAGGGGGACCATGTCCTAATTGAAAACAAAGCCCTGTTGAGTAAGAGGATCAGTATATTTTACTCAATTAGAGTCTACGTCTGACACCGTGAGGCATAACTTATCTGGGAAAATTGCTGCCCATAGTTATACAGCAGCCCTTCAGACTGACCTACATTCTTGGGGAACGAGGTTTGTTCTCACATTCCTTTGAACCTGAGTATACTGAATGCTGCTGATGGCACGAAGAAGAAGTTTGGGAATTGCAGCTTCTTTCACCGGGCTCGATGTTGTCTGCCATAAATATTGCAGCTGCAAACTGGGCGGGGGAACAGAGCACAACAGTGGTAACGAGTTGGCTTCTCAGCCTCTGTGGTCAATAAGGTCAATTTGACAGAAAAGAGGGGATCAGCAAAGCATTCCACAGTGCCTAAATATAGACTTGCTATTTGGATTCAGTTCTTTGTCAAAGCACCACTTTGTTAAGTCACAACTTAATCCTTGGACTGGTGGGAGTCTTTGGGACTTCTTCTCAGTTGTTACTTTCTCTGGCCTCACTCTTTAAAGTATTTAACACCTCTAAATCTCTAAAAAAGGACACTTATGATTACCTGCTACTTTTCTATCAGTATTCTGCCTCTGTGGGTGCTTGGAACTGGATGCCTTTGGGTATCTGGCCTTTATAGTACCAGTTATATCAGTCACAGAGGGACACCTGTGCCTGACACTGGCTTACAGTTCACACAGTGACACCTCCAGAAGATGAGCTGTAAAGCTCCTTGGTACCTGAGGTACATCACCTATGACACTGGTACAGGAGCCAAATATGTCAGGGTTCTTAGCAGTGGAATTAAAGGCACTTCACCAGTTAAAAGACAACACAGTGTCGACAGAAGTTGCAGGATCAGTACAGAAGAAAAGATCGTCCTTAGGGTGTTGGAAAATGGCTAAATAAGTTTACATGGTTACTGGGAAGACAGGGTATGAAGAGCAACATTTTTGCATTGTAGAGAAATTTTAAAGGCTCTTTAGTGTCTCACATTCATTGTTTCTGGGCTTTCCCCCCCTCTTTTTAGATGAGGGCTGTATTTTGCTGTTTAACCTAGCCATTACCCCCACTGATGTCCAACTTATCAGGAAGGGACAGTATATTTAGGAGTTAAGCATCTGAGCTAACTGTTATTCCCATATCACCCTTCCTGCGTGTTGGCTACCTCCACACCTGTACATATTTTCCCCTTCCCTGTACTTCTTCCATTCCCTCTTCCTTTCTCCTCAGTTTTCCTGTTTGATTCCCTTTTTTGTTCCATTTACTAATTCTCCGCCTCACTCTTAGATCATTTTGTGTCAGTGAATAGGAAAACAACCCCATTTGCTCCTTACACCATTGCCTTCAGAGAATCCTTTGCCACTGGTGTCTGCTTGGAGGAAATAGTGCCTTTTTGTGTCAGAAGGTGCCAAACCAGATAACCAAGCCAGCTCTCAGCCCACACAGCCACTGCCTTGTATCGGGGCAGATTCCAACCTATTTTTTAATGAAATATGTAGTTTGTGTGGACCACTGGACATTTAAAGAAGAAAAAAATTCTTCACTGGAAGGGTCATCAAGACTGGAAGGGTATCAGACTGCCTAGGGCAGTGGTGGCATCACCATCCCTGGAGATATTTAAAAGACATGGATGTGTCACTTGGAGGCGTTGGCAGTGTTGTGTTAGCAGTTGGACTTGGTGCTCTTAGATATCTTTTCCAGCCTAAACTCTTCAATGGTTTTATGATTATGGTCTAGACATGGAAGCTACCAGTAAAAAAAATTTCTCCCAAGATGTCTTTTTTTTTTCCTGCTAATGAGTCTGCTGTGGTCTTATTGGAAAACCTCTGGGCACCTGGCTCCTCAAGGGGTTTTAGAGGGCTGGTGGAAAACCTGACTGCCCTGCTGTGCTGCCTGGAACAGCCTGAGGTAGAGTGCCAGGTGAAGTGCTCACCGTAGAGCAAACAGGAGATAAATGTGCTCTACCACTCTGCTGTGTTTATTGATCACACTCAGGTTGTGCTGGCTTGAAGACAAACAGCCCAGGAATCTCAGACAAGAATAATCTTTATGTGACTCTGTATCTATGAAATACAGATTTGGAAAATTACCATATACAACAAAACCTTTGCACAGGTTGGACAGGTTTATTCCTAGTCATGGGGATTGCTCTCCTACTACAAACAGCCATGTCCATTACTGCATCCTCCAGAGCAAACCACACAGTGCTCCAGAGGATTTCACATTGTAACAATCCTCTTTTCCCATTGTATGGCTGGGAGGGACTTCCTACATTTCATGTAATCAGCATGCAAATTTGAGAGCTTCCCATAAAATCCTGCAGTAAACAGGATATGTTTGCTCTAAACAGATTTCACCCAGTAACAATTCACTATAAATTCAGCTAACATCAACAGACTCCTATTTTCCCTCATGCTCCTCTAAAGTCTTTCTTCTGGTGTAGAACAACAGGAGAAAATTGCTGCTATTTGTCCCCAGATTGAGTTATTTAAATAAAGCTGAAGACACTACCAATAATGGTGATACTCTGGGAGTGAACTGCATTCCATTTCATTGTAAATCTGAAGTCATAAATGGAATTAGGATTGGAATCAACTGGTTTCAGTAAAAGTAGTTCATAGGTGTTTCAGAAAACTGAAATGGGGATAGGTTATTTGACACTTAATACCTGAGACACAAAGCAATTCCACAGAAGCTCTGTTTACTGAAGTGTACTACCAAACTATAGATAAAACAGGCTTTTATTTAATATTTGTCCCTAAAATTTAAATAATTGTCCCTAAAATTGACCCTGACACTCTGCCAGAAAGACAAAGTAAATCAAGGGGGAAATTCTACTTTTACACATGCTGAAATTTCTAGTTTTTAATGCGGAAGATATGGATAACAGCATAGTAAGAAAGACATAAAAACAGTAAAAAGAATTCTTTACTCAGTGTATTTGATGCTGTGTGAGGTTGGGACATGCCAATGAGTCTCACTGGGCACTTATAAAATCTAGGTTAAAATTTATACTCTCTTGTTTCATAATAATGAATTTGAGATAAATGCTTTCAGAAGCATGATTTTTGGTTTCTAAGTAGTCTTATTAAGGGGTGGATGCACAAACAAAGGGGTGGATGCTCAAAGACAAGCATCAGCAGCAACTTGGGCCCCAAACTGGGGCTGCATTAAAATGATTCAAGGCTGCTGGCAGAGCAATAAGAGGGCGACAAAATGGGCTGATTTATTTTAAAGAGAATCTAAACATTGTGTTAATGGTGACAGTTGACAGTGAAAACACTGCTAAAATTGAGTGTGAGACAGAGGTTTTTTTCGATAGCCACAGGATGTCCTTGGAACAGAGTCTGCATCTCAATGAGCTGGGCGCCACTCACAGTACATTAGAAAGAAATTAGTTAGGGTTGAACATAATTATAATGTCAGGGTGGTTTCTAGTCCAAGATGCATGTTCTGGCTAGGAACCATGTCATATTGAGGAAAAATTAGCTTGCTTACAAATACACAGCAGATTATTTCCAGACCTATCACAACACTTCTCTCCACCTTTCTCCTTCCTCCTTTCTGCTTTCTCCTTCCCCATGCTTTTTTAAAGCACAGCTATGAGACCCACATCTCATCTCAGCTGCTTTTGTCAGGACAGCTAATGAGTTGGGGTGGGATGAGAAAAAAACCACAGTGGAAATGGGGTCATGGAGAGGTTAAACTTCATGAATTTATTCATTGGGATTCAGCTCACGCCCTCCTGAAATGAGATATCATCATTAAAATCGTGGATGACACTGTTGGACAACGATGCTAGAAGGACGTTAAGGAAATAGTACTCGTTTGGGCTTTAATATATGACTGTGATAAGAAAACAAGCCCAAATTGTACCAACCATGTCAGAAACATCCTGAAAACAATGTATGTGAGGTGTTTGTAAGGGAGAAATGTTCCAATTTAATTAAAAAAAACCCAACAGCAACAACAACAAAAAAGCAAGCAGTGACATCAACATTCTTCTCTACTTTTCTGGAATAAGGGTTGTGAGACGTGAACAGCATGAGTATTTTGGGAATAGAATTATTGTTTGTTTCATCACAGTACTTTTGATACAGCAGAAATATTGACCGAGGTTTTAACAGAGGTAAATTGTTTGGAAAGGGAAGAAAGTAGACTCACAATCCATTGCATTGGAGCCTGGAAGGGCCAGACTAATTAGAGGTGTAACCTGGAGCTGAGCTAGGGCTCACAGGGGTGGAGAGTGACAAAAATGGCCATCCTTTCCCCTGACCCAAGGCAGAAGTCAGCCATACCTGGGGCAGTCCTGACAGGTGACATTCTGTCTTCTTCATAAAGGCTCGGAATCCTCTACCAAAATATCTGATTTAGAGCATTATTATCTTCTAG
This sequence comes from Erpornis zantholeuca, assembly GCA_013400515.1. Classification (NCBI taxonomy): domain Eukaryota; kingdom Metazoa; phylum Chordata; class Aves; order Passeriformes; family Timaliidae; genus Erpornis; species Erpornis zantholeuca. The sequence goes on along the minus strand of VZTN01025343.1, from coordinate 308,303 downwards.
TATTAAGTGCTTTTCAAATGGCTAAAAGAAGACTTCCTTGACGTAACATTACTGAGACCATTAGTTTGTGCTTCAACCACAATAAACCCTTTCCTCTTTGCCCTCTCTGTATTAAAGACTGTCATCCCACCTGCAGTTTTCTGTCCCTTTATCTTGCAACACCCCTTCTCTCATGCCCATTTCAGGGTGTCTCCTGCCTCCCATTTCCCTCTGAATTTCCCCCCGGCTCCCATCACCTAAAACATCGACATCCCTTCCTGGCTAGTTGCAGGATGCAAATCTAATAAGCCGACTGTGAATTTGTACATCCAGCTTATTGTAACTGGAAGCCTCAGTTATGAATGGTATTTTCCCAACCATCCTCGAGACTGCCTTATTTTTTGAGAATTTATGGGACTCTGAAGGTAAGTGAGTTGCCCACAGAAAGGTTGCTGGCTCATCAGTGAGATTTACAGCCCACTAATGACTCCATAATAAAGTAAATAGAGAATTGCTGGGCCACTGGGGAGCTGTCACAGGAGAAAACTGACAGCAGTTTCTGATCCTTTCCAAAGCCTCTTTTTCTCCTGATGTGGTAAAAAAAAAAAAAAAAAAAGGCAAACTAAAAAACCTGGCAAAATCGACCCAACTTGGTCTGTGTTTCAAGAAGAGACTTGAGTTATAACAAAATACAGTCTTTGCAGTTCAAGATAAAGCTTCTGGCTTTAAACATAGTTGATGAGATGAAAGGAAGTCAGGTCTGAATAAATACTGTGGAATGCTAAACAGGATTTCTACCAAACAATAACTAAATGCCCCTCAGAAGAAAGCCTACTTGCTGATTATCCTCCAGTGCTGTGTAATTACCATCCATTGTACTGTGACTCTCCCATTTGGAACAGCCTTGGTTTTACAAGTGAGGAAACAACATATAGAAGGCAACATCCCAGGAGATACTGATTGTATTGGCAGGGAAGGGAAGTGTGCACACATCCAGTAGATAAACTAGGCTGTAAATTGATTTTAATGCAATTAAGATTTCCTAGGAAACAAAAAACCTTATAATTTTCTAGCCGTACCTATGGCACTTTCTCTGCTCTTCATTGGTGATGTCTGCTTGCATTTTGTATTGATCTGGGAGAGACTGACCTTTTGGGTAGCCCTTATCATCACACTTCATTGGTTTTGTACTCCTGAGCTTCCAAAGGCATTGCTGCATCCCTACTGCTGGATCCTTTCTCTTCTAATCAGCTACCCTGGGGAAGAGAGCAACTGTAAATCAATTTTTCTTTTCTCTTCTTCAAGTCAAAACATTATAAGATGAAGAAAATACCATATTTCTCTGTGACATTAGCTACTAAGTGGTAATGCCTCTGAACACAAGAAACTTTTTAATCAGAGCTCATATCTGCAGAGCTGAGAAGTGCCAAGCACCTGAAAGGTGAACCCTGCCTTTGAAAAAAGCACCTCACACATTGAAAAGAAGCTATTTTCCACTTGTCTCAGTGCATTTAAGGACTACAACTGCATAACCTTAAGCAAGACAGCCATGAAAGGCAGGTTCTTGTAGTAGCACTTTGGCTTAGGTGACTTTTTCAGAATACCGTATGAGCTGGGGATTTTTTTAAGCTCAAGTAAACAGATGAAAAAATTTGGTACAGAGAGGCAGAATAAAAAACTGACCTGGAAAATATCACGTAAATGGAACTGCAAACACTGATCTAAGTAAAGACCTGGAGGAAAATGCCAGCCAGAATTACACATTACCCTGAGAAGAACAAGGCACTTTTTCCTAGAGCTACTGAAGCTTCTATTCTGCATTCTATATCTACAAGAATATAGTGTGTTTTACATTCCAGGTGTCCTCAGCTCACTCACTTCACTCCTTGAGATGTTCAGTCTGCAATTTGTTCTGTGCAAATTGTCCATACATGGTGGACAAGCAACAGAATTATGCAGACTGTGACAATTAGTTCATTTGCTTTCATTTGCTGTCAAGTATTACTTTGAGGCGGAGGAGGTTGGAAAGTGGAACAGCAAAGATTTTCCAGGGAAATGGCAAAAATTTGCAGACATAAGCACATGAAAGCTGAACTATAAGGTGGTGGTAGGGGACAAACTACTGTCCAAAGTACAGACTGTTAGGGCAAGGAAAAGCTGTGTCAAAGAAGGAAATTTTGGGAAAAATTAAGGCTGAAATACTCCTGGAAGACCTAATTTTGGCAAGGGGCTGTTGGAAGTGGGCAGCTGGAATGTAGGGCTTGGAGAAAGGTTCAGAAATGTCATAAATTTACTTCTTTATTTTGAATAATTGCACTTCTCTCACAAAAATTATGATGTTTCAGGAACTCCTAGAAGCCAAAACAGAGCAAGCCAAAATCAGCAAGCCCCATGTGACACTTTCTCTGAGGAAGGCAAGATATGGCTTTTCAAAGCCTCAATCATCTGGTCTCTGAAGGCATTGCTTTTTCCTTCTGCCTTTGAGATCTTATTTGAAACCCATATGAAACCATTTAAGCTGAGGAGGATAGATTTATATTAGATATTAGGAGGAAATTCTTTACTGTAAGGTTCTGGAACAGGTTGTCAAGAGAAGCTGTGGCTGCCCCATCCCTGGAAGTGTTCAAGGCCAGGTTGGATGGGGCTCTGAGCAACCTGATCTGTCCCTGCCCATGGCAAGGGATCTCGAACATTCTTTCAAACCAATCCCTGATTGTGTGATGATTCTGTTCCCATTTCAGGCACAGCCTGTAGGGACTGAAGGAAGGTGGCTGTGCTACATGGCCATGGAATGATGCCAAGGTGCTGCTTGATCATTCAGTCCCTCACTTGAGGACACTGATACCAGGGACAGAACATGTGCATTGCCTGTGAAGTGTTTCACAACGGTGCCTGTCACACACAGGTAGAAATTACATCTGTTCTAACGCTCCTGACCCCAGTCCATAATCCTGATCTAAGTTTCCTCCAAAAAGGAAAAAAAATGTTGGCATAATAAAGTTATGCCTGACCTCAGATCTTAATACGGAGAGACAAGAATCAAAAGGCAGAGCTCTGGAATGACAAGAACTACCTTATATTCTCATTTCTGGCAGCATTTTTCTCAGAGACCCGAGGGAGTCTTTGTGTCCCTATGTGCCCTGCTTTCTCCATGTAAACAGAGGCAACAGTGCTTACCCTCACGGAGGTATTTTGAGATCTGTCACCAAAGACTGCTATGAGCAGTTAGAACTGCCTGGGAAATTTTGTGGGTTTTGTTTCCTAGAGAATAACGAGGATGTGCAGCTTCTACACAGCTTTGGGATGTTTACATGTGGCTGTTCAAATCAGCCCATTGCCAATACAAAGTTCATGAGGACTTTGGGAACCCCCATATATTTATTGTCCCTTGACATGTGTGATAATTAGGCTGCAAATAGAATACGTTGGGATCTCCTGGCACTGTTTCCCTCTTACAGGCAATTTCTACCGCAGGTGCCCTGTTGAACCTGGTGGAGAAGGAGGAGGAGGGAGAGAGACCTGAGCAAAGACACAATTCATTACAACCCTGCTCCATCCCTCTGGGAAGTGAGGCATGGGGCAAATCCTTCTCTCCATGCCCAGCTGTCCTAAAGGGGGTCTGAGGCCCCTGTGAGCTGTGTGGTGCCTTTCCATGATGTCACCCTGGTACAGGTTTGCTGTCACCTGCTCTTCAGCTCAGCCTCGCTTTCTACTGCTTGCATTTGACCTTTTCAGCTCAAAGAAAATCCCACACATCTTTATCCACAGGGATGTTATTCTCCTAGAAGAGAAGTGGGCTGAGTCATCTTGTGGGATCCAGTTCCTAGACCTCCTTAGTCTCCTCCATAAGTCTCCCTCTTACAGTGACACAGATCCCCCCTGTCTAAATTTGCAGTGCCTCTCATCACACAGGGCACAGACACTTCATGTCCCTTTGAGGGCTCCAGGCCTTTGTTGCTGGGGAGAAAAAGAGAAGAAAATAAAACAGGAGAAAAACTCCTCTGGGGAGAAGTGACCAACCTGGTTTAGTGGAAGGTGTCCCTGTGCATGGCAGGGGCTTGGAAATGATCTTTAAGGTCCCTTCCAACTCAAACCATTCTACAAGCCTATGAAATCCAAGGACCAGAAATGCTATGCAGAACCACGTTGTTGTTTCTGCAAAGAGCTGTTCTTAAAGGCTGAAAAGATGAAAATACAAACACTTTATTCCCAGTCTAAATCTCCTTTAACTCAATCATTTGTCTAGCTTCAAAAGTTCAGGAAATAGCATATTTTTTAATGTAGGTGAGTTGATGGTGTTTCTACTGCATTATACTGTGTGATTTGATACAGATTTATATATGGGAGAGCTGTACTTCACTATTGTGTGCTCCACTTTAATGGAAGCTTGGAGCAGATTCATTTACTTCCAGATGGTTGCACTGGTCTGACAAGTGCACACTGACTAAAAATTAATTGCACTTGATTTTCAGGACAGTCAGGTTATTACAGAACTTTTTTTTTTCTTCTTGGTTTGGCTTTATTCTGCTTTTTTCCCCCCTTAACTTGTTTCATTAATCTTATCCTTTCCATCCTCTTTCCTTACCCTACACACCATCCTCTCAGGTTTTCCTGTTTGATGGCTGAAATATAACAGGGAACAGCTTTTTTACTGCTACTTCTAACAAGTACAAGTAGAAGCAAAAGGGTGATGAGGCTTCAAATAACTGCCACAGGTTCTTGTAAGTTGATTTTTAGTTTTTCTTTCATTTTTCTTGGTTTGGAATTAAAGGGAAATCAAACAACCCAATGCCTCTTAGATGATCTTTAAGGTTCTTTTCAGTGCAAACACTTCAGTGATTCTGTGATATTGTGCAGAGCTGTGGAGAGACATCTGGTGCTTACCAGCTCCAAAAGTTCCTTTCTGTGAGACATCTCTTAGAAATATAATTTCTTCTCCTATGGAACCCAATTATTATCACTCCTGCTCCTCAGATTTGAATGGATTTACACTAAAAGCTTCAAAGCAAGAAATGTTAAAAGACAAAAAATCCCCAAACTCCCTAAACACATGAAAGAGTTATCATGCAAATATTATTTCCTGTCATACAAAAGGACATAGTGGTTGTTAAAATTGGAGTGATAGGAAGAGGTAGCAGGAAAACTTCTCTCACAGCTTCACCAATGCTCTTGGCCTTCAGCAGGGAGGGGACACCTTAGAAGACAGCAAATCTAGTTGGCAAGATGCTGCAGCATGACTACAGCTGTCTTCAAAGAGCAGCAGGACCAGAACAGTGCTCTGGTTGAGTGACAAGGTCCATCTGGCCAAGAGCTGAGGTCCATTTTTATGGCCCAATACCCCTGCTAGTGCCATGCCTGCCTGTCCTCCCAGCTCATTCAGGTGGAGACCTTTGGTTCAGTGCTGGCTCATTGCCAGCTCTGCTTTAAACAGCTGATTTCAGCCACCTTTCTTCCCTGGTTTTGTTTGAAGTTGGTCTGAAGGCAGATCCTGTCTTTGCCCTTCATGGCATCCAGCCACTCAGTGCCAGCTGTCCCAGCACAGCTGTGGGGCTTTATTTAATATAAATCTGCAGTTTGGACATGCTCTGGATGCATTCTTTTCAAGCCATGGAGATGTCTATCCCTCAAACAGGACATCAAATTGTAAATAATGTCACTTTTCTTTACAGCAAGAGATGACACTCAGTTAATAGGATGGCAAAGTTCATATGCTACCCGATAATTAAAAAACAAGGGGAAAGACAGACCACTTAAAAGGGTTTCCAGCTGTGACAAGTTCCATGGGTAATAACATTTTTGTACTGCTATAAAATGCTACCACATTGGCTGTAAATTCTCCAGCTTGAGTAATGAGTCATAGTAGAGCTTGCCTTTCATTTGTTTTGTAGTCTGATGCCCAATCCTCTCTGAAAATAAAAGCATAATGCTTACATCACTTCATCAATTGATCCAAAACATATCTTAAAGAAGCAGCTCTGCTCCCCCTCCAGTGCCTAACTTCAATTGTCTAGTTAAAGCAATATCATTTGCATTTCTGAGGAATGTGGATTTTGCTCTGCACAAATAAACGCCATGTCCATGATTTAATTCTATTCTTTTTTCTCCTCTAACAGGTCACTTTTCATATTTTTCTGTATATTGCTTTCTGTTTATTTATTTATATTACCTTTATTTTTAACTGAGTATCTTTAACACTAGTATCATTCCTTCCACAATAAATTTTTGTGGCAGGAACCAATTTTTTCCTCATGTGCCAGCAGTCTCTTAGCACAAAACCATAGATAAAGCCTACTTCACAGTAGATATCATTTCAAATCTTCATGGGCTCAACCTCGGCATTTCATTTTTATCTTTGTTAACCTTGGAATACAGCGAGTTCCCAGCTTTTTTTTTTTTTTTGGTCTAAATTCTAATGAAAGGGACCACTCCCCCATCCTCCCATTTCCTCCTGAGATTAATTGAAATGCAGCCATCTAAACCCCTACTAATTTGTTTTGAAGCCAGCTATTTCCTCAAACAGTTGCAGAAGATGGACGTGGTTGATAGGAGCTGCAAAGGCTTTTTTTTCCGTGTCCCATTGCTACATGCCATTTAAATCCCTGGCTTTGCTCCTGTATCTCCTGACACATGTATCTGAGCTCCCATGGATAAACCCCACAGGGCTCACACAGTCTTTATGCTGACCTGCCAGGGCCTTGGTTTGCTTTCTGCTGAGCAGTTTGGTGATGGGCAGCAGAGGAGGTGGGAGCAGGGTTTTCAGCATTTAGGGTTATCATTTCACATGCCACTTCAGGGGTCACATTTTTCCACCCTTTCCCAGCCTGAGCAGCTGCTGTGCCAGCTCTGGTAGAGCCCAATGCGGAAGGCAGGAAGGATGGAGGGCTTTCTGCTGCAACTTGTAAAAATAACCATTGACAAGGCACACTTATTGAGCACGGGAATTCAAGGCAGCACCGAGAATAACAGGGCAGATTTAGACTAGACACAAGGAAGAAAATCTTCTGTGATGAGGGTGGCAAGACACTGATACAGGTTACCCTGAGAGAGGCAGTGAATGCTGTATCCCCAGAAATATTCAAGGCCAGGCTGGATGGTGCTTTGAGCCACCTGGTCTGGTGGAAGGTGTCCCTGCCCCAGGGTTGAACTAGATGATCTGAAACATCCCTTCCAACCCAACCCATTCTGTCATTCTGTGATTCTGTAATTGTACCCAGTCATTGATTGAAAGATTAAAACTTGCCTTTGATATCTGAGTGGTAGTACTAGCAAAAGCTATTCTCTTCCTGAAGGCTGCATGTGACCAGATTGTTGAGAGAAAACCCCTGATACTTTTTGTTGTCCCTGCAGTTAGCTTGATTTCATCTGAGTCATTCCCATTCTTCGCGTGTCATGCTCTGCATATGCTCACTGCCAAATTTACATCCTGCGCTGGCTGTGTCAAAACCTTCTGCACAAATATTCAAATTTAGATGTTTTTTTTCTGGGACTGAATCCCAATTTCCTTCTCTTTGTTGCTGCCCTTAGTTTTTGGTGTGTTTGGGGTGGGTGTTTCCACAATCCTGTTGGTGCTGGGAAGCTGCTATGTTTCTGTTCCATCAACTTTCCACACAACCGACCATAAAATTAATCCTACATTCCTAAAACCTTTCAGAGCACTGTAAAAATTACCCACCAGCTCCATTTATTTGCTGTACAGGGATTTTTTTTATTTTATTCAAATTTTTATTCTGTCCTGGTCTACTACTTTGCATCTCAATGCTCCCATTGGTAAAAGATGAAAGGGGCACCTAAGGGCCACATGAGCAGGGAGACATGTAACCACTGGGCTCTGAATCATGTTTTTTTCCCCTGCTTTTGTTTCCACTGGCATTGGCAGTGTTCATAAGCCAATAGAATCTGTTAGAAAATGGTCTTCAAAGTGCAATTCTGTTGCTGCTTGACTGGATTTGTCTATGGGTTTTTTGGCCGTCACTGAAGCGTCAACTTGAAAATCACTGAAAACCAACAATTTCTAATGAGTAAGACTTTACCAAGCAGGTATTTAAATAAAGAACAACAAAGTCCACTTTTCCCTCCGCCCCAGCTGCTTTTGATCCCATTGAATGCTGTCAAATGGGTTAGAGTCATGCGTGAAGTTTGTCACTTCTGAGTCGCTGACGGTACCTACCTCAATGTACAACACGCCATGAATTCTAAGTGGTTTTATTGAAATTTATTGAAGTATTGCCATCTGCCATGTAGCTCTCTTGCTCCCAAAGGCAACTGGGAGAAACAAGGCAAAGTGTCTGCATCTTGTCATTAGAAATTTTATTTCTGGGAAGTATGAACATTCCAGTTGCTCCATAAAAGTAATCACTGTGCCATATATTCAGCCTATCTATTCCAGCACAAGTGTGATGCTAAAATACAATTTCCCACCTAGGGCCTTCTGTGGTTCTACATATATAAATAGGCAAGAGGAATACATTTTCTGCAGTTTCATAGTGAAATAGCAACTTCAGAGGTGGCAAAGTGGCCTCCTTGTCCAGATTTCTGAAGGACACCCTCCATTTGAAGGCATGCCCTCACTGTTTCCCAGCATGTTTCCATCCATACTGAAGGACCATGCACAGTGACTGCTGCCCATCATGGACCCATCCATGGTTCCACACATCAGGAGATATGGCATCTCCCTTAGAGATTCCTTCAGAATCCAAAATATTACTCAGGATTTTATTCAGTGTTATACTGAAAACTCTTTCCAAGATATCAAAATGGTTTGGGTTGGATGAGACCTTGAAGAACATATGTATCCAACCCTCCTATTTTGGGCAGGGACACCTTCCACTAGACCAGGTTCCTCAAAGCACCATCCAGCTTTATCATAGACAAGAATAATCAAGCAGAACACTAGATATCAGCAAAAAATTAGGTTCTATTATCAGAAATATCTTTATCATTTACTACGAAAAGCACTTGTTATAAAATAACCACCCCAAGCCTCCCAGTATCACTACTTCATCATGTACTTTAGACCATGTTTTCCCAAGGTAATGTAAGGATGTGTACTCATCAGGAATGGCACCATTGTGGTAAGATACTAAATGAAGTTACTTTTTGTTTTGTTTTAACCTCCAAACCCTCTGCAAATTATGGTATAATTTTAAGTGCTGAAATGGAGAAGGTCCTTTTTAATTCAGCCTCTCTGCCCTATCCACACTAGAAAGAAGAGTTATTTTCTTTGGAGACTAAATGCTTCGAAAAGATCTGTCTGTATCCAACTATCTGATAAGCTGGGATCTCGAGATCCAATGTCACCTTTCATTTTACTTACTGCTTTATCTGTCCATGGTGCAGGCATCTGGGGATACAGTTACTCAAAAGTTCTCAGAATATTTTCTTAGCCATAATTTATAAATCAAATCCCCAAAGAATTATCTTCTTTTTAAATCAGAAATGAAATAAATTTTTCTGAAGGTAAAAAAAAAAAATAGGTTTTAAAGGACTGAAAGCCATAAATCATATCTCCTAGTGATATCTCTTGGCATTTGTAGTCCAAAATATAAAGTTTTGCCACTATTACTCAGAGGCCACCTGTGTTGCACTGGCCTAGAATTTGACTAGACAAGTAAGAAATTGGTTAGTTTGGTATAACATTAACCAGGCTAACAAGCTGTTCTTGGCTCCACGTAAGTAGAGAGTCACCTTTTTAATTTGTAACAAAATTTTGTGCAAAACACCTTGGACTAGGATTTTGAGTTGCATGTGTTCCCAGTATTGTATTTTGATCTGACCACCTGACTCTATTTTAATATTTAATGTTCTGTTTTGAAATTCAGGCTTGCTACTTCAAAAGAAAATGGCCTGGAAAGACGATTTAAATAAATAATGATCAGTCAGTTATTATTATTCAAGAGAGGCTGCAACATAATGTATATTTTAACACCAATGGGGTTTATATAATGAAATTATTGTCCTAGTAATTCAATTACTAAAAATTGCAAAACAAAACCTCAAAACAAAACACAGTTTGGGGCTATTTATTTATTTCTGTTACTGTATCAATATCTAAAGCAAGGCTTTTCACAGATCCTCTGTGTGGCATTTTTTGTGCTCTGATTTGACCATATCTTGCCTTCCCTGGTTAACTCACATTGATTTCCAACCCTGACTCCTCTATTTAAGCTTTAAGATTAAAAAGGTTGCCTAGCATGTCCCTGGGCATGCCCACTCCATCTCTTTTTATCAGACAAAGTCATCATGAAGAAGGAATCACAGGAATCTCACTCTGGGCTCCGCGAGCCATTAAAGCTTGACCTGTGACTCTGGCATTCCTCATGTCTCCCGTGCAGTCATTCCTTTGCTGCCACAGAAACTCCCAGTTATTGCTGGCAGCAATGGCCAGCTGCTTTGATCACCTGCCTTGCAGGGCACGCTTCCTGTAGAAGAAAATTATGGACACTGTTCCACTCCTCCAGCTACAAAAGCAAAGCTCAGCATTTTCCTCAGCTTCTTCCTAAATCAATAGATGCTAAAATAAAAATACAAAAATTTAGGTTTTATTTTCACTACCTATGTCTGTCCAGCAAGGAAGATGCTCAGCTGATAGAATTGCTTTAGGGGCATGATGAGAAAAATTACCATCTCATGTTGCTGGGGATTCCCTGCACTAGTTTAGTTGACCATGAGGAAGGTGGCTTTTATAATTTTTTTTCTTAAACACTGAAAACAAAAAACTGCATTTCCATTCCTGACCTACCACCTTCTCATGGATACATCATCTTCAATTCAAAGGCCCATCCCTAAGCTTGTTCCCTGCCTTACACTAGACTTTTCACATACTTCTTGTACTTAATACTTCTGATGTCCTTTATACAGCTGCATGGATATTTACATAACTATACAATAATTTATATTTTCAGAAGCCTTTTTGTTTTCGTTAATTTTTTAGAAAAGTTGTTCTGGTGCTTTGTTTCATGAACACAACCTTACAAATGCTACTGAGAAATAAACCAAAACAAATTACATAAGGAACCGAGTCTGAGTAGTGCCAAGGTTTTCTTTTCTGCACAGCACATGCAAAGTTTGTCTAGTTAATTAAGAACAAACACAGCACAACTAGCTCCTACAACAGGAATTTAATTTTCTTGAAGCTAAATAAAGACCAAACCAAGCCGTTCTTGTTGCAATTCCCATCTTCAAAGGAGTTTATTTATTTCCTTTATAGGTCTGGACAGCCTTGAGCTCTCTGTGTTTAGATTAAATCAGCTCCAGAATAGTCCTGTCCCTCTTAGCTGTAAACAGTGACGAAGTGGGAATGATACCGCAGGATCAAAGCTGAAGTCAGTGGGATTAAGTGGAAAAATGTAGCCAAGAAGCCAGAGTAGCCCTGGCCTAGTCTTGGGCCCCAGCAGGTCCCCAGCCCTGGGCGAGCAGCTGAGAACAACACCACATTTCCCTGTTTATTTGCTGGAAGGGGCATCTGTTCCAACCACTGCAAACCAGCACAGTGGAAACAGCACTTTGACACACAGAGCTGTTGGTCAATCCCTGTGATGCATTCAATAACTTTATTCATTCTCTCTTGTTTCTTTGGTCTTAAAACTGAGACCTGCACCTCCAAGTTACAAAATTTAAGCTAGTTTTGTCCACTACATTCTTATTTGCAAAGGCTTTACATCCTTTGCAGATTACTAAATAAATCCCAGCATCAAGTGTAAATTTTTGACTAGCCACAAATATTCCAAGTTTTTTCTTCACAGTATTAAAAAATTATATTCTTAAGCCTGTAAGCTGCCTGTGAGGAAAACAAATTGTCACTCTTTTGCCTGGAAAGCTGTTGATGGTAGAGCTAGGTGGGAGAAATGAATCCAGCTCAGGAGCAATGAGTGCTGGATGTTTGGTGAGGACCCCAGCAGCAACAAAGGGAGGGGAACTACAGCCTAAGAGGTCACCTGGCATGCATTTCTTGTTTGAGGATACTCTGGGATACCTTGGCATGCAGAAACTTTGCCTCTGATGGGTCAGGTGAGGACGGGGATTTGTGTGAAAGCTAGAATGAAGGAGCGTGGGAAAATTGATTTCAGGGTGCGATACCTTCCTGTTGTCTGCTGAGGTTATTTAATAGTTTTTGATATGCATTTTAAAAATAGCATGATATGTGAAAAGTTCAGTTTTCATCACAAGGTGTGGTCTGCACAGAATGTACTTCAGTTCTGACTGAGAGCCCTGAAATTTAATAGCCTTGGCTCTCCATCTTGTAGGTCCTGGAGCCTAGAGTTTTCCAGCCCTCTAGTAACCTTGTTTAAATAGTTCTCTGATAGAACACAGGTCATGCATGGCATACTTCCATCAAACTGCTTTTTATGCCGTTAAAGTAAACAAATAATAAACAAATTTTATTGCTAGTAATAAGCAAAGAGTAAAACAGTGTTTATCAAAAAAATTATGATTAATTATCCTCTGACCTCTGCTTAGGATGAAGAAACCCATGAAGAAGAAAATGCTAATTTAATTTTAAATTAAATTTAGTTATAAATGTGTTTTAGTACTTTTGAAACCAGTTAAGACAAGATTACTGGCATTAACTTATAATGGATAACCTTTTAAATTATTAAAATAGACATTACAATTACAATATGGAATATGGTGAAAACATGCTATACATAAACTGTATATAGAGCCCAACAAGTTTTTTCTCCTTCTTGAACAGGGAGCTCTTTCTGCCATTGCTCTGTGATTATCACTGGCCAGAAGAAACAGAAAGCTCACATGAGGACAGTGCCATGCTGAGAGTGCTGCACTTGGAAGAACAGGAGACTGATGAGATCCCTGATGACATTTCAGTACCCGAGGAGAACACAATAATCATGGAAAACTTGGAAAGTTATTTAAAATAATTTTAAAAAAGAAGTAATTCTCCTCAGACTACATTGGTGTGGGAGGAATTCTGTCCTCCAAAAGCATTGTCTTTTAATGAAAGTGATGCTTAATTTATGTGAATAGAATAATTTTAAAGCACTTTCAGTTCCATTTTTATCCTTATTGTTACAAATATCTGATCTTTTGTAGTTTCGAAAAGCCAGAAATGCTGAATATCTGTACCAAGTTTGTCACTAAATCCTATCATCATACTGGGCATGTTTTGCAGGTTGTCTGCTGCTTAATCTCTTCTTATAATTACAGAAATAATTGTACCTACCCTCATTTGCACAGTACTTTCAGATCCAGGGGGGAATATACTATAAAAGCATTAAGTGTTATCTTAATATTGGTGACAAGTATTAAAAATTCAAATCTTGCATGGAGAAAATATTGCCAAACCTGAAAGTAATTTTTATTGCATTCTTTTCATATTACACAGGCAATAATATATCTGTCATAAAGCTTTAACACACGTCCTTTTTTTTTATTAGATGTAATTTTGCAATTAGTTCCACAGTATAGCTCAGGAGACAAATGAGACCGATAAAAGTATTTAGCTGTTTCATCTTTTGCATGCATGATGGTTCAAACATTACCAAACTAAACTTACAAGCATCCCCTGGGATTGCAGATTGGCCATGAGCTGCTGGTGAGCTGCACCTTGCCTGGAGAAGTCATTCTTGTGCTCTGAGCTGTCCCACCACCACCATCATCATCATCATCTGCCCTACTCTGGGGTCTGGGAAAGCCACATAGCCCACCAGTGAAATGGCATACTTGTTTTTCTAGTGAAGAAAAGCAGGAAAAGTCAGATTTGGATGGGAAACATTTCCAAAAGACAGAATTAGTCACAAGGAAGGTTTCGGCGTGATAACACCGAGGAGGAAATCCTATCAGTGTGAGCAAGAGCTAGAATAAACAAGTCACTACAAATACTTCTTTCCCCTTTAATAAATATTTGACTGAGGTCACCAACCTTGCCTGAACTGGACCTGTATTTGATAACACAGACCATTCCTCTCTCTTACATCTGAAAAGTGGGCTTGCTTGTTTTAGAAATCAGAGCTTGCAAATCTGTTTGCACCCAAAATCCAGTTTCTGCCCTGGAAAGAACTGTTAGTACTCAACTCTGCTGTAAAAATCTAATTACATGGTCTCTATTCTTGCTAATTAAAGGCAAGTTAGTGAATACTTATTTTCTATCCCAGCCCACCAATCAAACTTTTTTCTGAAAAGTCATGATGCTCACAGTACCCAGAGCCATGTGGTACATGTAGTACATAAGGTACAGACAACCCAAACTTTAGCAGATCACAGCCACACCACCATGCCATGCACATCAGTGATGATGCAAAAGAATTTAGGGGACATGCTCTCCACTTTATTTTTCTCAATGACACTGTTTGGTCTATAGGGAAGAAATAAAGCATTCCTCCAAATTTATTTTGGTGTGTTTAGGCACACTCAGTTTTAAAGTGCTCAGGTACACAGGGTGAAGGATGGGAACAAACCTGGGAAGCACTGAAATTTGTGATGACTAATTGCAGTGTGTTCCCCTTCACCTCTGCTTTCTGAATTTTCTACCTAAACATCAGACCCCAGCCTGGGGCTGCAAAAACTCTCTGGCCTGCAGAGAGAACTGGGATCTTTTCAACCAGCCCTTGGCTTTTGAGTGTTTATACAGCTATGAGCTTCTTGGCATCTGCTGCAAGATTATTTTCTTGTACCATATATCTGTAAGTACATGGTCTCATCATTCAAATGCATCAAAATATTTGAAGTTCTAAAGATACAACAGCCATCGTCTCAGAGTTTGGGGGAAGATCCATGTGATTTCACAGGTGAGCATGGCAATTCTTTCCTCAAATCCTGCAAGGTTTGCACAGGATGTGCTCTGCTTCACTGTCTAAAGCACAACACAGCTGATAACTCCTGAGGAAACTGCCCGGATTCCTGGCAACTAGAAACCACAATGGCCTCATTTTCCTTGCACTGATGCTGCTGGAGCAGCAACTTCTAAAAATGTCATGCTTCTATCTGTAATGCAGTGTTTCTCATAGCCAAAGATCTCACAGGAAATACAGCAAAGCTCTATGTGAGTAACTTGGTAAAATACATTATGTCCTAAAAGCTAAAGAAAAACATGGCACAAATTGCCAGGCTGTCTGAGAGCCAAGGTGTTTGGTAATTTTCTTACCTCAAACTGTGTAAATTGGGTACAGAAAGGACTCAGAGATCAGCAGAGTTTTCAGATTAAAATATCACCACCAATTATTGTAGCTGAGAAAAGAGCATTATGGGCTGGTGCTCCATAATGAACCCCATGGGGGGAGGGAAATCCTTGGACCCCTAATATTTGTGCTTACCATCACATCTGCTGCCTTACCACATCAAGTTCTTCTTCCACAGGCCATGGTATAGATAATTAAGATGAGGAAAATTTCTCAAGCATTTTTCCACTGCTATATTTCTTCTAATATTATTTAATTGGTTTCTCAGTGTGTTCTCAGTAGATCCAAAGAGTGAGCAAAGCCTTTCTGTGGCTAATCTACTGACCATAAATTCTCAGACAGTAGTGAAAGCTTGTGTGACCTCATGGATAAAGTGTTTGCTTCATATTTGGAAGGTCATAAATTCAAATCCTGTTAATAGTCTCTTTTTATTAAATGTCTCATAGCTTATTTTCAGTGGTATAATTACACACTAGGTCAGTTAATTATTACTGAATTCCTCCAGCAACAGCAAAAAGGGCAAACTACCCGCTAAAAACAACTTAGAACGTAATACTTACAAAATGATTAGCAATTTAAACAGTCCAATTAAATGAGACAATTAAGTTTAAGTAGTTTTCTCATTAGAGTAATTTTCTGTACTCATAACTGTACAGAAGCCTTATAAGGCTTTGTGGGAACTGGAGACCTCGATGCATTTCCATGAGTGTAAGTGTTCCATGGCTGGGGCTCATATGTGTGTATCTGATGAAAGGGTTTAGCTGGGGGAATTTATAAACAGGCACATGGGAAAAGTCAGTCAGAGAGAGAGAGAGAGAGATCTATTTTCTATAACAGACTCTTGTTTACCTTGCTGAAAGAGATACCGCAGGCCTTTCCTGGGTTTATTGGGAAGGACAGCCCTATTCAATGCTGTAAGAGCATATAACACCTTGCTGTGTTTCTTGGAGATGTGAGAACACAACCCAAATAAAACCAGCCTTCTGTGGGCCTTCATGGGCATACATCAAAATTGATGTGCTGCTTTAAGTAACACTTTGGGTGAAAACACCTTGATTTTCCCAACCTGGGGGAACATATATTTGTTTCTTGGGGCTCAGTGCCAATGCTTTGGCTTACATTAAATAATGCTTAACAAAACAAATAATAAGCCATGGAAAAAAAAGATAGATAGATAGATAGATAGATAGATAGATAGATAGATAAAGTACAGCCATGTGCTAGAAACTCAGCCTGTGTTCTTTAGTCATGTTTCAGGGTGTTAAAGAGATTTCTGATTACCAGTTGTGTTTTATTTCCTGATAGCCTATTTCTTTGTAAGTGTTGGGTGAATGCAGTGATGCCAGGCAGCATGGAAATGGCAAATCAAGTGGGCCCCTGGGCAAGCTCGCTGAGCTCAGGCAAGCCCAACCTGGCTGTGGCTCCTGGGAGAGCTGGGTGAGACCATAAGTGTTCAGCATCAGGTGTGTGCCAAGAGAGGGACATGGAGCTGGGAAGAAGAATTTGTCCTTGCCCCAGAGGATTGCAGCTCTGCCAACAAGTTGGATGAAGGGAGACTTCAACAGCTGCCAATGCCTAAAGGAAACCAGCCCTGAAGAGCTTTTATACCTGTATGAAAGCATTCAGCTTTGTATTTAAAGAGGAGTGCTTTTTTTTGTGACAATTTTATCTTAACGTGTCAGAATTTAAAAAGAAATGAGTGGCATGAATAAGGAAACAAATGCATTCTTTCCAGAGGTGACTTTCAAGCTAAAGCCAGGACCATTTGTCTTGAAGCTCATTTAACATTAGGATGTGTTTCTCACAATATGTTAAGCCCTAAGGGGAATGCTAAGATGAAAAATGTGTTTTAATTATTTCATATGGGTTAAACAAAGAGACTAGAAACTTTATCTCTTCTTTCTACAGCCATCCATGCATGAAATTAAGAGAATTCTATAATGCACACAGCAGAGAAATAGAGTACCAAGAGTACAATGAAGTTGAAATCCAGCACCAACTCAGCACTCAATAAAGAGGGGAGCAACCTCTCTGTGTGGAAGTAATCCCACAAAATTCCCTTGTAAGGTTTGTGTACAAGACAGTTGTGTGTCTCTGCAGATATGTTGCCTTGTATTAAAGATTAAATTAATTTTACGTGGCAGAGAGGAATGAGAGCAAGCTGAAGTTGTCAGTGGCAACACACAGTGATATTGATAATTTCACAGATGAGGATTTACTTTCCCTATCTATGATACTGTATGAAAATACTGTGTGAATCCAAAGATGTGGTTCATAATGTTTGGAGCAGCAAAAGAAGTGCTATGAGGTAACCTCAAAAAATCATAGAATCACAGAATGGTTTGGGTTGGAAGCGACCCTGGAGCTCATGTGGTTCCAAGCCCCCTGCCATGGGCAGGGATGCCTTCCACCAGACCAGATGAATCACTGTTGTGGTCTCTGTTTATCCTCCAAGCAGCATGGCTGCAGCCAAGGAAAGTCAATATTCCCTTGTCCCAGACCGCAGGCTGGTTTGGCAGTCAGGGCTGACCTCGAGCAGCAGCAGAGGATAAAATAACACTTGAGAAGTGTTCCGAGATCGTGCTGAGCTCTGCTACAGTGACTCCGAGGTCCTGACTTGAGGTACAGGGATAATAGGAATGAAATACTGATGAGCTGAGGGTAGCAAATGACATTTTGGAGTGCTCTCTAGGGGAAGATGAGCAATTTTCAGACACCTCTATACTGCCGTACACAAATGCGCAATCAGTAAAGGCAACCTTAATGTTATGTTTTCTCTGGGAATTTAAAACACCTGTTATATCCCAGGGGAATTGGACACAGCCTGTGTGTTTGATGAAGATTGGTTTGGCTTGTGCACTAGCACGCTTTCTGATCATTTCACCTTAATTAAAATGTAGCTCCACCAATCACTAACTGATTCACAAAATCTGCTGTCACAAATTTTAATTTATAAGATGTTACTTGTCAAAGAAATTTTCTTTGTTGCTTACATGACTGAGTGCCAAGTGATCGCTCTTTTGTTTCCAGAAGACTTTTTTTAATGGAAAAAAGATTAGAGGTGATATTAGAATAGCTAAATAAGGTTCACAAGTAATGAGAAACCAGAACTGTGTATTAAAATAAAAGCTGAGAAAATAATTCATTTGACATTCAATTAAGAAAACTGTATGATAATTTAACTTTTTTACCTATGTTTTATCTCTCATTTATTAATTTTTTTTCTCCTAAACCATAATTCAAAAAGGCCTGAAAGGAAGAAAGGGCAGTAAAATTGGTACACAAGCATATTTTATACACAGAAACTCTTTAAAACTCAACTGGGTTTCTTTAGCCTTGGTTTGGATGATCTTTACAGAGGTTGTAGAATATATAATCCACTGCCAAGAAAGAATCCTAAACAGTGCAAACTGAGAAAATGGCATTTGCCCCTTCTCCCAGCTCCAAAAAGCCCAAATAAAATCTAGAGCAGCCATATTCTGTCACAAAGCAAATGTCTGAATATCAGTCCTATAAAAATCCATGATGATACTCCTCTGCCAAACTGTGGCCACAATTATGGCTTCCTGAGAATAAATTTATTTGAAGTTTTGCATAATCTGTATTTATTTTCTTTTTAATTCAGTTTGAATGCCATTACTTATTTCATGGCAATAAAAAAGTTAATTAGCCCAAGCAGTGAAGAAGACTAATTAGCACTCCTTGGCCCCTTGCAAAAAAGTGCATCTTTGGAAAACACAGGAAAATAGCAGGAAATTGGGAAGGTGGTGGGTAGAGCGTGTCAGTATATTTACCAGATAAGGAAAGAAAACAAACTAAAAGCATTGGTGCTGCAGTGCAAATAATTATTGCATTAGGCTTTCAGGTGGTACCTCTTCCTTAGTGAGGATGTTCTTTATTCTGTGTGCACTGCTGTTTCTGCCAGTGATAATCAGATGCAGAGATCAAAGGTAGCAGGTTGATGTGGGATGCAGTGGATGGGAGCAAAGGAAAGAAACACACAAGGAGAACGGGAGCTGGTGGCTTTACTGTTATTGTATGAATAAAGTCAGAACCACGTGTGCAGGCTTGGAACCAGAACCAAACATCACTGCAAAAACAAGGAAGTGAAGGCATACAAGGAGTTAACAGAGCCAATCACTGTGCACTAAGTAGCTTTGCTGAGTGGGTTTGCTCAGGAGAGACAGTCCGTAGATTCTGACTATTTGAAGAGCCTCAGAAATGCCTGCCATAGGTTGTCTATCTTTAGGCAGCCCTTGGTGCTGTGTGTATTTGAACTGTTTATTTGGATTGTGTTTTGTTTACTTCCTCTGGTTAGCTCCTGTGCCACCCACAGGAATCTCTCGGCTGTGCTATCCCCAAAGAACAAACAGTGCAGCAAAATAAATATGTAACATAAGAAAGGAAAAAAATAAAATGGGAGAGGCCACAGATGTATTTGATAAGACAAAAAAAAAAGGGACCATGATCTCAATTTCAGCTCAACAAGAGCACTGCTTGCCTGTTAATTACCTCTGCCCTCCTGCATTGGATTTGCAGTCTGAAAGCTGCCACCTTCCAGATAAACCAACCTCAAAACCTGCTACTGACTAATCATACAATGCAAAAGTGAACTGCATGAGAAAATGGAAGAATTTGTGTCACGTAACAGATGAAAATGTGGGACAGAAGTGTGCAAACCAAACGGGAGGCATGCAGAAATGGTCGACGGTGATGATGTGTGTAGTGAGGCAGGGCTGCGTGCTGGACTCTGGAAACTGAAGGTTTCAGACACAGCCTGAGAAATCCTTCTGGAAAGATTTGTGCTGTGCCAGTGAAGGCTCCTGTGGTGGGTTGGAGTTGAGTTGATTGTTGGCCTTTCGGTCCAATGTGCTTTTGCAATTTTGTATATTTAAACCCTGTGAAGAGGAGGGAACTTGCCTTTGTTCTCACTCCCCTGGCCAAGGGGTGGCCGGGCCCACTGGGCCCTGATGGGGAGGAAGCCTCCCTCAGCATGGGCTCCCTGGTTCCCTGCGGGAGAACCCCCTCAGAGCCACGGGCAGCTAAGGAACAACCTTAAGCTGCCATATCACTGGGATCACCCAGAGAGGCTTCTAAGACTGACGAGCTTCCCCTCCCATTTCCACGTGGCCCTGCACAGATCCGGCAGGGCCGATACAGTTTTCTGCAACCAACGCTGCTTATGTCAAGGCTGAAAAAAGACACCAAGCAGCCGGCAGCATAAAAGAAAAGAGGCTTTTCTCCAACATAAAGCCTGAAGAAGCTAACTCTTCAACTTGGCGGCATCAAGTTCAGAGAGAAAAAGAAAATAAGTCATGTGGGACGAAGCTAAGATGGCGCCAGGAAAAGGGGGCGGAGTCACACCTCAGCGGGAAACCTAAACTTGCTTTCTGCAGCTCGTGGTAAAGACTGTGACATTAAAAAACGGTTTTTTTTCTATTCGAAAAGACATGGAGGGAAGAGAATTCTGTGTGCAGCCCATGGAAAAAGAAAGGTGACCATGCCAGGTCATCCAGGATCTTGTGAGGAGCTGGAAGAGACTTTCAGAAATTTTGTGAAGAAGAAAGCTGTTGATTTCAGGCTGGAATTTGCCTATCATTAAACAAGAGACACCCCATGTGTGACCCATTGCTGGCAGTGTGAAAGAGACTGTGAGTTTTTGTCATGGGAGAGATACCTTTTCACAGCAGCAGGAATCTGGGCAGGTCTGTTGCTAGTGACAGTTTGGAAACCATGATAAGCAAAATACTGACAAAAATCATGTTTTTGTTATCCTTTGTGAGAGTTAGGAAAAAAGCGGGAGGTGCTGGAAGAAAAGGGGGTCTTGTTTTGATTTCCTATTATTTTTTTTTACTTTTAATCCCATTAGTAATAAACTTCTTTGTATTCTTTAAAGTTTTAAGCCCACTTTGCATTTCTCCAAGTCCCATATCTCACAGAAAATAAAAGATGCAAACAAAACTACTACACTAAATGGTGTTTCTGCCCAGATTCAAGCTGAACCCATTACAGTTCCCCACATGGATGACTGTTCCAGAAACCCTCCCACTCTCAAAATTCCCAGTAGTTTCTGTATATAAAATCATAGGATTGTTTAGGTTGGAAAAGACCTCTAAGATCACTGAGTCCAACCATTAACCCAACACTGCTAAGGTCACCACTAAACCATACCCCTAAAATGCCTCCAGGGATGGTGAATCAACCACTTCCCTGGGCAGCAGAGTTCCAGCACTTGACGAGGCTTTTGGTGAACAGTATTTTTTTCTAATATTCAATCTGGACCTCCTTTGGAACAACCTGAGGCCATTTCCTTGCCCTGTCCCTGGTTGCCTGGGAGAAGAGGCTGATCCCCACTTGGCCACAACCTCCTTTTAGGTGGTTGAAGAGAGTGATGAGGTCCCCCTGAGCCTCCTTTTCTGCAGGTTAAACATTCCCGGCTCCCTCAGCCACTCCTCTGGAGATTTGTGCTCCAGCCCCTTCACCAGTTTTGTTGCCCAATATTTCAACTTTAGGGTGGCCCAACAGTGAGGATAAGCAAGATCAGGATCAGCTCATTGGGAAAAATCTTAATTCTCAAGAAAAAGTTTCAGGAACTCCAAACTGGATGGGATTTTTGCTTAGCCTCAGAAAGACAGTGAAGTGTGCCTTCTGATAGAAAAAAAAACCAAGGAGGCAAAGCAGCCACATAAATGAGCCTAAATAATAGGATATATCCCCTGTCCTGCTGAAATCAATGGGCATAGGGCCACTGACCACCCTTTGGATATGACTGCTATGGCAAGGGGCTTAAATCCACTTATGGAAATCAAGAATGGCTTTCAATTATACGGGTTTTCCATGGACTGTTTATAGAAATGAGCCATTTTAGATATTTTTAGTTAATGCTCTTCATAACCAGTGTGTCCCAGAGCTCCCTAGAAACTCACAGTCCTTAATTATTTTAATCAATGGGAGTCATTGATGGCAACAGAGTTCTCCATGACTTTCAAGTAGGGAAGGTGGAAGTTTGCAGCAGAAAACAGTATTGATATTTTGTAGTCACTGCACTAAAACATTCATTAATGGGTAAATAGGAGAAATTAAGGTAAACAAAACAGCGTTTGTTCATGGAGGTAGGCATGATATGCCTCAGGGGTGCTGTGAGCACAGAAATGAAGTCCAAGTGACTCAGCCTCCAAGACAAGCACATTTATCTTTGGGACATATTCATTGTTCCACCTGCATAATGGCATATTATATTCTATTAAGAACGGAGTATTATGGTAGAAGTATTTACACATCTTTAATGCATACAGCCCTTTTGTACAATAAATGTTTCATTGTTTTCCTGTCAATGGCAAACGCGGTTGCTCTGCTCATGTATTTATTTTTCTCTGTGGTGATCTCCACTTCTGTTCAGAGTTTCGGTGTGTGTCTCATACAGTGACTACAGCCAGAAGTATAACCAGCTCCTTTATGAGTCCCAAATTAACTTTTAACCTTCAGCTTCCTATTTCCTGTGTAACTGTCACAAAATAAATACCAACTCCATGGCCACTCGTATGGAATAGTCCTGGAACCCTTTGGTGTGCACTGCTACAGGAAAAAGGAAACAGGACTTTAACTCCTTGAGAACTGAGTCATCAACAGCCTTTGAAAGTGTAAACAGTGGGAAACATATTAGAAAAGCAGAAAAGAACAAAACAAGACTGTGGAGACAGAGAAGTCAATACTGTGAAGGAGTGAACCCACTCCAGAGATGAGAGAACTCCCATGTCTGAAGGTGGTGTTAAAACAACAGCATTAATGAGGGCATAGGAAAGGCAAACCAAAACAAACCAATTAAACACAATAGTTTATGTTTGACCTCCTTTTAAGCCAGCAACATAATAATTATGGGGAAAATTGTTCTTAAAAGACTGCTTTACTCAGGAAAACTTTAAAACCTGATGTCCTTTGATAAGAAATATTATTTTAAAGTAAACCTGAACTAAGGGTTTAGAGCTAAATAATAGATACCTGAATCAAAATCCTAGAAAGGTTTTAGGTCAGGTCAGTGAGCTTGCTGGCACCTAGAAAATAAGTGCTGCTTTCAGATATCTGTTGCAACAGAAGAAGCACAACCATATCTTCCTGATAAGACAACATAGGATGTTCTCTTGTCGGTTTGAAAATGAGGCTCCCAGACCATCTTCCACAAGGTTTCAGATGTTTTATTTAGGGATGATTTCTTGCAATGTGAGTGAAAAATCATATGAAGAACAGATTATCCCCTCTGAGGGCTGGGACCTAGATACTAACACACAAAATCATTTTCCTATTTGCTTCCTTTCCAGATATCCTGCGAATAGAACAAGGAAAAGGGCTGCTATTTCTGTTAGGGTGTTCTTTTTATGAGAGCTGCTTTGACAAGAGGAGTAGCACTCTTCTGAAGTTTTTCAAGATTTCTCCCTATGTTCTGCTTCTTCACATCAGCCTAGAAGTCTAGAGAAAATTTAGAGAGGGACTGGAACCCATGCTTCTGGTGAAGAATGCTCTGATCACAGCATCAAACAGACTGCCTGGAGGTACCAGGGCCTGCCCCAGGTCCTCACTGCCCTTTCCTGCAGGCATGGTCTGCCCAGAGCTCAGCTGGAGCTGAAATAGAAAATGCTGATCTGCAACCACAAAGCCAAAGTAAAGCCCTCTACAAAAGGCCCTGTTTTGATTTTGTTTGTTGTTGTTTTCTTGCTCTTGTATTTAAGTATCCAGAACATTTTTAAGCATAAGCAATTAAAAGAGATTTCTTTAAAAAATTTTCTCAGAAATAATACTATCAAATGCTAAGAATCAATATAGCCCCACTATGTGAAGGATTCATCAAGAGTCACTAACAAGAAAAAAAAAACAACAAAACCACAAACAAACTCACCCACACCACATACCCAAAAGCCCCAAGCCCAAACTAAAAGCCTTTTCTACCCTGAATGCTCCTTTTAACAATTTTAACTCCCCTGGGCTCCACTCACTATCCCAGGTGAAGGACGTAAGTTCTGCAGGCACGGCATTGGAGGCGTGATGGATAAATTTATATCAATGTAAACCTTGGACAAAGATAAAGGGTAGTGTTTATATCTGGGGGTGAGCTCTTAGGAGGAAAGACCCAATACCTAGTGATGTTTATGGGACTGGCTGGCTAGATGGGGGAAGGTGAGTCTCTTATCATTTAGTAAGAAAACAAGGGAAAATCATGAATATGGGAAATTGTTTATTGTAAAGTACTTTTTTCTGGTGTAGTGAGTTGTAGTCCTAGAAGAAGAAGGATTTTATATTTCTTGATGCAATATAGAATGAGTGTTTAGTGAGACTGATGGCTGGTTTATATCCTTGAGAAATGTCTCCTGTGACTACACATGAGGGAAAAGAAGGAAGATAAAAGGCAGAGTGATGGCAGAAGAAGGGTGAGAGAGATAATTTATGTAACTCCCCAAGGTTTCATTCAGATGTGTGGGAAGAGGTGAGGGTGGGGCAGCCTCCTTCAATGTCCCTTAACCCGCCATAATGGTTCTCAGGGTTATAATTTTTAAGATTGCAGTCAAAATGTGAAAAGATTAAATATGGGATTTCACTGATGAAGGAAAGGTGAACTGCTTCTTTGTTGCCTTGCTGCTGATTACAAGGTCTCTTGACTTAATGATGTTAAGCCATTAAACAGTTTTAGTAAACCAGCCCATAGAATTAAAGAAATACAACAGAGCCTTATTGCAAATATAAATTTCCAAGGCCTAGGTTCTGTACTTAATTTGTATTTTTCTAATGATGCAAAAGATGTATAAAAATAAAAGATAATTATGAAAAGGGACTTGGCTGTTAAAGCCATATTTCTTCAATAAAGTATTTGCAGAAACATGATAGTAATTCTGTTGAGTTCAAATACGGTATGATCATAAAAAGTGTAATTAAATTACGATTTAAAATATGTGAACCATCTGCACTTCAGTGTGAATCGTAGTGCTACACAGGGAATATTGATGATGAGTTTTGTATTGTGTAGTCAAATAAAATCTACTGAAGCCCTGCCTATTTTCCAGTCCCTTCAACATTTGTTATTAGTAGAGCATTCCCTTCGGCCTTGTCTAACCTATTAGTGTTACACTTCCATGGTTCCATAATTGCTTCCAAGACTTTGCAAAAGCTGAACCTGATATGTTTTATCTCATGTATGCTTTCTCCAAGTTCATAGTCAAAGTAAAAGGAATATAAATGAACGTGCAGGAGAAGTTCTTGCTGGATTGTGCTAATGCTGGTAGCAAATATATGAAAGGGTAGCAGCTGAACTTGATTTAGGACTCTTGTGGAGACACGGGGTTATCTCTAATACTGCTGACGGGGTTTTTTTGACCTTGAGAGAAAGCCGTAGGAAACACACCAGGAAAAGAGCTGAGCTGCTAAGTCAACAAATATTTTTCAACTACTGAAAAATGTTTGCTTGGTTTGATGTAATTGTTGATTAAAAGCAACACCCAGGAACATTTTTGTTGCTCCTGGCTCCAAGGCTGAAATCCCTGGGAAGAGCAGTGGAACTGTAAGTGGATGTCTGGAGGCTGTGGTGCGTGTCCTGCAGACACCCCCTCCTCCTGCTGGCTGCTTTCTGGTATGGAGAAAAGTGACATTTTCCCCCGTGAATGCGCCTGAGTCCCTGCTTCCCCAGCTCTTTCACACCTGTATTAAGCACTCCTGCAAGGGAGCAGGTGGCACTGAGGACCTGCTGCCCCGCAGTTGTCACTAATGGGCTGTAAAACCTCCCCAGGAGGTGAAGAACCTCTGTGTGCTTTGCTGCCTGGGTGGCTATTAGCTGATATCTCTTCCTGGGAGCCGGGATGGAGGGCAGGGATGGGAGGTAATGGGGCTCCAGCAGCACGTTGCCAGGCAATGTTGTACAGTGGCCTCCCGCTCCCACTTGATCCTGCTGCCATTTCCACAGCTGATGGCTTTCAGCAGGATCTCGGGTTCATTCAAGGGGGATGGTGCAGAGGGCAGGCAGACAACAGGGGCTCTGGTAGAGAGGGAGGAGAAGTTAAAAGGGAGCACCCTCTGAAAGGAATGGACAAATGTTGTGGAGAATATCTTAAAATATTCAGAGAAGTAATTTAAAGAGACCGGGCTATGCAGCTGGGCATCCTGTTGAATCAGAAGTGCAAACCATCTACTTTGTAGGATGGTTCCATGTAATTTCTCTCATGCATTTTCCATTTAAGAGCAACCATGGGAAAATTTTGCTGCTTTCCTGACTGAGGTGTTGGGAGGAAAACTCTTTGTATATCGTGGTGAGTTAGTGTTTTTCTGGACTGTGACATGGACTACTTGCCTATTTTTGCTCTAATTCCTGAAAATCTGAGTACATTTAGGACTGGATTCGCCATCTCCCGCTCTTGCAGACTTAAACAAGGGGAAGAATTAAAAGCAGGGGGGAAGAGGCAAGGACAGTTGGTTTTGAATGTTTGTTTATTCTGGGTTTTTCTTTAAGTTAGTTTCAATACTTTTGAGAAAGATAAAACCTTTATCAAGGGAAAAAGAAAAGCAAGAATGAAGAGGGCTTCAGACAACCTATTTTACCTACGTGTGTTCTGTAAAATGATAAACAAAGGAGATTGATTTAGAGGAAAGAGAAAACAACCAGCTACCATTGGGAGCTGGCACAGAATTGATGCTGCATCAGGTATCCCTATATATTATGCATTAATGTCACAGGGGAGTATGGAGAAATCCAGAAATGTAACCCCAAAGCTGTGCCCTGCAGTCTGAGATGACTGAGTATCCAAGCTACAGAGACTGTATCTTTTGCAGGATTTATTTTTGCATAGGCTTTAAATTGAAATTAATGAAACATTAGCCAACTTACAGTAAATTTTGAAGTACACTGAGTAAAATCAGTCATGAGTAGAATCCCACTATAGCAAGAAAATTGCCATAATTAGTGCAGCTCTATAAAATTCATTGATGGAGATGCTTTTGGATTCTAGTTTTGGCAGGACATTACTGATAACTAGTAACTCTGAGGCGATTCCTGTTGTCTATGTTAGCTGAGGACTGTGATCAGCTGTGGCCAGAGAGCTGTGGAGCTCCTCATGCTAAGAAGAGACTGCTTCTGTAAAACAAATATACCTCTCATGTGATGCTTTACCCTCCAGATAAAGTCAAAATGCAGTTATATTGAAATTTCCAGGTAAATATCTATTCTTTTAAGAATCAAAACATGTTATGTAGACAAATCTAATTTGTTAAAAGGAATGTAAAAGTTATTGATTGCTTCCTACTTCCTGTAGAGTAATGTGCTGGCTTCAGGGGGTGTGCTCCTGGTAGGTTATTTTTATTAATTGTATGTGGTGTTACTTATGTGTGTAGAAATATGTGATGGTTTCCTTACACCTAAATGATCCTAATTTGATTTAATAAATATCATCTCCTAGGACTAGGAGTATGAGTAATGCCCACTGATGTTTCTTTTGCTGCAACAAGCCTAGATTTACATTTTTATCAGTTCTTAAACATAGGTCACAGGCTATTTATGATTCTTAAGATCATTTAAGAAGCCCCCCACTGTGCTAGTTTGAAATCAAACCAGTGGGAGATCACAAGTCAGAATTATAATTTAATGGAAGAAAATTGAAAGAAAGAAATAAATGCAGTAATACAAGGATACTAACAAAATCAGAAATACAACTTGACGTTCTATGGTGGAGGCAATCCAAGCGAAGCAGTTCTGTTAACACGGTGATCCTGTAGAAAGAAAGGTCTGGAAGTCCAGCCGTAGCTCTTTCCCTCTGGGAGTCCAGTAGGCAAGTGCTGCTGTGGTGTTCAGGATTTCAGCTTATATCCATGATGGAATAGTTGGTTCCTCCCTCTGGGCGGAGCATCTCACAATGGGATGGTGAGTCATGAGATAAGGCACTGATGGGCCATTAACAGGAGGTAGTCCAGGGGGGTGTTATCTCTGAGTCATGGGACCAGGCACTGATGGCCCATTAACAGCAGATAGCCCAGGGGGAGCAGGCAAGGAAAAACAACACCTCGTTCCAACAGCTCATGAAGATGGTAACAGAATATACTTCAACCCAGGACACCCACCAAACCATTGAACTGACTGTTCTAATCCCTTCTGTCCATTTTGCATAAAGAATAAGAAAACTTAATGTCTTTCTTCAGGGTGAAATATGGCTATATTGGACCAGTTTCTAAACAAATTTATTGTTTGTCTGGAATGATTATACTTAGCTCACTGAGATTATCATGCATGATTTGCATGTCTAATAAATAATGCAAATTCCAACTAGTCTCTGAAACCCCCAGAACAAAGACAAACTCTCAGGGGATTTCTGGCAGATCGAAATTTAACATAAAATATATATAGATGTCTTAATAACTTAGCTCTTGAAGCCCTCATTGGGGTGTCTGAACCAGGTGCCTGCCCGCTGTGCTGTTTCCTATTGTTCAGGTCTTGCCTTGCAATAGTTCTCTGAGCTAAAGTAGCTTTACTTCAATGTGATAATGTTGAAATATAGTAACTGTCTGGTTTTATGTGTAATATTCAGCATTTTCAAATCATGTAATGATAATTCTTAGCAATTGGGTAAAACTGGATGAGCAGGGGAGGAGAACTGGCATGGGACATTCTTGTGAGCTGTATTCCAGCCATGAGCTTGCCTTTTTCAGTTGTCCCATGAACCTCCAAAGAACAGCAGACAATTGTAACTACCTGGCCTCCTGGGTAGGTCTAAAAGTATTTTCCATGCCCTGGGTAGGTGTCCATGTGATCTTCCTGTTGTGCCTTCCTGCAGAGGCAAGTCAGAGCTGGGATATTCAGCTGTAATGCAGCGCTCCCGCACCCGTCTTTGACCAGGGCTGTTATTGCACCTGCACAGGGAGGCTGCAACATCAAAGGCAACACATGAAAGGGAGAAAACCCCCAGTAAATTTAGGGATTTGATTATTTGTGTAAATCATCATAGATCTTTCTTTGATGCAGCCAGCAAGGCAAAAGGTTGGAAGGTCATACTCGAATGTAAACTGCTTTCCAGCTCCAGCATTGATCCTTCTCAGAGCAAGGTTGTTGCTTAGTGATTTCCCCCCTCTTATTCCTGCTCCCTTTCAGTTTCCATGCAGAGCTACTGCTCATTCATTACTTATGCATCTACTGGAGAGGGCAGTACCAAAAGATGCTGATGAGTAGCCTAGTCTCTCTTTTGGCATCCTCAGAGCTTCAAACTAACCTGCCAAACATGAATGATAAGGATATTTCAATGAAGCTTCAATCTGCTTGCTGAAATCTGCTGGGAATTGAGCTAGAAGCACCAAAATAAAGTGATGGTTTTTGCAAAGTCAGGTTCCTGCTGGAGATAGGTACCCTGAACCTGGGAGATGCAAAATCAGCTCCTCCCAGGGCTGACAGGGAGCCTAATGATGAATGCCACTCTGATCTCCAGTCTCACCCAGACCAGAGTGAGCATATTGGTTTTAAATCAATAAATGGTGGATTAAAAAGCTTACTTAGTGTTCAGAACCTTATATAAAAAGCATCTGCTGTTTTAATCATACTTGATCAAGATAACTGTAGCTCATTTGCTTAAGCTAATTAGCTGGGGTACTGTTATCAGTGTCTGCCAAATAATGTGGAGTTTTATCCAGGAAAATTCTGCATTAAAGGAACTGGGTAAAATCCCACATTGATGGTCCATGGCAAAATAGCATTGGCTCACTTACCAAGCTTGATGCTACTGATTATATGAGCTGCAATTCTTCTCTTTGATGCCCTACATGTCTTGGAATCCACAGGGCGGGCTTGATGCAGGGACCCTGGCGAGCAGAGAGTTTGGATTGCAGCTCAGTCTTACTTTGACGTCACTCCTGCAAGCTCCTAATCATGAGAGAAATCTCGGTGAAATCAGGGTTGTCTTAATGGAACAAGATGTTTTTGAGGTATGATGTTGTTCTTGCATTTGAATAATTCCTTATGCCACAAGACCTCCAACTTCCTGTGCTTTTAACTGAAAAGTGTCTTTCAAATACAGAATTCCAAGGCCATTTTTCTCCTCAGTATAACGAGGGAAGGGTGTTACGGCTGTGAACTTGAAGGAATAGAGATGTTCCTGAAGTGGAACTCTTTGGTTCCTTATGTCATTATCATTCTATAGATATGGGTGAATTATCAATAATCACTTTGGAGAGGCAGGATGTCCACGCTCAAGTCCAATTGTTTCTGTGAATTGGACAGACAATTGGAGAAAAGCAGAGATATACTGACAAATTACCCATGGGATATTGCAGTGATCTGTCCTATGGGGCTGTAGAGTGGATTAATTAGTGATGCTTGGTAAAATAGTCACAATTAATGTCTTTTATTAGCCTGTGGGGTTTTTTTTTCCCTTTTATTTCCCCTGTCCATTAAATTTTCTATGAGAAGCCTATGGACTTTTAAAAATGCATGTAATTGGGATAACAGTCTGGGTTTCAAATGCTCAGACAGCCAAGCAACCTTCCTGCCTGCCCTGTCACATAGAGACCGTGCAGATCGCAGTCCCAAAATGAGGCTGCAAGTGTATTCCCTTATTTCCTCACCTGCCCTCTGAGCTGCATAACTAATGGGGGATCTGGCTCTCACCTGCCTGGGGCTGGAACACCTCTGATTCTGCCCAGCTCTAGGACACAGAGTGAGGGTGGGACTCGCTGCAAGAAGGACTCACTGTTCCCTCAGCCTACAGTCTATTGTATAGGGTTCCACCCCAAAATATTTGCCATCAGGCAACAGCTACATCCTTCAATAGCTCATGCATCAGAGAATGAATTTTGCCTTTAACATACCAGTGATGAGCTGCTGCAGGCAGTGATGTACCCTCTTAAATCAATGAAGATGACTTGGGAAAAAAAATGCCAGTGGTGTTGAGTTTAGAAAATAAAAAGCACATTGTTGGGGTAGTATTTGAGCCTGTACTATTGAGGGGAAACAGATGATCTTTCAGATCAGACTAGCAGTGACCTAAAGGTACTGTGATGTTTCAATCCTGAATTCCAGACAGCTCTGAGAGAGGAAACTGCCATTTCCTATCCCATAATAATGCATAATTACTTTAAAAATACTTCAAATGCATCCCGAGGCACAGAAAAATATCCTACATCTTGAATACAGATTATGCACAGAGTACACAGGATGAAACGGGAAAAGTGTTCTTTGAAAAGCATGCTTCATATACATTTGTTTTGATGAAAAAAAATTTTTGGCTCTTCTAAATTAATTTTAATTGTGCAGTCAATTCATTCCGGAGTGGAAGTCTCTAGTGAGGTAGAGAAAGATATATTTTCTTTACATGGAAGTTGCATTCTAAAGCACCACACAAAGAAAGAAAATTACATCTGCATCATAGATTTTGTATTTCATAGCAAAAAATTGCACTTTAAATCTCATGATTTAAAGCAATGGATTAAATAATATGCATGAAGGCAGACCAGTCACTATCATTTCAGAGAAATTATCCCTTCATGGTTTCGGAAGGAACCAGGCACTTTATGGAGTGATGTGTCAGGGAGGGGAATTAAAAATCTCAGGAGTTAATTGCTTGGGATTAACTTTTAAATTCCCTGAAAAATATATCCAGGAAAAAAGTTTGTCTATTTTTACTTCTGGCAAAATTGTTCATTCTTGTGTGAACATCTCATTCAAGGTAAGATCCAGGTGTAATTCCCAGAGGATTGAAATGAAACCAGCAGCAAGCCAACTGCCTCCACAGATGCTCGTCCCCAGACCTGATAAACAGCGACGGGACATTGAGTGTACACATTTGAAGTCCTTCTGGCTTTTATCCCATCTGATTAGATTAATCATGGGATTAAGGAAACAGGTTGGGAAAGGCTGCAGCACATTGGTGTTATGACAGGCTTTCTCTGAACATCTGTATGCATAGCAAGGGTGCTGTTTCTCAGCAGTGTTCTAGAAGGAATGAGGAGCAAACCGCTCTGGGACTGCATCCCTGGCATTGATTCCAGCACAGACTTTGCTCTCCTGCCCAGGGATCCTTTGTGTCCAAGCATGGCTCAAGTTTACAGTGCAAATTGTGACAACATGCCCAAACAGTGGAGGGAGGATGCTGCTCCAGTGGGTCTCCAGCTGCTGGAGAAAGCTCTGGCCTTGAGCTTGCTGCTCTGCTGCTGTCCTGCTGCACGCTGCTTGCCCTGATTAATGGATGGATTGCTTTGGAAATGGTGTTAGACATCAGTGTGCCCAAAGTGAGCCTTTCAGTCCCCCATGGATGCTATTATCCTGCTCTGGCAGTATTTAGAGGGAGAAGAGAAGGGCAGGAGGGAAGAGCTGGAGGCCCAGTCCCCAGCAGCTGGTGGGCTTGGAGCTGCTGCTGCTCACCATCTTGTGCAAACCCGAGGGGGCTGACAACATCAAATAAAGTATTGGAAATTACATTAACAGTGCTCCAGGTAGCCGTTTGTGAAATATCGGGCGACTGATGCATATGAATGACTAAACCCATTAGCTTTTCCTGCTAATATTTCCACTAATGATTTCCAATTGGTTTCTCTAACAAGGGAAGCCACACAAGCGAAGCGAAAACAAAACCATTTGGTCTGTGCTAAGCAAAGCTGCAGAAAATGGTACAGTTTTAATAATTGGATTTTTTTTTCTTGCCTTTCTTTCCCTGAAATCACACAGGAAAGCTGACAAAAGACCCCATCCAATAATTGGCTTTATGTCAGTGTTCTGTATGAGGAACCGAAGAGACAAAACCCTCCTTGAAAGCCCTGAGGCGAGCTGCAGGGATGCAGCCAGGCCACTTTGTGTCTGTGCCTTCAGCCCCTGGGCTGCCACAGCAGCTGTCACCTTCTGCATCCCTGAGCCAGCCTTTCCCAGCTAATTGTTCTGCATTAGCACAAAGGGGCTTTGCCCTCAAAAGCAGCCTCTCAAAACCTGCCAAGAGGCCTACCTTGCTGCCACACAGGGGTTTCTGTGGGACCCTTTTCTGCTCTGCAGCATGTTTGCTTTTTGCAGCCCCACCACCTTGCGTGGTGTGTTCAGTCAGGCAGCTCGGCTCTGACATCTTTTTTTGTGTGTTCCTATCTGTGTGTGTGACTGTGCCAGCCTCAGCCACGTGGTTTGTTCCTAGGTAGGTCTGTGTGTGACAGCCAACATGCAGATTTTGATCTGTCTGACATCCCTTCCCCCAAGCAACTGCACACCTCTGGGTGAACCCCTGCAGTCTGCTCTGCTGTGGCAACTCCTCAGTCCCTGGTTTCAGAAATATCTGTGGACATAGTTGCAGAGATCCAAAGAGCTGTTTTTTCCAAAGACTGTTTTCTATTTCTGCTTAACACCATCACTAACCAAGCCTTCTATTTATGCCTTTTGTATATTTATGAACAATGAAGATGCATCAACTTCCTTCCTTAAGCACACAGAAAACTCAACTAGAATTTAATCTTCCCAGTGCAAGACCTGCTTTCTGAGATAGTTGCCATCAAGTTTTTTTTAAATGGCTGCAGTTTTCTCTTGAAACTTGCAATTTTCCCCAGGAGAAGCCTGGGTTGTGCTGGGGTCTGTGCTGCTGCTGCCACTGCCACCTCAGTGGCTGTCAGGTCACCCAGGTGCTCTTTCCAGGTGATGCTCTTTCCCATATCTCTCTTCCCAGCTTGCTGCTTGCATCAGCTTTGTGAGAGGTCCCTGAGGACCCTCTTCTCTCAACAAAAATGCAAAAATGGAGTACCTAACTCTATGTTTCTGCTGTTCCTAAAGGTGCTGTGCTGTGCTCCTGGCTCAGGTCAGCCATCTCACTGGGACAAAGGAGGTTGAACATCACCATTACTCAGGTACTCTTCTGCTGGTACTGCTCTTACTTCAGGGAGGATGGCGCTGGACAATGACAAAATTATTATTTACATGCCTGTATAATGGGTTTATTTATCAGAGTTCATCACTGGACTGAGTCCAGTTGAAGTTGCAGCCCCATCACCCTGAAATGAGCCACCAGGTGCTCAAGTTACTCTATTTATGGTTATGTCTCAGAGCCCTAATTTAAAAAAAAACAAAACAAAACAAAAACCAACAAACCTCAAGTAGACATATCCAGTTAATCTGATAAAACGTCAAAATACTTCTGTGTACAAGATAATCATCTGCAGACTTCCTATGAGTGTTCTCTGGGAATAATGGCAGCCTTGTTCAGGGAGAATACCTGGATAAAACAGCACTTTTGGAGGCAAGTAGTCATCAGGAAGATATTCTGATAAAAAAACCTGTATTAGAAATCAGCTGTAGCTTTTGCTGCAGCACTCCTCACAGATAAATAGTTGTGTCCCAATATCACTAAAATTAAATGGACATCCATCTGCTATATGTAAAAATGTGTGTAGCTTCTTGTCCCCAATGAATTTATGTCCCCTCTCAGCAGTGAGGCTGTGAACAGATGTAATTAGAAACCATCTTGAGAGGCAGCTCCAGGTAGGGCAGAAAATGATGCCTGGTGGCTGGAGCAACTCTTCTTGCACTTGCCAAGTGCCTCTGTGCTTGTGGTTTTCATTTCTTCTCCAAATACCAAACATAAATACCAAGCTGAAATTTTCCTTGTTGGAAGTCAGCTTTGTGGTGGGTTTATTTACTCCTTATTCTGGAAACAGTTTATTAATTCTGAACAGGAGAAAATAGAGTATTTTTCCTTATTAAACAATTGTGGCGATCCTTTTAGTATTATTATGCTGGCTTTGGGTTTTTTTTTCCCTAACTGCTCTCCTTTTGAGTCAGAACATTTATATTTGGGAAGGGAATGATCTCAGTACAAGAGTTCCTGACATGGTAAACTTTTGCATGGCACAATAAATGGTATTACTTCATTTCCAATCAGATTCTCTTTTCCTGTTTCATCCTCTTCTGGACAAAGTGACACCAGGCAACAGGGGCATGTAAGGATCATAAACTGGAAATAACTCCTTGCTGAAAGGCACAACTTCAAACATTACTTTTGCAATTTCAACCTCAGATTAGGTTTTTCAGCCCCCTGCTTCCCTATGCAGATTGTTAACAGTGCAACAATAACGAGGATTAAAAAAAAATAAATATATATTTATGTAAAAGCAGAGTTTCAATGCAATGATTATTTTGCTTCAGGAATCCCCTCTAAAGCAGAGGCTGCCTTGCAGGCATTTTGTAATTGCCTGTTTGAGATTTTCCTACACCTCTGTCTCCCATCAGAGCTGGGGTACAATTGAACAGAACCAGGAGGATGACTGTATTAACTTCATTTTGAAGCTCATTTAGAGATGAAATTGGAAACTCAAGACAATCTCTGCTCTTGAGAAACTAAGAGTCTCTTTATAAAACTGTGAATTGAATTTAAATTCTGGTCTTTTTTAAATTGTCATTTTTTTCCCCCACTGCCTCCTCATTTTTATGAACAAAAGCTTTTGAGGTGATCACTTTTAGTACATCCTAATGGTTCTTGCAGGGAGGTATTTCACTGTCAAAGGTACCACTCAGAAGCATGAAAAATACTCCAGTGAAGAAGCTTTTTGCAAATTAAAAACAATCCTTTCCCTCAGTGCTTGGAGAGCAATGTTTCAGTTCTTCACCCAGGGGAGCAGCATCTAACGAGTGTTTGAGGTACTTATTAACAATAGATTATAAGTCTAAATCCTGTGTGATGAGCTCAGCTCAGCTGGTTGGGGCCATGGTGTTGACAGCACCAAGGTTTTGGGGTTGATACCTCTATGGGCCATTCCCTTGAGAGCTGGACTTGATGATCCTGGTGGGTCCCTTCCAGCTCAGAATATTCTGGGATTTAAGTGATCTGTGATTTAAATGATTCTCACATTTGTCTCACCAAAGATGGAATGCCTCAGACCAGAGGCAGCAAATGAGGACAATTTTATAAAAATTTCATGTGCGCAGGAAGTTTCAGATGGTCTGGCTCAGATGTAGTTTATGCCTTTTCTTTGCAGAAATAGCTTTCAGCTTTTGCTGGAGAGGAAGGAAAAAAAATTTTACATTTTTCTCATGTTGTTTTGGATTCTTTTTGTTTCCTTTTCATTACCACGGTCACCTAATTACTCCCTGTACATGTGTGTTTCCTCTTCAACCCCCATCATCTCTGCTGCATCCTTTCTGGGTTTCCCCTTCCATTTGTTTTCAGCTTCAGCCCCACTTCTGGGCCTACTCATCCCTATGTCCTTGTCCTAATTTCTTTTCCAGACTGAACTCATTTCCTTTCTTGGCCATATTTCTCCTGACCCAGTCCAAGCTTCCTTTACACCTGCCCAGAGCTGTTTTCCTGCCAGACCCCAAACAGAGGAGTTGTGCTATGAAAGTCTCTTAAAAAGGCCAAGCACTTGAAGATAGAAAAAATGGTTTTGTTGTTTGCTGTGTTGCTCTGAATTCATAGAGCCTGTGGTGATCCAGGTGAGGGTGCCAGTGAGGATTGCATCAGATCTTGGGTAGCATACCCTGAAAACATTCCTGAGCATAAAAGGACAGATGCAAAATTTCGATAAAGTCGCGTAGCTCAGTTGTGATAATCAAATTATATCTTATACCAGATGTGGATTTGATCCCTGGAGGAGGAGGATACCAGAGATTATGAAATGAAACACATTGTGTTTGCTGATTTGTTTGTTTTCAGTGCAATAATCTTCCAGAGCTTTGTTCTGCATTATGATGACATTGCTGGCACTCCTGTACTTTATCCCGTGGAAAAAATTCATCCTAGCCTGTTCTGCTGTGAGCACAAGCTTCTCCATTTACACTGCTCTTTCTGGTTTCCTGTCTTGCACTTGGAACTTTGGTTTCTTTGCTCACTCTAATTTAAAAGTCCCCTAAAGGCTGGTCAAGCACAGAGCATTAACTATGTTAAGATACTGGTTTGACCAGAACTTGTAAAGTTTCATTCCTTGCAGCTCCCCTTGCTTTAAGATTGGTTGGTGCAGTGTTTCCTACATTAGCCCTATGAAAAAAGCATCGTAGGAAACAACCTGGAAGTTCATGGTATTCAGATTGGAGAAGGAATCTGCAGTCAAAGATCAGCTTTTGTTTTAAAGCTGGCTGAACCAAGAGGAAAGACATTCAGAGAATGGCCCTCTGCACTCCCACGTGCTGTAATGTGTGTGTCACCTAAGGAGGGTGACAGCTATCGTGCCTCAGGCTGTGATCTTGGCACATCTTAAAGGAATGAGGCTTTCAAGGCTGCTCTGCCTTTGGGAAACTTCCAGGGAAATTTTAAGTGCTAAAATGAGTGACTTGGTGATTTAAGAGGTAGAACTTCCATTTCTGTACTAATCTCCAGCCCATGCCCCACCATGGTGCTAAAGAGAATAATGCTTTCTAGGTGTTATGTTTCTGAGGAGAGGCAAAATGGTGATCTGTTGGCTTGTTTCTTTATTTTCTGTCATTCTAGGATACACTACATGGAAGTTTTCTCCCTTAAAAGGAGAGAACAACTATATTTGGGACATAGAGTCCCCAATAAATTTCTGCAATAATTTGTTTTAAAGTTGTAAGGTCTTAGAAATGCATCAGTGCAGCACTATATTCATGTGATAGTGAATAGGTGAGGCATACTAAAGGTGGGCTGTGGCCACTGCTTCTTAGTGATCTTTAATGAAACAGGAGACAGCATCCAGAAGAATAATTTGCAGAATGCAGCTTGTTTAAGCTGCATTCTGCTAACCCTTTATATGGCAAGCTGAAACTTCAAACTTAATTTTTTCAAGGTGTTTATATATGCATATTCAAACCATGCTCCTGAGCTCAGATAAGTGGTACTTTGTGCAAGTTCTTACTTTGACTTGGTGCACTTAAATGGTCTTGCAAGATGTGTCTGATGGCTCTTTCTGGGAATGCATCCCAGCACATTGTGTGTATGCAGGGACAGATGAAAAAACAGCTGAGTAAATAGTCACTTACATAAGGAGTCTAATGACTTGTGTTGGTGGTACCTGTAAGATATAGATGTGGGAAGCAGCAAGAGGTCCTTGTTGGTTGTGGTAGAGGGTAGCAAGAGAAATAGAGGAAGTTACAGGCCAAATATTGTTTTCCTCATCTGGAAGAACAGCTGTACTACTGAAAAACACGAAATGTCAAAGTCAGGTAAACACTGATTTCACACTTCTTTCCTTTTGATACATAAAGCCCAAACAGGGTCATGTTTGCAGTGTTCTTCTTTAACAAAAGGAGAGAATGCTGAATTTAATAGAATATTTCCTGTTGGCCTCCACAGTGTCCAGTGCATTCCCTGTACTCCATCAGCACCTCTCTGTGATGAAGATCAGCTGCAGCACATCCCAGATGGCTACAGAACATCTCACAAAACTCATCTTTCTTCTTGGCACTTGGGGGTCAGGGGATGTTTTTGGAGGTGCTTACTCTCCCTTGAAATACAAATGACCATTTCCTTTCCAGTCCTTGGAAGTCAACATTTCCTTTGGGGTGCAAGTCCAGAGCATTCTAGTGATGAAAACCTTAAGGAATAAAAGCACTGTGGGACAGAGGATTTGTTTGCTTCATGTGGCAGAGACTTCAGCCAGCATCAGGGTTTCACTGGCTGATGGGCTGCAGGCACAGAGCAAGGCAGGTCAGCATGAGGCGAACTTGCAGAGGCAGCTGCAAGGCTTAAAAATATGAAAAAAAAAAAAAAGAGCAGAGCTTTAGCAAAGCCTAATTCATCATCAGGCAGCAATCATAACAGTTATATATAAATGCAGTCTGTGTAATATGGAGCCATGGCAATTAAGCTTGTGACTTCTTTTTCTTTTTTTTTTAATGTGGCTGGAGAAGAGGTTTTAAATTGTGGTGTTTAAAAAAGCACCCCCTCCTTCTAACACATTTTCTTTCTGAATGTTTCACTGCTTCTTCCAAAATGAATTTGCCTCCATATGTCATAGCCATTCCCAAGGAGAGATGTCTGATAGTATTAAAGCCTATAAAACACTTGGGCTGTGATACACATTTTGACTATCGTGGGACTTTGTGCCCTCAGTCACCTAACAAAACTCCGATACTTTGAGATGTGTGTATAGAATGCAAGATGGAAATACAGGGTAAAAAATTCAGGCTGTCGGACTACTCTGATGAAAGCTGGACGGGCCACTTTTAAATGCTAAAAGAGACATAGAATATGTTGTACTTAATAACAAGAAATGCTATGGCTTCTTTTTGCCTTGCTCCTTCAGTCTCTTAGTTCACAAAAGCCTTTACAAAATCAACATTCTGAGTTCCAACCAGAT
Source organism: Erpornis zantholeuca (assembly GCA_013400515.1). Taxonomy (NCBI): domain Eukaryota; kingdom Metazoa; phylum Chordata; class Aves; order Passeriformes; family Timaliidae; genus Erpornis; species Erpornis zantholeuca. Next base: position 268,968 of record VZTN01025343.1, on the reverse strand, counting down.
GAAATAGCGACATTAATGGTTATTGTAAACCAAAAAGTGATATAAAAGGCTTTATTGCTTCCAAGATAACATAATAGCTCTACTTATAATAGGAAAAACATTTGAAAAAAAGGATAAGAAACCTACTTATAAATCCATGGCTAAACCTAAGAAAGGTCTTGTTTGCTGTTGAGGCAATTCCAGATATTCACATGCCAACCTACATTATCCCGTTTCTTAGGCTGTAGGAAATTCCACTTACATCATTGACTTCCTGCCGCTGTGGAAAATAGGTTTTGGTCATGGTTCAGAGTTAGAATTAGCCCTCACCTGCCTCGTGCTTCAGTTCTTCACCATGCCAGTTCAATTACCCAGAAATTATTAGTGCAGTCTTTATTTCTCCTCCTTTCAATGCCCAGCATTTCCCTCCTATTAAACAAAACCCAAATTTTTCAAGCCAGAGCAAAAGTGGGATTTCAAGCAGCTAATGCTGCTCAGAGCAAAAAAAATCTCCCTCAGTCTAAAAGCTATACTGGACATGGGGAATTTCTAAACTGGAGGGAAAATTGTTGGTTTCGACCACTGAGAAGGGCGGTGATGCCCATTTACAAAGCTTTAAGGGCCAGCTACAATGCCTGCATTGCCTGAGCAGGGGGAGAAATGTTTTTTCACAATTTAATCCAAAATAGCCATGAGCTATTAGATTAGGGTTGCTGCTTCATGTTCGAGATGCCTGATAGGGGCTGCCCCTTCTGCCTGCTGGCAGTGTCCAGAGGTATCAAGTAACTGATACAGCAGTCTCAGAGGGTGAAGGACGTGGAAATGACCTTCAGTGAACCAGCTGGGGTGGCATTTTTACTTTTTGGAGGGCGCATGTGTCTGAGGCACTCGTGTGACTGAAGCAGAATGGATTAAAACGGGTGGGTTTACAACATGTGTTCATCCCCTCACTGTGCACAACGTGTATTTGTTGATTGTGTCTGGTAGCAGAAGGAACAGGTGAGAGAGCAAATAACAAACAATATTCACAGAGGAAAAGAGATGATCCTGATGGTACTGGCAGCAATTTGTGCTTTTTGCTATAGTTCATACATTTGTGGTATTATCAAGTGTTGGTTTTGTTGGGGTCATCCTCACATGGAGGCACCAAAATGGTGTTTTTTCTCTGTGGGGATGTTGCATTCAGTAGTCAAGGGATGGAATTTTCTTCTCTTTCTGTTTTATTGTTCAGATCAGCACATCAGTCTCATTAGGCTGTGAAACTTTGTTAACAATGGAGCATCCATTACAGAAAAAATCACCAGCTGTCTCTCTACCATGACAGATATAACTTAGTGGACTAATAGAAAACTGACACATATATTGTTTTGACTTACTGACCTATCATTGTAACCTTATTCTACTGCAATGCAGTAATTCTTAGCCAATGTATTAACTTACATGTTTTTATATTTTTTTTACCGGCTTTTAACTTATTCTACAAAATCACACTTCTATTTCTATTTTTTAAACTCTTTACTAACTTACTCAATACGATTTCTTATTTACTTAAAACACCTTATACCTTTAACTTATAAAACTATACATCTATAATTCTTATTGTCTGTATATACTTCTTGTTTCATCAATCCAAGTTCTACCCAGGGCCTCAGGTTAAACCCGCTAGATTCTGTGGAGGTTTCTACTTTTCAATTCCCAACAATCAAGGATTTCTTAAGGCAAGACAACAGCAAGGGCAGCCAATCTTCCTTCCCTTTGACTGCTGAGAAGAGATGCAGAGCCTCACATGCCAAACATTACCTTTCCTTGAGAGCAAATACTTTATTGGTTTTACATTCACATGTCCAACAATGTATTTAATCCTTAAATTAATTCCTTAAATACATTGCTGGGCACGTGAATGTAAAACCAATAATGGTGATCCTTACCTTAGCTTTGGAATAAATATTTATGCTTATTTCTGGTGAGCATTTTGCAACTCCTTCTGCATTCCCAAGCGAGGGCACTTCCATGTGAGCAGGAGGTGCCATGCTCATCCATTCCCACCCTCCTTTTTCAGGTTTCCTTTACATCTGACCTGCTTGACTGAAGCTCCTTCCAAGGGCAGAGATTTCCAGCCCAGGAAATATTCTTGTTTATTTATCTGAGAAAAATGCCCTGCTATGATATCAAATGAGAAGAAAACAAAGCAGGCAATGTGATTAATGAGCTGCCTGTTGACGTGGGGATGAGTGGGTAGATTAGGCACAAGGGCAAAATTAACCAGCTAAATCTGGGTGCAGAGAGGGTTTCTCATAGTGGTAAGGTATTTGTATGTGCTTCATTCTCTAGCTCCTATCATAATTCAGGATCTTGGATGCAGCTTATTAATAGTGAAACTGGGAGGCTTTGCCATTTGTCAGCCAGCACGGGTAGTAATTAGCCATTAGAGTGCAGTCCTGTTTTTTGTAATTAACTTTGTGTCAAAAACTCTTTGTTCGTTATCTGTGGAGAACACTCACAAAACAATCAACATCCATTTTACTAGGTACTGTTCAATGACCTCATTTTCTTCAAGCTATTCCCTTCTGGTATTACCCCAAATTCCCTTTCTGCTTGCTATCTGCTTCCTCTGAACGTGCTTTGGAGGGACCGATTGAGGATGGCATCAATTTGAGAGGGTTTTTTTACATTATTTATTTATAGCATGAACATGCTGGAATGTAAATGAACGTGCTGGAATACTTGACAAATCTCATGCAACATAAGTAGATAATACATAACTTTCGTATTTGTGTTTATAGTAATATCCAGAGGCTTAGTGGGGTCTGTTATAATGGATTATCAGAGACAAACATTCATGGCACGCATCTCATTCCAGTGAACCCCTTTACTCACCCTCATGAATCACATAGTTATTACACCATTTCAAGATCTTAAAAACCAGCAGAATCTACCTGTCTCCCAAACCTTGTTCTTTCCACTTCCCTCTCACCAGCTGGAAATAGGTGGATTGCTAGTTTAGATATCTAGGTGGTAGAAAAATATCCACATCTGCAAATGCAGGCAGGATCATATTGTCATACCACCAGACAAGCCAGTCCTCTGAACGACCACTTTACTGCTAGAAATTTCACCAGAAATGGCACTTAGTGCATTTCTGATTTGTTCATCTCTAAGGGAAAGTCTAATTGACCTAAAGGACAGTCTTCTTCTGTCAAACTCAAAGCTCCCTGTCATGCCTCCATGTGCAGAACTGGGTTCTGGTCGCAAGGAGCAGGGATTCACGTGTTTATAAACCTTTCCCTGTTTGTCCTGGATCATGTGCCACCCTTAGGCAGTGCTTGGAGAAAAAGCATCTATAGGGATGACTTGTATTTTTAAGACGGGGACCCACAAGCTTCAGGTGTCCTCCAAGATTTCTCACCCTTAAGCCACCTGCAGAGGAAGAGCATCAAGGTCCCTCCAACACCTTGGCCTGGCTCCTGCTCTTTCTGTCCCCTCCCTCTCAAGTCACCTGCCCAGCCCGGTGTTGGTGTTCAAATGCTCATGCAAGAAAGCCCTCCACAGGGAAATTCAGAGCTGCTGCTGTGCAAGTCCCTGCAAACCACGAGCATTGTCCCAGATTTTCAGCTCTTTCCTTACAAAAAGTGGGATTTTTTCTCTCCTGTTTTCCCTTTTAATCTTAAAGCAATTGAAAAAGGTGGGATATAGAGAATTCTTTTATTTCAGGCAAATATACCAGCTCTTTATGAAATCAAACCAGATCTCTAACAGATCTCACCTGCCTCCATTTAAACAACAGGGAGCTACCAGGTACAGCATTGCTGCCCTCCGTAATTGTAAAGGAGCTTGGATAGTATAACACAAATTGGCTCCCAGGAGTCATAAAGACTAAACATAATAGTCCATCAGCTCTAATTTTCTTTAAAAGTGATTGGTAGGAACTCCATTAGAGGAGGAAGTTAAGAATCCTACATTACACAGGCTGCTTGCTTGAACTGCTCTACCAAAGGACAATTTTTTTCCTAGGTATGCACTCTTAAATGCAACAGCTCCCTTCTGTACCTGTTTACTTTCATGGGGGAATGTTTGGTGTTTCATTTGTTTGGGTTATTTTAAATTTTTGATTTTTCTTTTGATAAAAATAAATGCTATTTTTTAAGTCATGCTAAACTTCTCAAAATCTCTTAGGACAAGTTCCACTATTCACTAAGTGAGCATGTGTTTTCCTTAAAACACAGCAAAGAGAAAACCCCTGTCCACTGAATGGCCCTTGCCTTTTCTGAAAGTGAGTAGGTTTAGATTAGATATTAGTGGAAAATTCTTTACTGTGAGGGTGGTGAGGCACCAGAAGAGGGTGCCCAGAGACGTTGTGGCTGCCCCATCCCTGGAAGTGTTCAAGGCCATGTTGGATGGAGGTCTGAGCAACCTGGACTGGTGAAGGTGTACCTGTCCATGGGAGAGGGGTTGGAACTGAATGATCATCAAAATTCCTTCCAACCCAAACCATTCTATGATTTTTTGTGTTTATAAGAACGGCAAGCCTAGCTCACCTCCTTTATTTCCTCCTTTATTCTGCTTGGTTGCATATTTACTTTCAGTAATCTCCTCCATAAAGTAAGGGGCCTGTCTCAGTCACTCAGAGCACTCATCCCTGCCCCTGTGTGCTCACAAAAGGGCTTTTTGTGGGCTGACCTGAAGGCACTCATCCTGTTGCAAGGTTCATTCCCATCTCCTTGTGCCCCAAACATACAGCAATTATTCTGAAATGAGAGTATCGCATTTGCTTGCTTCAAAGCAGCAGCCTTTTGGTTTTCCCCTTCCCAGTCCTGCTCTTCCAACCAGCCTGACTTCTGAAAAGAGGATAATCACTTCAATTGTGGATTTTTGAGGTGAGTAGTATATGGGGTACTTTACGACATAGCACAGAAAGATCATAAAGCTTTAGAAAAAGGTTTCCTATTTATTGCAGAACACCTTGTTTTCCTGTGAGGCTAAAAGGCACAAAGACCCTCTTTCCCTCTAATCAGGTTACAGCATCACAATATGGCTCTCCTTATAGGGGCCATTAGATCTTTTCTTTTGGGGGAGAGTTCTTCCCACAGCTTTGATGAATTAACTCTTTTGTCTGCAGCAGAAGGTGCTTCCCCCAAGCAAGCTTTTTCAGGCTCCACAAAGGAATCTACACTGCATGGAAGTTGTGTGTTTATTTTACTCCCTTTGTTTGAAGAAATATTTACTTTCTGAAGAAAACACCGCACAAACTTCATGCTACCTCGAGTGGCTTTCTTTACCTGCTGGCTTTGTTTTTTATGCCATTAGGTCTCTGGAGAAACCTGGAACCAGTATCACAATAACAGCATAAAACTTTTCAGGAAGGCTGTCAGTGAAGACACTTTGGTGCTCGTTACCCAACCTGGATTCTGGACAACAAAGGCAGCATCTTGGAATGTCTATCTGCTAATGCATCAATTTAAAGAAGGAATCCTTTTCAAATGAAATATTTGTCTTCATTCAGTTGAGTGGCGTATGTATGGGTTAGTATCATATGGGTTTTTTCTGATTTGCAGCTTCTCTTCTGTTTAGAGTTGAGCTCTAAATAAATAGATACAGATATGTAGAGGTTAGAAAAGCCCTTTGCTACAGCTTTCCATTAAGGAAAGTCATAACAGAAAGTTATTGCTACTATGTGGCTTTTCACATCTGAGGAAATCTTCTACCTGAATGATTGTTGCATTGAAAAATGCTAAATGTTCTTCTGAGTTGAGATTTGCATGTCTGCCTGAATTTAGAGTCAGAAATAAAAACTTTTTGTGCTTTTTATCTTGGGACTCATCCATTATTGAAGTGCTGTTTCCCTCTGAAGCCAAAGAGCCACAATGAAGCAACTCCTTTCTGAAAAGAGGGTACAAAAATGATATAATTAAGTAGGCAGAGGAGGTGTTTTGAGGGAGCTGCACTGACCTTGGACAAGGCAGCAGTCTCCAGGAGGGAAGCAAACCACTCACCTTGTGAGCATGTGAATCTACGACCATTGACAGATTTTACTGTAGCCCCAGATGTTATCTACAAAGTGAATGATATCTCATTGTATTACACCCAGAGAGTATAGAGCTAACTCATGCCATCCAGGGATACCCACTGTAGCAAAAAGGGAGAGCTCCAGGCTCTTGGATTCTTTGCCTGTGCTCTGCTGCTGCAGAATTTGTGGGCAAACAACATCTGGACTGGATGGACTTAGAGGGCTTTCCAGACCTTAATGATTCTCTGGTTGCAAATGCTGAGGAAAAAAGATGCTGGGTGGGATGAGGGTGAAGGAAATCAGTCCCTCAGCCACCCCACTGACCCCAGCACTGACCTTATAAAGGTTTGAAGACTGTGGCACAGTTTATCCACTTTTGGAAATAGAAGGGGCATTGCTAGCAAACACAATTCTCTTCATTCCCTTCCTTTTTCTTGCTCTGTCTGGCAGGAAAACCTTCTGCTGGCAGTCCCTGCTGTCCTTTGCCAGTTCCAAAAGTACCAACATTCTTCCTGCTGTGAAAGACTGAATTCAGCTGGAAAATGTCAGTCAAAAATCTGCCAACTCCTATTATATACATTACACTAGTCAGTGGATGGTAAATTAGGGGTTAAATATGTCCAAAAGAAGGTTGGAAGGAAAATTTGAAGAAACCACCAAATTATATATTATTCTTAAGCCAAAAAAAAAAAAAGAAATCCAGACATTAATTTTGCTATTAAGTGCATTCTGAAAAGCCAAGGTAAGATTATGGCATCCAAATAAAGGCTGAAACACCCATGTTTTCAATCATAAAAACACATCAGGAAATCAGAGATGCCCGTGGTGCAGTGCCATGTGTGAGACTCCCACTGACTACAGCCCACACAGGATCTGGAAGAGCAGCCTGAAGGGAGGAGACCTAGAGCCACCAGCCTGAAGACATTAAGTTTTGCAACCTCCAGCACTCCTTCAGGTAACTTGAGGTTTATCTGGCTCTGCTGGTTTACTTTTGTTCGACTTTCTTCTTAAATGTGGCTTCACAAGTCATTCATCATTCTGCATCCATATCAAAACAATTTGGAATTTAGAAGAACAAGGATAATTAGAGTCTCAAGTATCCTCTATTTTTGCTGGCATTACTGGGCATGAGTGAACTGTTGCCTTTCTTTCCATCTCATTCTTTTGTTCTTATGCATATCTAAAACACGACAAATTTTTTTTCACCATTTTAATAATACTTTGAAAAATGGAACAATAGTACAAATAATGTGTTGCTTCCAAATTACTATTGACACAGAATGACATTGCAAAAACATTTTAACCTCATCCCAAACATTGACTGCTACTCAGTATTCTACTCAACTTTGTTATCACAAGCAGAAATGCATGATTTCTCTTCCTTGAAGCCACTCTAATTCTCCTTGTGTGTTATAAGCTCTGCTTCCTTCAGGAAATGAATCTTTGTTCCACTGGTAAAGGAAATTTTCTCCTTCTTAGATCATGCTGAAGGAATTTTAGTGGTTTCTTGAGAATTTAAGGCTCCTGTCACTGCACTTTAACTTGAACTCCAGCAATTCTATGGGCTTTCCTTATTTTTTTAAGGCTACAATGTCTTTTCTTGTTTGTGGCTTTTTTTCTTCTTTTTTTAGCTTGTTTAATTGAAATCTTAAAAGCATTCTTTAAGAATCACCAGAAGAGCCTTTTTGTTATTTCCTTTTACCTTCAAAAATGCATGGCTTTAGTACAGGTCTGATTATTTCCTCTACTCTTCCATATTGCTAAACTTCTTCAGGCTTAATCATCTTGTTCTATTTGATTTATTTCTCACATACCTAAATTTGCTAAACAGTCTGCACAGCCTTGTCTTAATTAGAAGCTTCTGGGCCAAGCAGACATATAATTTAATTGATTATTATTTGTACTTCATAACTTTTAGTCCTGCCTTTGCATGACTTCTGAGCCATGACTCTGCTGTCCACCTTTGAAACTTGGACAAGGATGCTCTCACAGGGTTGCACTTAGAGCAGAGACATTCAGAAAACTCCAGCTGATGCTGGGGCCCATTTTAGGCATTGCTCATTGCCTCTGAGGCGAAAAGTTAGGTAGAAAAATCAGATGTGAGCACAGTGGTCAATAATGGTGATGTGATTGGGCTCTGTTATTGTCTCTGCAAGGGAGAGGATGCTGCTCTCCAGGCTACTAATTTTGCATCATCCTTTTGATCCCACTTCCTCCCAATAATGTGTTTGGTTAGCAAGCAGTACCAATCATTATGGTATAAAGCTGAACGGCCCAAACCAAACAGATCAAGTGCAGCCTGGTGGCCAAAAATAAACAAGAAAGCCATGGCAACACAACTGAACAAGTAATGGGCTGCTCTTCAAAAGTCTTTTCAAAACCAGTATTGCCATGCTGTGTTCATTCAGTAGCTTAAAGAACAATCCTTTCTAGCCAAATATTATTCTGGCAGGAAAACTTAAGGAGTAAGTTAATAAATCTAGCCATGTCTAAGAGCCTTTTGAAGAATATTTGCTTCCACTCCTGCCTCAGCCTTACGCCACTCTCTCGCTTTACACTCCTGGCTTCTGTTTGTCCCACATAATAAACAGTAGAGTCAAGCAGCAGCAGACCAGTAGTCAGAACCTGCTATGGCACCAGCATGATGTGAGATGCCAACTCCCACATCTGCTGGATGGTGAGTGCCCCAGTCTGCTGCTGGCAGCCCACCAAGGCCTCTATGTGTGCCCTCTTTGGTGGCTGATGGACGGCCCCATAGTGCAAAACCCGCTGTCCGCTGATCTCTGCTGTGCCCTTCAGCGCCATCACCACCGCAGTGCTTTTCCATCCATGCACACGGAGCTGTCTCACTCTCTCATTCACTCGTGCCACGTTTGGTGTATCCAAATTTGTCAAACGCCAGCCGCTGCGTTTGGAGTCATCCGAGGACTCGGACTCGAGCTTGTGATTGAGCGTGCAACAAATCAAGCAGCAGAGACAGCAAGGGCCCATTCTGGCTTCTGAATGAGGTCAAGCCCGACCTGTTTTATTAATGTTTTCCATTCATAAACCCGCTGGTCTTCACGACAGCTCGCAATACAGCTGCAGACACTAAGATGTACTGCTAATCTTTGTGAAGTGCATAAGAATAATTGAATAGCTGTAACTGCTGCAACAAAAATCAGCTTTAAAGCTGGTTTTGGACTGACAGATATTTGGCCTATGTTTGTCCTGATGTTAATACCTACAAGTGAGGCCTGTCAGCAATAGACTATGACAAGGAATGTGTCCATTGGGGAAATAGCAGTTATAAGAGCAGGAATGCAGGTGGATGTTTTTGGATCTGGTGGAGAGAGGAAGACAAGGAGGAAGCATCTGACTGGCTCACCCTGGGTGTCACTTTTACACCAGCGCTATTGATGACCACAGAGCTGAACAGAACTGCTCTCACCTCTGTTCTGGGTGACAGTCATTGTTTTTTCTGCTCATCAATTTCATACTGTAGTTACTTGAAACAGAAATTATCTCAAGATTGACAGGTCTCATTTTCACAGTCCTAATTATTCTGGAATCAGTATGAGGATACAGAAAAACAGGATCATATTCTAATTCTTAACTGGAAAAAAATCAATTTAAACGAATGGGAAATGAACACTTTTTACCTTCACAGCTGCTGCCCTCTTTCTCAGTGAGACAGCTTTGCTGTTCCAGTCTGTTGGGTTTATTGTATTTACTTTTTTCCTCAGATTCATTCATTACCAGAGATAACCTCAGCTTTACCTCTTAATGATCTCAAAACAAGTTGTTGGAATACCTGGGGAAAATGAATACTCTGAAATTACAGTGCTGCTGGTGAAATTGTTGCTGGTGGTGTCTTTACTATTTTGGCTGTTACTGTAGTTATAGATTCTGACTTCTCTCCAGCTGTCACCTTCTAAACTAACTAATGCACACAATGAAGCCAAAGAGTTGCTTGGAAGCCATTTGGGAGCTCACTTTTTTGTGCTGACTTAATATCTTCTCTCCTACCTTTGACCTCAGCTAAAACACTTAGGAAGAAAGAAATTCATCATCACCACCACATCAAAACTTCTGGGTCTGTCATATACCCTGGCAGTATTTATTTTTCTACGCTAGTCATCTCTATGAATCAGTCTTACTGTGCTTATTTCCCTTCCTTCTTTCTCAGGCCTACAACAGTTGATTTTGCTCCTCTGGGGGAACTACAGAAAGTGATGAACCTAATTATAAGAGAATAGCTGTAGCTGCAAAAATTATAATTTCTGATAATGACTTCTTCATTAACTTGTCTTCTGCAGCATGAATACAAGAGCCATAGCTTTTGTTGCAATTAGAGAGATGTTTATTGATAGGCAAAGAAAAGAATATCCTTAGCCTGGAAATAATCTACTGCAATTCAACTAAACATTACACTGACAGCAAATAATTGATGCTTTGTCTATGACTTGCAAAACAAAAGTTGTATTAAGTTATATTAAAATATGTATTTATTCAGATGCTTTTCTTTTTTCTTACATGTTCCTTCAATATTAGAAGGCACATCCTTAAAAGAAAAAAACAAATTGGAAAGTTGTAACCTTGCCAGCAACTTTGCGGAGCTCAACCCTCAAATCATCTCTCTGCAACTAGGTGACAAATAATTTATTGTCTTACTGGATTATGGAGATGTTGAAAATAACATGAGGTTTTCTTGGTTCCGCTGTGTCCTGCTAGGCAGCTTGGGCTCGCCTCCACAGTGCTGGGATTTGGCTGGCCTGGCTGTCTTGGATTCTTTGATGTTCATATGCTTTGCTGGACTTCCTGGGATTTGCTCCTTCCTGATTAGAAAAAAAAATAAGTACTTTCCCAAGCCCATCAATTCCTGGCACTTCTCTGAGCCATGAGTCACAGGAGGCTAATTGAATCAGTGGCGCTCAATTCCCTCCATCCCGAGACCTGCCCCCGGCAGCCCACACTGACTTCAAGGAATTGCAGCTAAGAGCTGCTGATATGCTGGATATATACATATACAGGAAAAAAAAGAAAGAAGAAGGATTTTGTATAAGAAGGAGTGGAATGGTGACAGTTAAGTGACACTTGAGTAAATGTGGGTTTACCACCATATTTATGAGGGCTACTCTTTGGGATTTTTTTCAGACTAAGACAGATTTTACACCTCCCTGTTCATTTATTCTTTCCCATCTATGCCTGAGCTTGCTGTGTTTCCTGCACCTTGCCCTTGTCATCCCTTATTTCAAACCAGAGAGACAGGTTCAGCCACGCCCAACCTCAGAGCCCAACCAGAGCAGCCTTGGAGGGACATTCAGGAAGCCTGGCCAGAGGAGTCAACTCCAGAGATGCTGAGGGCTGTGAAAGGCAGGCTAGCTAGGTAATACTCCCAGAAAATGAGTCATCACCATCTTTCCACAGAAGCTGCTTTCCCCAGCTCTTGCGGTAGCTGTTACACTTCTCAGAAGAGAAGGAGAAATGCCTCAGTCTGGAGTCTGAGCCACACAAGAGCCGGGAAGATGGAGGTGAGGCCACAAGTCTCCACCTGCCAGGCATTGCTGCAGCCGTGAGGGCAGGCAGTCGTGTTCCTTCTTGCACGCTCCCAGTCAGGCAGGGAAGCACAGACAGATTTTGCAACACCTTTGATTGCAGTTTCTAAGATTTTCAGAGCAGCCAAAACACACAAATGATATAAAAGAACGAGAGAAGTTGAATCTTCCTGTTTAACACGAAGTCCCACTGGAGTCGTGTGTGGAAGGGAAATGAGACCTTCATGAGAATTTTGCAGGGATATGTCCCTTTAGGACATCCTCTCCTCCTGGAAAGATGGGACTGCAGGCACTCACTAGCTCTCAGGTAGTCACACGTTATTTTTAATGCCAGAAAAAGCCTAGAGGAGAAAAACATGCCAGCTTTGACTATCTTAAAGAAAAGCCCTATTGATTTACATTTAAATGCAGCTGTCACTAGCGGGTTATAGCCAGCAAAGCCCAGGCAACAGGGCACTGTGCTGAAACACTGCAGGGCGCTCGGAGTCTAAGTGTGCTTGCAAATCACCTCCCTCTTCTGCCATCCCAATAGCACTAGGTGGCAGGGAGAAAATGGGATGCAGTGAATGCCAGTGTAGCGGAGGGAACACTCTGTTGGTGAGGGGCATGAGCAAAGCCCACCCTGCTCTGGGTGGCTTGGGGGCTCCATTTGCCTGCACTGGGCTGCAGAGGAGAGAGGGAGGAATTGAGTTGGACAACAGGAGCTGCAGCTGCTCTCCTCCTGCCTGCCTCTCCCCATGTCCTGTGTCAGTGCTTGCATGCATAGAGTACTATTGTTCTCATCCCAGAAATTGTCAGGGGAGCACTGGACAGCATCCCACCTCACGGGCTTGGGAACCCCGCGTGTTCTGTCTCACACCCACACAGGCACAGATGCAAATAGTCAACGCCAGTGTCCTGCTGGGACGGCTCTCAAAGAGAACCACTGACTCCAGGCTGTCCCTCAGGGAGCTTGTGGGGACCGCTTCAAGGGGTGAGAATGGATGGGCATCCCCTCTGGATGTGAGTTCAGGTACTCCACCTGGCACATCCCAGCCCAGCAGTGAAGAAAACCTGTGTAATAGCTGAATGAATATCTGGTAGCAAGCTAAGTTAATTCATTACTTTTTGTTCCTCACTTAGGATGGAATATTTGACTTCTGCATGCAATTCTGGGGTTTTTTGAGCCCTCTGAAACACTTGTGAGTGTAGAGTGACATGTACCAGCGATAAAAGGGACCACTTCCCCGGTGCTAGGTTTTAATTCTGTGTGTAACAAACACTTCTTTCTTTAGTATTTCTTTCAACTGCACTTTTGAAGTTGATTTATATCAGCCTCCTGTTTTGCTCCAGTTTCAGTCTTCTGGCGGCGTTCCTTGCCAAGCCAGCCTAATGCCCACATGAACCCCATTAAGCCAAATGCTTCTGTATAGGCAGCAGTACATGTTTTTTCTGGGCTGAGCTTTGTTTGCCAAATCTGGGCCTGTATTCACAGATAATGACTTCCTTTTTGTCTCCTTCTCCTCCTGTGTGCTTTTATTTTTTTTTCCACACGCAGCCTTTTCAAAATGTAATGTGACCATCATACATCATTTTTATCAGCCTTATAAACCCAGTGTAGTACAGCATATGATGTGTGTAAATTCATGCACCTAAAGGCAGTGAGGAGAAAATATTTTAGTCCTCTGTCAGAAGCAGAGGATACTTTGATGTCATTCAGAGTAAAGGTTTTTTCTCCCTGAAACTATTAGCTACAACAGTCCTATATTTAGAATAAAAAAGTAGAAATACCTTATTTTCAAGATGTCACAAGTCATTTTTTTCAGATGGCTTCAGATGATTCTGAAATTCTCTTTCAAAGCCATTTTCCATTTTGAAATGTACTTTTATGCTATGTGTAAAGGGATTTATACTATAAACCCCTTTAAATCAAAATTTTTAAAAAAGGGGACCGAACTAATAAAACTTTGCAACATTATTTCACAAAATGCCTGGGAGCTTTAGCCTGTTTTTCTCACTGGTAATGAAAAACATATTCTGGGGAAATATAAAAATGTACTTTCAATGTAGTATTCAACACAGTCATGTTTGTGGAGTTGCCTCTGCGTGCAGGATACAGGATGGTTACCAATGAGGTGTAGGCGAGTGGGCCTTGGCCACGGCATCAGAGCATGGTTGGGGTGGGAAGGGGCCTTAAAGACCCCAAAGAACCCATCTTTGCCACGGTAGCCAAGCACAGCTTAAAGCTGGAAACTCACGTTTCAAGAAGAGGGTTAATTTAGTTAGGGAACTGTGGGAAGTTTCAGCACAGGCCTCCGGTGGGCTGTGGGAAAGCCCTCGGCACAGAACTTCCAGCCATGGCCGGCAGGCCTAGCCCTGCTGCACGGAGGGGAGCTCAGGCCTCGGCCTTGCAGAGGCACATGGGGCTATGAGGTTTCAGCTTGTCACACTATACCCCTGTCTATCGATACTCCCTGATAGCATCTGGGATTTCTGAGCACTACAGGGACTTCTTGTAAATGAAGTCGCCTCAACGATGTTTGTCCTAGACTGAGTGCGCTGGGGCAGACAGCTGATAAGGGACCTACAAGCTTGACATCAATACACGGTTGTGCTGTCATAACAATGCAACCTCAGCCTCTAGGTTACAGTTTCTCTGAAATAAGGAATGCTCATTAAGGGGACAGATAATTGGGAGTGGTTTCCTTGAAAGAAAAGCCACTCCAGACACTGCAGTGCGGAGGGCAGGCCTTCACAATGGTGGCATTGTTTAGAAGTCATTGGCTTCTGCAAACAAAAATCTATTTAACTCACTTTTACAGTCTAAGAAAAAAAAAGTCAGGAATCTGTTATCCTTCTCCTCCAAAAGGAGTCAACAGATTCAGCAAAGCTCCCTGCATCTGTAGGTAGAACAGGGTTCTGCTGAAGGTGTTGAGTGCCAGAGATTCCCTTTGAGGTATTTCCTCTCCTCTGGTAGATGTGTGACTAGACCATCTTGGCAAATATCAGCACTCATGGGAGTAGAGCAGTAGGAATATTTTTCAGCAACTACCGTAATGCAGAACACTGTGGCGGTCGTCTACTTTAAAATATTTACATTTAGGTTTAAATGAAAACATTCCTTTGAAATGTCCTAATTATCCTATTCCTCTCAAATTCTTTAAAATTTGCAAGCACAAAATAAAGCCATTTAAAAAAAAAAAATCAGTTCAATTAAAAGTGTTTGTTGTACAGACAAGTGCCTCCAATGTACAGACACATGGATGGTCAGTCTCTACCCTGGAGCTCTTTATTTTAAATCTTAAAAGCAGAGTCTGAAAGACCTGCAAGCCAAGCCAAAATATCTCAAATCCTTCAGTTTTATCGATAATCATTAAGTGCTACAGGGGACACCCCACCCAAGTTCTTTGGACCGTATCCTGCATTTGCCTAATATCCAGTATTATCTCCATAGTTGTTCTCCTTTTCCCTCTTGTTCTCTTCCCTTCCTTCAAGAGCCCTCTCCCTGAATCCCTCCCTCTCTCTCTGTGAGATGCACCCATGGACACACATTACGGCCAAAAATGAGAAGACAGAAATTAAAGAAGTCGCAGGAAGCTTCTTCAAGTTTCAAATTGCAGAATGAAGACAGTTCACTGCCTTTGTGGAAACAACATAATTTTCAGTTTTAAAATTACAAATTTTACATGCATGTATATGTTTCCTTGTCCCAAATAAATAAATAACTGGGAAAACCCCCCTTGCTAGCCACTAGTTGCACCTCAGTAGCTCCAGTGTGTTTGACACTTCACAAATGGAGAGATGGAAGGGAGTT
This sequence comes from Erpornis zantholeuca, assembly GCA_013400515.1. Lineage (NCBI taxonomy): Eukaryota > Metazoa > Chordata > Aves > Passeriformes > Timaliidae > Erpornis > Erpornis zantholeuca. Next base: position 253,655 of record VZTN01025343.1, on the reverse strand, counting down.
ATGTGTTGTTTTGGTTTTATGACCAGAGAAAAGAAGATAAGGAGAAAAGGTATTATGATATTTAGGCAATTCCTTCCTCTCTGTCCCTGAGGGATTTTTTCAATGGCAGTTTCTGAATCGAGAAACAGCAAAAAGAGAAAACAGAGAGGAAATCCTTTAATTGCATCCTCTACTTTTAATCAGATTCCTGGGACACAGAATACATTATTTAAAGAAGAAGTTTGTATCTGAGATGGAGTTTTTCAGTTCCTGGGATGGAGTTTTTCAGTTCCTGGTTGGCGAGTGGCACTGCCTGTACTGACCAGGGTGGACATTTTCCTCTGCAGTGACAGAGCACACACTGTGTCCCTGCCCTACCAAGCCAGGCAGAGCAGCCAAACTGCAGCTAGGGATAGCTAGAGCTACGTCTGGCAAAAGCATTTTTTTTTTCATTCTTGCAGTTTTTATTCTATTTATTATGGAGTTTTATGGACTGCTGCAGACAAATTGTGCTCCTTTTTAATGAAAATTTAGCCTTTATCTTCTTTTATTCCTTCTTGGGGAGAGTTAAGGGGTACAAAATGGAAGCATTGCTGTGACAGTAATGTCACACTGGGAAGCCCTCGCAGCAGAGGTTCCTAAGCCAATTTGGATGTTAAAGCAACCCCTGTCTGCTGCTCTTTCCATCCTGACAGAATTATGATGTGCTCCTCAGCCGACCATACATTATTGAAGAGTTCTCTGGGTAAACACATGCTACTGCAGTCTCTGGCTGTAGGAGAGACATTACCCAGCTGAAACTGCTGTGACAGCAGCCAACTCCTTTCATTTCCACGTCCAACTCCTGCCTGAATCCAAAAGAGGTGTCTTCACCATGGCTGCTACGGACACAGAGAATGCACCCTGGAGACTGGCTTTTGTCAGGCCCAGGGTTTCCCAAATGGCCTCCAGTTGTGCTGGGGGAGGTTTAGATTAGATAATAAGAACAATTTCGTCACTGAATGGGTGGTCAGACATTGGAACAGGCTGCCCAGGGAAGTGGTGAGATCACCATCCCTGGAATTGTTCAAAAGGAGTGTGGATGTGGCACCTGGGGACATGATTTAGTGGTGTACATGGTGCTGCTGGGCTAATGGTTGAACTCAAAGATCTTAGAAGTGTTTTCCAGCCTTAATGGCTCTATGATTCTGTGATCTTTAATGATGACTTTTGCCTGTCTTCACTGGCCATAAATAAATTTAATGCATCAGTCTCTGCAAGACTGATAAAACTGGCTTAATTTTATCATTATCTCTCACTACCTTGTCCTGGACAGTGTGAAAATCATCTCAGAATAAACATCACTGAATGTTTCGGATGATATGCACAGCTCAAAGGATCAGGGCAACTCTGATTACAAGTGCTTCATCCCATCCAAAGATAATTCTTTCAGTGCCCCTGCTGAGGAGGTAGAGCAAGACACACTCCAGGCTACATCTTTTTTCTACCTATGGCATATGAACTAAAACACTGTAAATTTTGCCCAGTATTTGCATCAAATAGGGTAAAGCATGCTTCTTGCTGACTAATTAGCATGGAAATTTAATACTAGCTGATTTACTGGCTTACAAATACATTTTGGCCGTTACAAGAACCTACTGGAAATACTCGCAAGGTGAAATCCTGGGAATTTTTCCAATAATTCAAATCAAGCCAAGACTGACTTTGATCCAGTAGTAGTGAGATGAACATTTTATCTCCTTAGGCATCTTTCAGTATTTTGAAACTCTTGCATGTGTATTTCACATATGAATATATACAACATTTTATGGTAAGGTCCTGGCTTGATTAATCTTATCTATATATTCTTTTTCTAATATACAATAACTGGATACATGGAAATACTTGGAAGTAGATGAATTTGCATAAGATCAGATTTTCTCCATTTAAAAAATGATGGTAAATATGCCAGTGAAATTCATGCTCAAATAATCTCTGGTATTCTACATTAAAAAAATGGAATGCTCCCATTCCTCTCTCTTCACTGTAGAGACATTGATATTATTTTATCCTTACTTCCTCTGTTACTGAGTATAATTTGTGTTCCAGGTTCTGATACCAGATGCTATTCTCCTGAAAAATACTTGATATTTCTAAGTGTGTAACAGTCAATGCCATAAAATTTTTCACAGGTTCCCATGTTTCCATGCAGCATTGACAACATTTTGTTAATTAGGAAAATCAGGTTTGCCCAAGGAGGGTTAAAACACTGTCAGTATTAACAGTGGTGAGGTCTTTCTCTCATTATCTGAATCATACATTTTGTAAAAAAAATGTAAAAGATTATGTTCTTTAGAGGATAGAAAGAAAATCAGGTACCTTATTCAGGTATCCACTGAATAAGGATAGAGAGATGCTTCGCAAGCTATGATGAGCAAAGTATTTGTTGTCTGAAGTGGACATACATCAAGCTTTCAGACATCATTTTAGGCTCTAAGAGGAATGATGACAAAGCTCTGCTGTAAAATACTGGGTAACATAGAGCTAGCTGTGATTATAACAGGGCTTTTCATTTATGGGGTCCATAATTCCAAAGAGTAACAGAATCCAAGTAGAAATTTGGCTCACTGGGGTTAGGCTTGAATGGGAAAGCAAGGCACTGATGTCCAGTTAGCAGAAACAGAGAGAGGAGAGCTCTGTAAAAGAATAAAAGTGTGGCTGCGCTGCTGGCACTGAAGCGAAGCCGGGAAGGAGGAGGCACATGAGCAGGGTGCTGCTCCACAGATCCAACACACAGTCCACGTGGTGATCATTGATGTCTGTTGTTTTCAAAGAGCAAGCTTATCAGGTGTCATCAGCAAGGCTCTAAGGAAACACACCGACCTGGGAAACGGAAAGAAATCAAGATGCATCGAGGGTACTGAGCAGTGCCTTTTTGAGTGCCATAGGAAATGAGTGAATGGCGCAGGTGGACGATAAGCAGGAGGCACCTCAGTGAAAGCAATTTATAGAGCATTTGCTCAGTAGCATGAACTGATTTTGTAATCAATGCTGATAACAGAGCAAGGATCTGTGCTGCTTTCACCTTGAGGCTCCTTTGTTCAGGAACAAAGGGATGCAGGACCAGCCAGGCAGCATGGGGTCCCAGCAGTACCTCCTGTGAGAGAAGGGCAGGGCAAAAATTTGGGCACCTGCTTCAGTGTAGGGTAAAGCAGGTCCCCATATTGTCCACCTCATGTGCACAAATCCACCTGCAGCAACCATCCCGGGGCAAAATTCCAGCTCAATTTGCAGCAGTTCATGTTAATATTCATCCGCAAATTTATTTGGGGATGAAGCAATGCATGTGGAATAAGGCAGCAATTCCTTGTGAAAAAGAAGTCAGTTTGCTGTAGAGCAACAATCCAAAGATAATGGGAGGATTCTAGTCAAGGATTGTAGCTATTGTTCCAGTAATCAGTTATGAATTTTTATTTTTCTACACTTAGTCAGCATATCCTCCAGAATATCCCATCTGACAGTGGTCAGAAAGCTGGCGTGCATAGAATTTGCCTGCTGCAGGTTTTAATTGTGCCTTATGGGGATTCCCTTCTGTCAATGATTTGTTGGATATTGATCCATATAACTGGAGGATCTTTTTTTTTTTTTTTTTAAATAATTGATCTATAAACAGACATTTGAAAGAAAACAGACTAGGCAAGGAGAGCTTTCATCTTTCAAAATTCCGCTGTTAAAAAGCCTACTAATAATCGATCAATACCTTGGATCATGTCCTTTGCTGATGGAAAAAACTGAATGTTATTTCAGGGAGTGAACTGGAGTCGGAGTCATCCTTTAGGGGTTTTTTTATTATTTCATAAGTCATCCCATTATTTTTGTGGTGCACAACAGGTGCAGGGAAGATTATTCAGCCAAGGGCAGAAAGACCTAAGCACAGGGGTGCTGTTTATAGACAGTACCACCTTGATTATCCAAGCGTCATGGGGACACTGAATATGTTTGCATAATTAAGGCCTTGGCTAATGGTAGTGCTTTTAAACACAATTAATAGCTTTCTGGGGACGCAATTATTTTGAAAAACAAGGAGATTGTGGTAAATGAGGTTCAGATAACTGTGGCAAAACTAACAAGAGTGTTCATTTTGGATACTATCAAAACATAATAGCAGATCACTTCCAGTCACAATATGTATTAAATTTAAGAGGAAGCATGAAAGAAAAACTTCATTTATAAGATGCTGAAAATTAAATTTTAAAATATGTATTATATTAGGTAGGTCAAATTCAGAGAACCATTTCATTAACAGTTTTCATTCTTTCTCATTTGAGAGGTGGTCATTCTCACTTTGCTCAAGGTCTCTTCCTACACATGTAACAGAAATAAGATACTTCCTTACAGTACAATTTGCATTTTAAAAAATGATCAGAGTCATAGAATAGTTTGGTTTGGAAGGGACCTAAAAGACCATCTAGCTCCAAACCCCTTGGGCAGGGACGCCCCACTAGACCAGGTTGCTCAGAGCCGCATCCAACCTGATCTTGAACACTGCCAGGGATGGGGCAGCCACAGTTTTTCTTAGGAAAGGTATGCAAATATCATGCAAATCTGTGTAATGCAGCCCCCTCTTGGAGAAGGGAGACTACACCTGCACAAAGGCAAAGCATCCCAGAGCTGTTTCCAGCATCCCTAGGCACAGGGCAGTCACGGGGCGCTGGCTGGGGCTGGAGGTCAGGGCAGCTGCCGGGGCAGGGCTGGGCAGGACAGGCAGGACGTGGGGACACAGGGGACACAGAAAGCTGGCTTTGTGTCCAGAGCTGCTTGGAAATATAGTCCATCTTTTCATATGCTCAGAGAGCGCCAAAAGGGATATACATAGATGCTCCAAGAAAATACTTAGGGTATTAGTTTTCGCAAAATCTTTAACTTTTTTTCTTCCCCCTTTTAAAAAATAACAGAGAGCTACTGTACCCTGCTGAGACCAACATCTGTGCAGACAATTAAACCCTTTTAGACTCTGAGCAGGGGGGAAACTCAGAGGAACTGGCCCTTTTCTACTACATCCTCTGAAGGATTACAGATAAAGAAAAGATTTTGCAAATAGCTAGGCACATACATAATTACAAAGAGGTCCTGATGATTTGTTTTTAAATAAATTTGGTTAACAATAAAGTTTTATTTTCTGAAAAATACTGATACTGGCACTTGGATCTGAAATAGAGCACTAACATCTTCGTTGTAAACCCTTTTTGGTAGGAAGCCAGATCTAAGAAAACAGAATAAGAAGCTGAGTAAGTCCTTGGGTTTTGTTCTTCAAATTTCACGGAAAATGACTTAAGAAAACTTGATGCACAACGATATGACCCTAAGAGCTCATTATACAGCATTCTGGTTTTCTTCTTTTTTTCCTGTTGTTTAGGTAGAGTTGGGCAAGTGGGACAAAATATTTTTGCAAGGTATTTTCACTAATTAATTTTTACCTGAGATTGTACTTAAGTAAAGGACTTGCAACAAGGAGGGATGCCACAGTGGTAATGGTGGTTCAAATGCAGCATAGTTCAGTCCCTGCTCTTCGTAGCTCAAAATCTCAATGAACAAGGTAAGCAGTGAGAGTGGAAAGATAAAGGAAGGTGAATTAAAAAGATTCAATTGCAGACACCTTTTTATAAGAACTTTCTGCTGGAAAAAAAAATCCTTCTGTTGAAATTATTCTAACCCAGGGCTGTGTATTAACAGCTCTTAGCACTTATTGCTGCACATGCTTTCTAGTGCACATATAATTTCACAGAAACAGACATCCATACATCTATCAAATTACTTTTATTTTTTTTTTCCCTGGGAAATGCCCACCAACAATTTCAGGTTTCCAGGCAAACAGAGACATTAGCTGTGGTTCTCCTTCCCTACATCCAGCCTGCCTGCCTGTGCCCTGCCTTGTGCTGCAGGAAGGAGTGCCAAAGAACAGGTGGGTGCTTTTCACCCAGGGATCTTGGCAGCTCTTCAGATCGCTGTGATGTTTAGAGGCCACGCTATGGAAAAGCGTGCAGTGGGAAATATGTACCATCTTCAATTCGAGATGTTGGCGTGTGACAACAGAAAATCTGTGCACCCTGGGTCTGTGACAAGAGAAAATCTAACCTGCCAAGATTTAACCCCTCGCCTTTTTTTTTTTTCTTTTTTCTTTAAGCAACAAGCCAGTCCTGTATTAATGGCACAATATTAGGAAATGAGTTTTACATCATTTCGAAGCTGTCAAACCCAGTACAACTCACTACATACAAGCCCGGGTTTGTAGCAGCCTGAGAAACTCCGTGGGTGCAGGCTGCACACAAGAACAGCTCGCCTCCCGCGCCCCGAGCAGTGACTTGCCAAACCCACCCACCCTGAGACACCCTGAAAAATGAGCACAGCAGCTCCCTCTAACACCAACCAAGCGAATTACTGCTGCACACTCCCTACGGAACACGGAAAACGACAGACATTAAGAGAAGACAAGTTAGTTTTTGTGAATTTTAAGGAAACATGACCTGCAGCAGGAAGAGTTCAATGCTGAGAAACGCCAGGGCAAGGAAGGGAATAACCTCATTACTATGGCTCTGCTCCTGGTCCTCTGCCCCAGCAAGACTTCCATCCTTCTCCCCAACACCCACATTTCCATGGCTCAGAAATCTGGGGCAGAATCTGGACTGTTCCCTGGTCAAGGCCTGGGTCATGCTGCAGCAAGGCCACCAGGTGTGCAGCACGCCGGTCTCCTCCTTGGCAAGGGCAAGGAATCTGTGCTAAACCAAAAGCTTCTCTGCCTTCACAGCTCTTCTGCGTCCCTTCCAGGCTTTGCCTCCTATTTTAAGGTCAGTGCTCTGTTAGGGAAAGTATAAAGTAAAATTGTAGGTAGAAGATAAGGTAATTTATGTTTGGGTATGTCCCCCATGTCGCCTGCACTGTCACCTGGGGTACTAAGCTCGTTGTCTGCAAACCTGAGCTGGGCTGGCAAGGGCACCCCCAGCAGAACAGAAAAGGATAGGAAGAAAGGTTTGGTTATAAACACAGAGGTACACCTGCCTTTCTGAAAGTGTGATTATGCTGCATATACCTCCAGACCAGCCTGGTGCTCAATAACACTGTGATATAAACTGTGATGGTTTCAAGAGACACTAGAACTGGAGTGATGGAGATGTTTATTTCGGTGTGAAAATACGAACCTTCCTAATGTTTCATGTGTCTTTAAGTACTGGTTTCAAAATGTGGCTTGGATTATTAAGACAAGCATTTTAAAAGCAAATAATTGTTTAGTTAAGGTTGCACACTGGATTAACTTCATAACAGGACTTATCGAACAGGTAATTATGAGTGTTTGTCTAATAAATGCTCACAAGATGAAAGAACACTCCTGCCAAAGCAGAAATAGTCAGTTTTAGAAACCTGCAGTGCCTCCCCATGGCCAAGCAGGTGCTCTCCCTGCTCTGGGATCCTCTGCATTTGGTGCATTGTGTGTGAAGGAATTAGTTATGCTAATTTGTCTAGTTATATTGGTTATGTTTGTTTTCATGAGGAGGCCAAAACATGTCATGCCTTTTTCCTGCCATCCCCTGGAATGGTGACTAGTGAACAGCTTTCAGCTTTTCATTAGGGTCACAAAACCAGAAACATTGACAGAAACATTTTAAGTGGGGATCCTCATTACCTCAAAATTAAATGGAAGTAGTCAGCTGTAAAACAGAGGAATGGGTCAAATAAAATGGACAGTGGTTTTTCCATATTGATAGTAATTCCTCAAGAAAGTCAATCAGCTTAGCCTCCAAATCAGCTTGTGTGAAAAAAAATGAAACCCCCATCCTTGCTAATATAAATGATCATGTACTACAGCAAAAGTTTCAAGACAGCATTTATTGGCCCTGATTATCCTGATGGGTCCCTTCCAACCTAGTGTATTCTCAGATTCTATTCTGAAATAATGCAGAGTGTACACTGCAGTCTGTAAATTAAGTATTCCCTAAGGAAAATCATGGCAACAGTTTTAGTAATTCCCACTCAAAGATCATTGCAAATATTGAAGAGGTGTGAACGAAGTTGTAAAAGAAATACTTGCTGGGCTCATTCTCCCTTTTCTAATTTCTGTTCCTATTGCTATTTCATTCCCAGACAGACAGACAGACACACAAATATCTATGTGAAATTATGCATACCAGAGAGGTTTATTATTAAAGTTTCTAACAACCTGAAACCTGGGACATCAAAGAGCTTTGGAGGGACTTTGCTCTCTGTTTAACGGAGGGTTCGAATCTTGCTGTATTTGACCCAGGGTGCTCCAGACCTCTGACCACCTCCATGATGAACATTTTGAATAAATATTCTTCTAATCAGAGTTTACTTATTACTTCTCAGATTCTTGTTCCCAAGAGGGGAGGTTGGCATTTAGCACCTTTTTAAGGCTTCTGCTGCAACCAGGGCAGGGTTTTCAGGAGAAAGTGGCTCTCAATCTTTGCTCAAGACTTAGCCGCCCCTTTCTTTAAGGAAATATTTATTTCCTTTTTCTTGGGGTTAACTTTGAGATCATGAGTGCAAAGGGTGCTATGTGGCTCTTCCTCAGGAAGACTGCTATTGTTTCAGGGATGCCAGCTGCCCAGTTATCCCCGTCCTGCTGCAATGGTGCCGTTACAAAGAGCAAAGCAGTGCTCCTGAAATCCCGCACTTCTTGAGAGAGATGTTTGCAGCTCTGCAGGGAGACTAAAGAGCCTAGGCACTGCCAAAGCATCAGCAGGTACTCCCTCTCAGGTCCCCATTACTGTCTTTTCTATGGGTAGTTGAAATCACGGGGTGCCAGCATTACAGCTGCTTCTCCAGCCACAAGTAATCATTCCTCATTTATTGTCACCTGATGTGAGCCCCAGCTTGCACTGACAATTCCCATTCAGCACTTAGTGTGCTATATTTCACCTTAGAGTAATGAAAGTACTCTTCAGGATGACATTAAGTAGTGATACAAAGTGACTATGACTTACCCTTAGGGTCCCTTCATAAAATGTTAGATTTTTAATATTAGTGGCAATTTTTGTAAAAATAAAGTTCTACCTTAGTTCCTTAATCAGTGAAAGACTAAATGTTTAATTAACATGAAACATGATGTATTTCACCTTCTGCACAGCCTAAAGGCTCCTAGGTTTTTCCTTGGTATATCAAAAAGTCTTCCTAATAAATCACCATATGCTACTAAAAGTAAAGACATGATAGATTTCGTCTGTGTTATTCTGAGCCTGATTTAAGTCTGAGATCTTAATTTTTTTATCAAGCATGAAATATAACAATTTACTTTAAGGTTATATAGTGTAAGGCCTACTTACCTCTTACACTACTCAGCACACAGCCTGTGTGCTGTTTGCCCTTGAATACTTCAGAGTTTTTCTTAATTTTTTTTTTTAATTGAGGGAGGTTGTTGGGGTTTTTTTCCTCTATAGAGTACACATTTCGGATTATGCAAACACTGTCTCTTACTTAAATTCTTTCTAAATATACTTCTCCCCAGCTTTTCTCGCTTTATCCTCTCATCATATCCACGCTTAAGTAATCTGCCACTGTAACCAAGTTCATACCAAAATTTTATTCTTCTGAGCTCGGAGTGATTTTGACATTCGTGGCCTTAATTCTTAAAAAACTGCATTTGAGATGTTATAGGTACTTTATTTCTCTTCCATGAGCAAATGGCATCATGACAAGAGTCAGTAAAGCCCCACTTAGCACCAGGGAGACTACCAGTAAAGCTGTTGGGCTCCAGTGAACAGAATTAATTTCCGGATTTGCTGAGCTGTTTTACTGGATAATAGGTTGTATTTCTGATTTAGAGACTTTAAGCGGTTTAGTTTTAGAGATTTTAGGTTGTTTTGTTTAATGAAGACTCAGTAAATGCCCAGCAGCTTCACAGTGACTGTGTACAGTTGCACTAAGATGTGTTACAGATCTACTGGATTCCAGACAAATAGTCTTTTTTCCCAGTGTCTCTCTGTCAATAACTGCATCCCATTACTAAACTCCATCAGGAGTATGGAATACAGATGCTTGAGGGAGTAAATGAGGTACATTCCTTAAAATAGAAAACGAAGATTAAGCCAGAAAAGAAAAGCTCTCCAAATATTTAAACAGATTATTAAAGAAAAAAAGGTCAACATTGTTCAAGTTTCTGGGATATAGCAAAATTATCACATTTAACTAGTTAGTAACTAAGTGTTCATGGTCCAGGCAAAAGATTCAGCTTAGTTTCTCTCCTCAGCTGAACTCTACCATCTTGTGGGTTCCCAGGAAATTACAGCATCAAACTCTCAATAATTTTGTCAGTCTAAAATAGCTAAAAGTACTGCTTTTTTAAAATTACTAAATAGCATATTATGGACAAAATACTACTAAAGTTGTTGTTTGGTTTGGGGATTTTTTTCAATTTAATCTTTCAATTTGTGGCTTTCCAAGCCATAACAATATGTATGCATTCCACATATTACAGTATTTCCCAGTTACTCCTGATTTGATCAGGGGAAGTTTTACTGTGACAATAGAAAAAAGAACTATACAAGCCCTTTGTTGCAATTTAGGCTTTTACATCTTGTGACAAGGAAATCAGAGGACTTAAAAAAAAAAGTGAACCAAAAATAAATGTAAGCAATTGCTTTGAGATTCCCTTTCTCTCTCCTGGTCATTTAAGTTATCCTTAAGTGCCCAAGATCAGCAGTTTGGCTTTGAATTGTAGGATTTCCACTTTTTATGTGGTAGGGATTTTTTTTAGTGGATTTTTACTTTCTTTCTCTCTTCGGGAGTGATGGGATTCATCCTTTTTTATTTTAATGGGAATCTGACTTTGAGTGAATAATGCTGAACTTAACGCTTGAATTGTAGAGGATATTTTTCAAAACCTTTAAAAACATGGCAGCTGCTGACTTCAGCAGGGTTTCACCAGCAGCCAGATCATGAGCTATTAAAAAATACCCCAAACCTTAATTAAAAAAAAAAAAAGCCATGGTCACAATATACAGTTAAGAGCACTGTGGAGTGCTCTAGCTGTTAAACGAAAAAGAAAACATGCTGTTGCAGAGCAGGTGTTGAAAAATTAAATTACCGAGTTCAGACCAGTGTATTTCTAGGCTATAAAACATGGCTGGAAAAACACTTTAATGTTCTTTTTCCAAGCAGAGTGAGTCTATTAAGTGATAAATATCAGAAGGCCAATTCAGCTCTCATTTGTGTGACTGGGAGGGCAACTGAGAATTGAATCAGGCTCTAAAAGTCAGATGCTGCTGTCCCTGTCTGGGAGGATGTGATTTTCAGTGACATATTATGACTACCCCAGTCTGAATTGTTTAGGGTCAGAGCAAGTGAAACTTAAATCATACTCCATGTTCAGTCCCTACAACAACAGCAGAACTCATGGTGTATTATCTATCTAATAATGAAAATATAGGGTTCAATATCTATTGATTTAAATCAAAATTATTCTGCCTCAGTGACTGCTAAACTGCATCCTGAGAAAAATGCTATGGTAATATTTTATTCCTGGAGCATCAAAGGAGAAAGTGGTGGATCAAAGGTGCTTTCCACTCTATCTGTCCCTAACTGAAATACAAAGTGGTGTTAAAAATTCAAATGCAGTTAGTAAAAGGATCCAACAGAGAAAAAGTTCAATAAGAGAACCAAAGATAAAATAGATTTACTCATTCATTGAACAGATGCTGCACTCTCTTAAGAAAGAAATATCTCACGTCAATGAAGACTTCAATGAAACTGGAGTCTGTACATGATCATAGAATCATTCAGGTTGGAAAAGATCTTTAAGATCATTGACTAAACTGTAATGATGCAAGTGTGGGCAGGATTCCAGCTGCCTTCGAGGAATAATGAGAATGCCCAGTGCCAAGTCTTGCATCACTCAGGAGTTCAGTGCATCAAACAGAGCTTTTGTGCCCTCACCTTCAGCTCATCAAATACAAAACACAGAAACCAACCTGCCAGATCTGCTGAATTCATAACCAGTTCCTGTTCTGCATGCAGAATAAAATTCTCTCCTTGTTGTGCTATCCAATTGCAACCCTGGACCTCTGAGGGCTGTGTGAGACAATACGTATGCATTCAATTTTCATTTGACTTACCTGAGGGAAAAAAAATGATTAAATTTTTTTTCTTTCCTATAATGCTTTTCATTTCATTCATCAGCCCTCTGCTTCTGTATACTCTCTGTGCCTTCCAGCACAACATTTCAGCAGCATCATGGCCCACTTTAGGCAAAACAGCATTGGAAACACATTAAACATGACAGCCAGATGTGTTGATGTGCTGACAATGGACACTGAGGTCATTATTAAGAGCTGGACAGTGTTGGGATTGGATTGCTTCTTCCATATCTGGAGGTGAAGGCCTGATTAAGTGTTGGGAGGTGTTATCAGCAGAGCTGGAGGCAAGACAAAAACTGCAAAAATGACTTTTTCTTCACTTTATTTCAATTCCTGCAAGTTATGAGTGGTGGAGTGCTTCTTAGCACAGTCTTAACTCTGTCTAAATGTGTTAATCTAAAAGGGGTCAAAACTCAACCCACTTATGCTGATTTACCACCAGAGCAATTCCACTGACATGAGCAGACCTTATAATAAAGGTATTGCTTAATACTTACCAAAGCTGCTTCAATTTCAGTGGGATTTTTCTTAGCCATTGAAATAACTTTTTAAAAAGTTGCTTTTAAAACATCTTCTAAAAGTCTGGCTACATTTGAAATATCTCACAGCAAAAATATAATACAGCTGCCATGAGAAAGTTATAAAAAAAATTGCTTGTAATTGTTTTGGTAACTGAAAATTTTCTGTTAAGTTTTGTATAACTTTTTATAAACATTTGGATTTTAAAAAGCACTTTCTAAATCCTACAAAGTGGAATTATGATATATTGAAACACTTCAGAAATTTAAAAGGTGTTCTTTCCTCTTTTGGGAATGACTCATATCTAGAAAAACAGGCTTAGGTACAAAAGGCTTAAGCAAATTCTGTTTTGAAGAAACTCAGAGATATTTACATGTATCATATCATATCATATCATATCATTAATGTAATTGCAAATACTAAATTACATGGCCTGTCAACTGGAAAATAGATATTGTTTGATTCATTCTCATGTGTGTTGCAAAATTTTGCAATGTATCATTTTCTGTTAGTATAAAGGAAGGGGCACACATCATAATTCTGGTAGCTAATATTGACATATATTACTTATGTATTTCTAGTGTAGCAAAAAAAATGGTGCTTTAAATCTTATTGTCTAGATATTCTCCTGTTTTCTGGATATTCTTTTTCCCCAGAATTTTAGCCATTTTGCTTACCTCTGGTGTACAGTATTTAAAACACTGGTGTTCTGTTTTCATATATTTGAATTTTCATGCCTTGGTAGCAGCATTTCTTATTCTGATGTTCGATAGAAGAGCCCAGAGAGGAGTACAAACTGTGGGCGCAGAAAACTTGAACGATGTCAGAACAAGATTGTGCCTGTTCCACACGTAAAATAGTTGGTGATTCATTCTGACCTATTCATTAGGGAAAGAACCAAAGTCCCTTTCAAGGGGGTGTCAGAATGTTTCTCAAGTGCTGTGTTTTTGACTCGGAGGTCAAATTTACCTGGCAGATGTGAAAAATCCCGTGTGCTGAGGAAAAAAAACCCAGGGATTAAGATGTGGTAAATGCTCAAATATCTATTCTAGCGAAAGCTGATGTTAATTTACGTGGGTAATCCTCCCCCTCCAGCCCATATAGTATTATTTCTTTGTGAATATAGTATCACTGTTTGCTTTCTCTGGCCAACACCTAAACTGTGGGCATTTTTGTAATACAAGAAAGCGCCTTTCGAGAACACTCAGCGAATTGCCGGCTGCAGGCAAGGGTCGATGCACGCCTGTAGGTGGAGTTAAATATCAAAGAACTGGTGCAGACCGCGGCAGTGCTGTGGATCCAGGCAGGCGACAGCACGGATGATCCCTTCTCAGGCGTCCCATCGATTTATTCCCAGCTGCACGCAAGACAGAAGGAGTTGTTTACAGCAAGAATTGTTTGTGGATAACTTATCTCCTACTGAACTGGTGCAGCTAGGAAAAGCAGAACACTTCCAGGCACAAAAGCCCGTCTCCAGGTCGCTAGGGACGCTGAAAAGTGCAAAACTAAATACAGGCTGAGGGCAGCAGTGTGGCAGAGGAAAGATTCCCTGCGACAACAGCACTGGCACGGGGTCACATGCAGGGAGAGGGGCTGGGCACCAGGCTTCCAACCTCACCGTCCCTCACAGCTGGCTACAGCCTCCACAGGGTCGGGGCTGATCGCGGGTGTGGGGCTCCGTCCCTAGAGGAAAGAGGGATTTGCAGGAGTTATTGATTGACCCTAGGTATCTCTTTGCGGTAAGCGACAACACCATCCAGGGCCAGGAACCACCTCTTCTTTCTTACTGGCTGCTTCCAGTCAAGACTGCCGCTAATGTTTATTTGATCTCCCATGTTTTCCATCATATCCAGGGGTCTAGCTGGGAACAAACTGCCTTAGACATTTTACCCTTCTACATGCTTCTCCTTTTTTTCCACCTCTTTTCTCACTTTTACCAATTTTTCCATGCTGGAAAATACACAACTAGGTTTAGTAATCCTTCACAGGCATAAATAAACTCCGTAATTTTCTGATTTGCTACGTGGCTATACTGGATTTACCTTGTCACTTTCATTTCTATCTCTAGGTTTGTGTCTAGATCCCTGCTTGTATTTAACTGTCAAGACGTACTGAATTAAAGCTTTTGCTTCCAGCAGCAGCAGCAGCAGCGCAGAGAAAAGGAGCTTCCTTGGGTTTTTGGTTTTTTTGGTTTATTTTTTCCGGCTTTTTGGGATTGAGCAAGGTGGGAGCTTTCGGTGGGGCGGGGATCTCGCTGGACCGAGGGTACGGTTCCCGTGGGATGCTCCGGCGTGGCGGTGATGCTCCCCCGGTGCCGAGAGCCGCGCCGGGCGGTGACACGCGCGGCCGGGCGGCAGAGGGCGCTGCCAGCCCNAAATCCTTCAAACTGAACTACATGTTTACTGCCAGTTGGATTCAACTTTATGTCCTCACTTAGAAAAATAAGTGTTTTGTCTTTTTTCCTCCTCTGTACAGATTCTGATCATCTTTCCCAGCTCTGGTACAACTTATGACTAGCAAAAGGAATAATTGAGAGTTTTCTAAATTGTCTTTTAAGAAATGTATACCATTTATGCTCTTAAGCATTGGCAGTCTGAAATCTGGCAATCCACGTAGAGAAAGAGTCAGGCCTCCCAGAAGATTAATACCTGAGTGCAGAACTTCCTATTCTACAGCTTAAGAAGTAAGCAAAATACTCAGGGTGGGATCAAATGAAACTGTACAAAAAGAGCACAGAAAAGGGTCAGTAAAGCACAGCAGAAGGCCTGGGTGTGGTGGAGCTGTGGGCCAGCCTTCAGGCACCAAAAACTGTCCCTCCTGCAAAGGCAAAATGGAACTGAACATTTCACTTGAGTTGCCTTAACTGCTGTTGTCGCTGCTGCTGCCGCTGCTGCCGCCGCTGGGGAGCGCCGCCGCGGAGCCGCGCCAGGTGTTCCGGGTGCTGGAGGAGCAGCCGCCCGGCACCTGGGTGGGCACCATCGCCACCCGGCCCGGCTTCACCTACCGCCTGAGCGAGCACCACGAGCTCTTCGCCATCAACGCCACTTCGGGCGCCCTGCACACCCGCGCCACCATCGACCGCGAGAGCCTGGCCAGCGACGTGGTGGACCTGGTGGTGCTCTCCAGCCAGCCCACCTACCCCAGCGAGGTGCGCGTCCTGGTGCTCGACCTCAACGACAACGCGCCCGTCTTCCCCGACCCCTCCATCGTGGTCACTTTCAAGGAGGACACGGGCAGCGGGCGCCAGCTTATCCTGGACACTGCCACTGATGCTGACAGTGGCACCAATGGTGTGGACCACGGCTCCTATCGGATTGTGGCCGGCAACGAGGAGGGCCGCTTCCGCCTCAACATCACCCTCAACCCCAGCGGTGAGGGAGCTTTCTTGCACCTGGTTTCCCGTGGTGGGTTGGACCGGGAGGCCACCCCCACCTACCAGCTGTTGGTGCAGGTGGAGGACAAGGGCGAGCCCCGTCGGCGAGGTTATCTTCAGGTCAACGTCACCGTCCAGGACATCAATGATAACCCACCCATCTTCAGCCAGACACTTTACCAGGCACGAGTGCCTGAGGATGCGCCTGTCGGGGCCAGCGTTCTCCAGGTCACTGCAGCTGATGCTGATGAGGGCACCAATGCTGACATCCGATACCGCCTGGAGGGAGGCGATGGTGGCGGCAGCGGTTCTGGGGACGGGGCTGGCAGCCTCCCTTTTGAGGTGGACCCTGAGAGCGGGGTGATCCGCATCCGTGAGCGCTTGGACTATGAGACGCGGCAGCAGTACTCGCTGACGGTCCAAGCCATGGACCGCGGGGTGCCGGCGCTGAGCGGCCGGGCCGAGGCCCTCATCCGTCTGCTCGACGTCAACGACAACGAGCCCCGGGTGAAGTTCCGCTACTTCCCGGCCACCTCCCGCTTTGCCTCTGTGGATGAGAACGCGGCCCCTGGCACAGTGGTGGCCCTGTTGACGGTGAGCGATGCAGACTCTCCTGAGGCCAATGGGAACATTTCTGTGTCGATCCTGGCGGGAAACGAGCAGCAGCACTTTGAGGTGCACAGCAGTAAGGTACCCAACCTCAGCCTTATCAAGGTAGCAGCCACGCTGGACCGAGAACGCATCCCGGCTTATAACCTTACCGTGGCAGTGGCAGATAACTACGGGGCCCCACCACCACCTCCAGGCTCCCCCACTTCTGTCTTTTCCCCCGACGGAGCGGTGGCAGCTCCTGTGAGCCGCTCCTCGGTAGCCAGCCTGGTGATCTTTGTGAATGACATCAATGACCACCCGCCTGTCTTTGGGCAGTCGGTGTACAGGGTGAACATCAGCGAGGACGTGCCCCTGGGCAGTTATGTGCGGGGCCTCAGTGCCACAGACCGTGACTCGGGCCTCAATGCCAACCTCAAGTACAGCATTGTCTCGGGCAACGAGCTGGGCTGGTTCCGCATCAGCGAGCACAGCGGGCTGGTCACCACAGCTGGCCCCGAGGGTGCTGCTGCTGGGCATGCTGCAGGCACGTCCAGCTCCAGCAGGCTGGACCGGGAGACTGCTTCTCAGGTGGTGCTCAACGTCAGTGCCCGTGACCAGGGGGTGCAGCCCAAATTCTCCTATGCACAGCTGGTGGTGACCATTCTGGATGTCAATGACAACAAGCCTCGCTTTGGTCAACCTGAGGGCTACCAGGTGTCCCTGGCTGAAAGCTCACCATCAGGAACCGAGCTGCTTGTCCTTAGTGCCACTGATGGGGATCTGGGGGACAACGGGACTGTCCGCTTCTCCCTGCAGGAAGCTGAGCCAGCGCTGGCAGCAGTTGGTCCCTCCTCTGTTACCCCTCGCCAGATGTTTCGCTTGGACCCGGTTTCAGGCAAGCTCAGCACCATCTCGCAGCTGGACCGGGAGGAGCAGTCTCACTTCTCCCTGCAGATCTTGGCTACGGATTTGGGCTCTCCTCCCCTTTCTTCAATAACCAGAGTTAATGTGACCATCCTGGATGTGAATGACAATAGCCCTGTGTTTTACCCCGTTCAATATTTTGCCCATATCCAGGAGAATGAGCCAGCTGGAACCTATGTCACCACCGTGTCTGCCACGGACCCCGATCTGGGACCCAATGGGACAGTCAAGTACAGCATCTCAGCCGGAGATACCTCCAGGTTTCAGGTCCATGGCCAGACAGGGGTCATCACAACAAAAATAGCCCTCGACAGGGAGGAGAAAACTGCTTACCAGTTGCAGCTCGTGGCCACTGATGGTGGCCATCTTCAGTCGCAGAACCAAGCCATTGTCACCATCACTGTCTTGGACACCCAGGACAACCCCCCTGTTTTCAGCCAGGGCACGTACAGTTTTGTTGTCTTTGAAAACGTTGCCCTGGGTTACCACGTAGGTACTGTTTTTGCTTCCACCATGGACCTCAACACCAACATCAGTTACCTCATTACGACAGGTGACCAGAGGGGCGTGTTTGCCATCAACAGGGTGACGGGGCAGATCACCACAGCCAGTATTATTGACAGGGAGGAGCAGGCGTTTTACCAGCTGAAGGTGGTTGCTAGAGGTGGGGCGATAACCGGTGATGCCGTGGTCAATATAACTGTCAAAGATTTAAATGACAATTCCCCACACTTCATTCACGTGGTGGAAAGTGTTAATGTGGTTGAGAACTGGAAAGCTGGGCATACCATATTCCAGGCCAAAGCTCTTGATCCTGATGAAGGTGTTAACGGCGTGGTCCTTTACAGCCTTAAGCAAAACCCAAAGGGCTTGTTCTCAATCAATGAACAAACTGGTGCTATAAGCTTAATGGGGCCACTTGACATAAATGCTGGGTCTTACCAGGTTGAAATCCTAGCCTCGGATATGGGGGTGCCTCAGCTGTCCTCCAACTTTATACTGACTGTCTCTGTCCATGATGTAAATGATAACCCACCTGTTTTTGACCAGCTTTCCTATGAAATTACTATTTTGGAGTCAGAGCCTGTGAATTCCAGGTTCTTTAAGGTACAGGCTTCTGACAAAGATGCGGGAGTGAATGGTGAAATAGCTTACAGTATAATTGAAGGAAATGCTGGGGATGCCTTTGGCATATTCCCAGATGGTCAGCTGTATATAAAAAGTGAACTGGACCGTGAACTTCAGGAAAGATATGTTTTACTGGTTGTTGCCTCTGATAGAGCAGTAGAACCCCTCAATGCTACTGTAAACGTTACCGTGATTCTGGAGGATGTAAACGATAACAGGCCCCTGTTCAACAGTACCAACTACGTGTTTTATTTTGAGGAGGAGCAGAGAGGCGGGTCATATGTGGGTAAAATAAATGCTGTAGATAAAGACTTTGGGCCAAATGGTGAGGTCAGGTATTCATTTGAGCATATGCAGCCAGATTTTGAGCTGAACACAGTAACTGGGGAAATCAGAAGCACTCATCAGTTAGACAGAGAAGCTCTTATGAGACAGAGGGGAGCTGCAGTATTTAGTCTCACAGTAATAGCAACAGACCAGGGGTTGCCAAAGCCCCTAAAGGATCAGGCAGCTGTACAGATCTACATGAAAGACATCAATGATAATGCCCCCAAATTTTTGAAAGATCTTTACCAAGCTACTATATCAGAATTGGCAGCAAATCTGACACAGGTACTGCGAGTTTCTGCCTCAGATGTTGATGAAGGGGTTAATGGGTTGATTCACTACTCTGTAATCAAGGGAAATGAAGAAAATCAGTTTGCAATAGATAGCAGCACCGGTCAAGTGACCTTAGTAGGCAAACTAGATCATGAGGCCACTGCATCGTATTCCCTTGTCATCCAAGCAGTAGA
This sequence comes from Erpornis zantholeuca, assembly GCA_013400515.1. NCBI lineage: Eukaryota > Metazoa > Chordata > Aves > Passeriformes > Timaliidae > Erpornis > Erpornis zantholeuca. The sequence goes on along the minus strand of VZTN01025343.1, from coordinate 234,225 downwards.
CTCTGGAGCTGTCTCCCTAAGTTCAACTTGCATGTTGAGCATTGATGTATTGGATGAAAATGACAACAGCCCTTCATTCCCTAAATCAACCTTGTTAGTGGATGTCTTAGAAAATATGAGGGTTGGTGAACTGGTGTCATCTGTCACTGCCACTGATTCTGATTCAGGTGACAACGCTGACCTCCACTATAGCATCACGGGGACAAACAATCACGGGACCTTTAGCATCAGTCCCAACACTGGGAGTATTTTTCTTGCCAAGAAACTGGACTTTGAGACACAGTCTCTGTATAAGCTAAACATAACAGCAAAGGACCAAGGAAGGCCCCCACGGTCCTCTACGATGTCGGTGGTAATACACGTTAGGGATTTCAATGATAACCCTCCTCACTTTCCTCCGGGAGACATTTTTAAGTCGATTGTTGAGAATGTTCCTGTGGGTAGCTCTGTCATTTCCGTGACTGCCCACGATCCAGATGCGGATATTAACGGGCAGCTAACGTATGCAATCATCCAGCAGATGCCAAGGGGGAATCACTTCCGTATAGATGAAGTGAGAGGGACAATATTTACCAACGCTGAAATTGATCGGGAGTTTGCCAACCTCTTTGAGTTAACAGTCAAAGCCACAGATCAGGCCGTTCCTGTGGAGTCCAGGCGATTTGCTCTCAAGAACGTGACCATTCTGGTGACAGATCAAAATGACAATGTACCCGTGTTCGTGTCGCAAAATGCCCTCGCAGCTGACCCCTCAGTTGTGATCGGTTCAGTCCTAACCACAATTATCGCTGCGGACCCTGACGAGGGTGCCAATGGGGAGGTGGAATATGAGATAGTCAATGGAGATACCGAAACCTTCATTGTGGATCGCTACAGCGGAGATTTAAGAGTAGCCTCAGCGTTGGTGCCTTCTCAGCTCATCTACAATCTCATAGTTTCTGCCACTGACCTTGGCCCCGAAAGGAGAAAATCCACCACTGAGATGACTATAATTCTGCAAGGGGTCGACGGGCCTGTTTTCACTCAGCCAAAATACATCACCATCCTGAAAGAGGGAGAGCCCATTGGGACAAACGTGATATCCCTGGAGGCGGCGAGCCCACGGGGCTCCGAGGTGCAGGTGGAATATTACATCGTGTCCGTTCGGTGCGATGACAAGAGCCTGGGGCGCCTCTTCACCATCGGGCGCCACACCGGGGTCATCCAGACCGCTGCCATTCTGGACAGGGAGCAAGGAGCACGGCTCTACTTGGTGGATGTCTACGCCATTGAAAAGTCATCTGTTCTGCCCCGCACGCAACGAGCAGAGGTAAAGGTTTATTCAGTAATTCTTTTCCTGTCTTTTTACTGCTGGGTGATTCCAGAATTATGAATGGTTTTTCACTGAAGTCCTGGTGTCAGTGGTGGACGTGAGAATTGATTCTGAACAGCTCATCTTCCAACAGTCATGGAAGTTTTTGCCATCTCTGTCTGGCTAAGTCCCCAGGATGATAAGTCTCCTCACATACCTTCAATTTAGGTTACTTTTTCTACCTAACTGATGAGTATGAAAAGGGTTTTCTTTCTGTGCTTGGATGTGACAGGTGGTAAAAGTGTAACATTTTAGTTGGAAACTTTCCTTATCACAAAGCCATTTGCCTTGACTGAAGGATCTTTAAAGGTTTTCTGCCTTATTAGCTTGAAAAGCAAAGGGCGGAAAACAGGTTTGAAATGTCATCTGTGCAGTACAAGTGTTTCATTTGCTCTGTCTAGAGTCAGAGCTGATCATTCACACCGTTCCCACTGTCTTCTGTGGGAATACTGAGAAGCCAGATATGAAAGGGAGTCCTGTGTTTGCTTTAAGTTGCAGCATCTCCTGGAGCTACATTCTGCACTTCACCATGAGCCTTTGACTTGCTGCTCCTTGGAAATTTGGGGCTGGCGCTGCTGAGTGGGTCAGCCAGTAGAGGATGCTGGTAGTGTGTAGTGGTTCAACCACATCCCTCTCCAGCTGAACATACTCACTCAGTGCTGCACGGCCCTACAGGTCCTCCAGTTATACTTCCTCCTGGGAATTAAGTCTCAGTTTTAATACTGTGGTGGTTTGCAGCTTTGGGTGGGTTTTTTTGTTTGATTTTAGCAGAAGTGATATTTCCAATTCTTACTTGGCAGCTGTGGATTTTTTCTCTTCATAGTTACTTTTTTGTTGTTTCTTCTGCAGGTTAGGTATGATCTGTGTAGGTGTGTAACCTCACTCTCCTGTACTGGCAGTGGCAGATCCTCTCTGAAGTGAATGTCAGGGAATTTGAGCACTGTTCCATCTCAGAGATGTGATCCCGTCCTGGTGTGTGTGCAGTGTGCTGCTGATGGTCATGTTTTGACCAACAGTAGTGTATTGGAAAATGTTTCAGTAGTGCTGCTGGATTAAATGATTCATGCTATTTTTATGACAATATTCCTGTCGTGCATGTCTTTGTACCCCTGCTAGCAATTTGTAAAAGCTAGACCTTTATAATTTTTTCCTTATATCATATTTTGTCTTTGATGGACAGTTGTTTTCAGGGTCAGGCCTTTGCCATTGGGTATTTGGATCATAACCCTTCAACTCTGAATCTGAGCAAAGAGTTTTTTGACTGGGAAAGGGCTCATAGGAGACTCAACCCCATGGCTGTAGTGTTCTTTGTTGTAAAAGCATTTAATGTGAGTATTTGCTGAGCAGGGAAGAGAACAACCATTGAAACTTCAAACAACTTTTACATTGTTGAATACAAGCCACTTCTGAAATCATAAACAAATGTTTTATTCTGTAAAGAACATTGAGAGGCATAATTGGGAGTTAGGATTTCCTATTACTGGTTGTATCTTTATAGCCTCTAAAGTGTGTCTTCTCCCAAATGTAATTAGCTTACTGTGCTTCTTTATAAATGTATTATAAATTATAATCAGCTTTCAACTTTCAAAAACATAACCATATGCAGTCTTTCTCTTAACTGATGGGATTTCTCTGGAAGGCTTTTGCTGTCCAACACAAGAACTACTACAGTTACATTCTGTGTGCAAGCTGACTGTCAGTGGGTGCTGAATAAGCAACACAGCTTTTTTTCCACATTTCTTTTGCATGGCAGTCTTTTGGGGGTTTGGTCTGATGTATGTGGTGCACATGTTTTGGTCTTAGAGTTTGCTGTCAGTCTTATTTTGTAAAAAATTAGCCAGTGCCCAAGTACATGAACAACCCACCTTAAAGCACACACATGCTCTGTGTCATCTGCACATCAAATGTGCAATCCAGAAGGTGTAGTGGTTTATTCCAGTCCTGGGTTTTAAGGTGATGGTTTGACTGGTGGTGTAACTGGAAGAGACAAAAAATGTATGGGAATCTAAGGAATATTTACAGCCACTAAGCTGAAGCATTCTTTTATCCATAATGTCATCAACTTTTTTGTGGTATATACATGGTGAGATGAAGACTAGCTGACTTTAGATTCCCCCAAGAAAAGTAAGTTGTAAGGCATCAATGCAGGTGTGCAGACAAAGCCCAATAGGTCTAATGTCACTATATCTGACAGCTCTTTGCACACACAACCTGGATATAAATTTTGTTTATTTTCTGTTTGGTTTTGTTTGTTGGTTTTGGTTTGGATATTTTTTTTGGGGGGGGGGAATGGGGAAAAGCATTAATATTTTCTTTCTTCCTTCTCTTAAGAAGAGTATGTTGGGTTTTGTGTCTCCCTATGGTTAAAGCAAAGGGAAAAAGCAGTAATAGGATATTCTTATTCTATGTGGCTATTCTTCATTGCCTGCTATGCTCTCTGCCCTGATGCCAGAAATCATCTGAATTGCACCATGGCATGTGAGTGAGCCACTGAGCATGGGGAGCTGCCCAGTGCTAAACGTGCTGTCTGGGGTTGGCGAGGAGAGCAGCGGGAGTAAGGAAGTTAATAGACCTTTTGTCTAGTACAGACTCCAGCAATAGGCTTGGGTGACAGACACCTGGTGTGAAATAGAGATATTTACAGTTTCGAAACAGTGACCAGGCTTTGTCTTGCCAGCAGGCAGTATAAAAGAAGAGCAGGCTTGCGTGAAACCACTTGCTCTACAAGTGAATTAATCCTTGTCCTTGGGAAATGGTGTGATTTTTCCCCCCCCAAATTCTGTCACTAATATATTTTCTTTCTTTTTTAAAATAATATCAAATATATGGAAAAGGTTCACCTAGTGCTCTAATTGAAGAATAAGGTATCTCTATGATATTTCTTATCCATCCCTGGGATTTGCCCAATGGGGTCAGACTTAAGACCCACTGACTGCACAGCTCCCAGGGTTGTATGTAAGTGCTTTGTGAACAAAGTGTCCGAGGGCAGAGCTTTGCAGTGCCAGGTCTGTGGGGAATCCCTTGCTGAACCCAAAGCACCTGACAGGCCTTAAAACTGAAGGGTTCTGTTATTTTCAGTAAAGTAACACTAAAAGTTTAGGAAACAAAGAGGTGTGTTTACAACTTGTGGCTTTTTTTTTTAGCACTAGCTTTTATCTTGTGTGTGTGTTCCCATGTTTGTTATTACTGTATGGAGAGAAGAGTGGTGGTGGTGGTGGGGGTGCCTGTCAGGAAAGTGCAGGTAGTGAGGTAAAGTTTTCTTCAAATACCAAATATTTGAGATTTGTAAAGAAAACCAAGTCAGTGCTTATTCCAGTGTATTTTATAGCTAGATGGTGTAATTTTGGATGGTAGTTGTTGAATTTAAAAGCTTGCTTTTTAATTATATTTTGGACTTTTTTTTTATTTCTAATCTACAGTGACACGCCAGATAATATTTGACATTGTGTGAATGTGTTTTGTGATCAGTCTTAGCTTTTCCTCTTGTTGTATTAATCATTAGGTTAATACCATCACCACTGTTGATCTCATGTACAAAAGAATAATGTAGGTGTCCTGAAAGGATCCCTTCAGTTTGCCATTCTATGCCTTTTTAAATGTTCCTGCCAGGCAAAAACCCCTCAGCAATTGCTAAACTCCTTTCTCTTGGCTTTCCAACATAAATTCTCTTTTAACCTTTTGGGCAGGGCTGAGGGTTTCACCATCATGATTTTATATTTAATGTAGAATGACTAATGCCCACTGGTCACTTGCACACCACACAACTCCCCTCAAACAACGTCCGTGCGCTGTGGGATATTTTGGGTGGTCATGTGTTGTACCCTGGTTTGTGCCTGGCAGCAATAATAGGAGCCCAGGGACAATACCTCATCTTCTGTGCTGCATTACCAGGGATTAAGAGGAATTAGACAGCATCTCCAGTTTGCACGTTTAACCCTTCAGTGGGTGGCTTCCTTGAAGAGAGCTGTGGGTTTGCTAGGAACCAATAGTCCCTATAAATATATTATATGTAGTGGTGTATATATCATCTATGCCAATTGCAAGTGGGTAATGTTTTGGGAGGTGAACTCCTCATTCAGTTCAACATCTTCCATATATTTGAAATAAGTTCATTGTTTGCAAGGAAAGCAGAAGGCTATAAATGATGAAAGCGCATAGACTTCAAATTAAGGATTTAGTGCTGGTATTGATTTGAAAATTGAAATACTTGGAGATGCAGATCAGTGGTCCTATTAGTGGATTTTACCTGGGAATGTTAATGTCCTCTCAAAAGAGGGGGGATTGTCTTCATTTGCAGACGGGGAGAAATGAGACACTGGGTTTTCTTTTGCACTTGTACATTTGTAGCTTCATCTTGTGAGTAATTAATGATTGACTTGACACTGTTGGGCATCTTGGACTTCCAAGCTGGGGAATTGTTTGTTCTTTATTCAGCAAGATGTGGGTATTTCAGACTATGCTTGCTGCTGGCTTAGTAAAGATCTGCAAGTTAATGAAGACAGACAGAATGAATGGCCCATGCTTCCTGGAAAGAAAATCACAGGACATTTTGCCTTGACTCAGTATGCGCTGTACCCATGGCCACAAACCCAGGATTGCACGGTGCAAATAGCTGATGTGGAGCTTTCTGTCTCAGCCCAGGCTACGTCCTGTGGCTGAGGTAGCTCTGTGTCACTCCTGCATTCCTTGGGCTGGGTACTGCTTCAGGGGTGTGGTGTCACTCATCATCCCTTTGGGAGAGGAAAAGGGGTGGCCTGCTGGGGCCAGACACTGAAGGTGCTACTTCTCTAGCCAAGCTGGCTAGTGGGAGGCTTTAAATTTAGTAAGGGAATCTGAAACCCGCTTCAGAGAAGTCTTATTTGGCATGTCTTGTATTTACCAGCACAAATGAGAACAATGGGGCTCTCCTTGTATTCGTGCTATTTATAAATCGGTTCATTCTTTAATGATACATGGCACATCAATTGTTGCCTGACAAAGGAAACTGCTTATGAAATGCTGGAGTAAACTATGAAAATCTGCTGCCTTGTCCCAGCTCCAGGGCGCTTTTTTTTCTTCCTAGAGCTGATATTGCTGATTCTAAGAAATGTGTAATTATTTAACTTACTGCTGTGATTTGCATGATCTGAAAAAGGATCTCTAAGTTGTCCGTGAGCTAGAGTGGGAGATGAATGTTCCTTATGTGGAAAACTATTCAAAAGCAATTTGTGTGTTTTGGTTCAAAGTTGGCCCTTTTTTCATCCTCTCTGATTTCTTTAATGATTCTGCCTTGCTACGTGTTCTTAATATCTAGAATTTCTCATTTCTTTGCTATTTTAGCAGCCTTTGGGCATTTTTGCATATGAGGTCACTTCATAATTTTTATGGTAAAAATCACTAGACTTCTAAAAACAACATTCTTTATTACGGAAAATACTATTTTTCACGTGTCTCTAATGCAAACGGTAGAAATAATAGCCAAAAAAACAGGGCAAAATTTTCATGTGCTTATTTTTGCTAAGTGTTAAATTCTTCATACAAATCTCCAAATGGTTCTTGGGTTCTATCGATGTTAATAAGCGAGTCCTTTTCCATGTAAAATGATACTCCCAGGACTGAGGGAGTGCAGGGTTCTTTCCATGTGCTAGGTGAAGCAATCAGTGGCTGCTCATTTGCTCCAGAAGTTGGTCACCAAAGCCTGCATGCCCTCTTGGTGTCTCCAGCCCTCACCTGCATCTTTACTGGGGCGTAAGTGTTGGTGGTGGCGTCTGAGATCTTTGCTGTTGTCTTTCCCTGTTTCCTGTGCAGTTTCTCTGAGACTGCACCTCACCAAAGGATGCTCGTTCTCTTTTGACCGGCAGAAGTTTCCATGTTCCGAGTCTTTTCAAATTCGAATTGCCGCTTCCCACCCCTCCAGGAAGAAGGTGTCCATTTAATTTATGTCAAAGCCAGCCCTTGGCATGACATAGTTCTGCTGGTACAGTTCGTTTTAGCTGTGTCTAGACTAGGAGAGTAGCATTACCGTTAACTCAGCTTGGTTTCTTACTCCATGCAAGACCTTGTGTGGAGGCAAGCCCTGACACACTCGTTTTCCAATTTAAAAAGGAATTTACAGTGACTAAAAGTGAAGTAAAACAAAGAGTTTCCCTAGTGCATTCCCGAAGTCTGGAAAAGCGATGCTAGATCAGAATGGTGCATCAGTGCCATACTGATTTGTTTCGGTTAATTTATAGCCCAACTCGGGTTTGCCAAGAATAATACCAGATATGTTAGAGAAACTGTGTCTTTGTTTTACTGCGACGTTTCTCTCTATTCTAATAAATCTTATTTTTAATTAGACCCTCGGTCTAGACTGTCAGGCAGGTTTGTTTTTACAGTGATCTATTTTTGTTTACTTCCTCACAGCGAAAACATTCCAAAAGGACAGTAGAACAGATGGAAGCTGATAGCCATGATCACACTGTAAAAATACAGAGAGCTGCATTAGTTAATGCAAAAGAATTTCAAAGGGCCTGTTATGAAGTGGTAATTTATGTGCCAACAGCTACGCAAAAAGTAATGGAAACAAGAGTTTGCCTGAGCATTTCATATCTTTTTCACATTCTGCAGCAGTCACACATGCACACTGTTGGTAGGCTGTGGCTCCTATTGACACAGTGATCTTAAATAAGTGTGTGAGGGTTCTGCTGCAATTAATGCAGCTGTCCAGACCTACAGACAGGCATTCAGCAGCTCAGAGGCTGAGACAAGTGAAAGGAGCTTTGGGGGCTCCTTTTGAAGAAGAGCATCTTCTTGCAATGTGTCACCTTCCCACCCTTCTACGCTCTGTCCCAGAGGTGGCATCATCCCATGGCCAAGTTTAGGTTCCCTGCGGTGGCCATGTGGGGGAAGATAACTCCTAAGGGCCCTCTGAAGCTGATTTGGGTTCTCTAATAGCTGAAACGTGAAGACAGGTTTTTCTCACAGATTGTTAAGTGAAATGAAGGGGAATAGGTTTGCGATGTGCCATATGGCCAGTATGGGAAGCATCATCAGCATTAATGGAAAATTGTAACTCTCTTTCATATATGAGGATTTTCCAGCCTCATATATAGCTATGCTCTTCTAAATATGCATGTACATGCACGTGTTGAAATAATTCTCTCTCTATCCACTTGGAAAGTGACCAAACTGTGCCAAGCAGTGTTGTAGTTTTCTCTGTGTGATCTACCTGTATAATTTCTGGTTCTCATCAGGTACCTATATGGAATGTTTCCAAGCAGGAGCCCCAGCTTGCCATTACAGGCAAAGAAGTGTGCAAAAGGTGAGGGAAGTGTGGCAGTGTGACTCTTTGAGTTTGTTTTTAGGGGAAGGAAGTTTTTGAGTTAGTTTTTGGAAAGGAAGTTCAAGGAACCCACTGGTTTCTTCCATAGTGCGTGTGATACCAGATGAGTGATGAAGGTCCCTGTCACTCCATGCCATTGTGAATAGTTCCTCTCCATCTCTCTGGTAGCCCCTTTAGACATTGGAAGGTGCTCTAAAGTCTCCCTGGGCTGTTCTCTCCCCCAGGCTGAACCACCCCAGCTCTGTCAGCCTGTCTTGACAGAAGAGGTGCTGCAGCCCTCGTGGTGTCTATTTATTAAATTCTGTACGAACAGCATTGATAAAACTGACGAGCTGGAGACTCTGTGTTTTACAAGTTACTTTTGACTTCTTTCCAGGCCCTTAGTTGGATCTCTCTTTTATGGGGCATCTTAAGAGCACTGAGCATGACTGTCTCTGTCACTGATGGGAACAAAGAGGGGATTTATGAGCTGGGTTATGACAGCAGCCTCTTTTGGAAGTCTCCATCACCAGATGGAGCATCACAACTCATTCCGGAGCTCTCTTCTGGAAAGCAGAGCTGGACCAGCAGCACCCATGTGCGTGTCCTGCCTTTGGGAGCAGGGTGTGCAATCCTGCCAGGGGCTTTCTGCCAGGCATCACATAGATGAGCTGCTCTGGGCTGGTTCATAACTCTGCTCTGATACTGCTGCTGATGCAAGTTTATTATCTACTATTGAAGCCAAAAAATAACAAAGGACAACTTTCTACCCAATGAGTTATGCTAATGAGTGTTAGTTTTGGTTATAAAATAATGTAAATTTTTTGCTTGAGGATTTCTTTGGAGATATTTTATTTGAATTTTAATGCTTCTGAAGCCTTTTCAAGATTTTTTTTGTCTAAAATATGAATGAGTAGAACATGAATTTGAGATTATTAGCAAGTGCTTTAAATCTAGTCATTGGGTTTTAAGGCAAACATTTTATACTTGGTAGCTGCAATATTTCCTGAAATATAAACCAGGAGAAGACTACTAGTTCTATACATGTTCTTACATGTATATGATGTTTCACTACAGATGTGTAGTCCTCTTCCTAAGCTATGGAACAAAATTTATGTCCTATTTGCACCAAATTAATTTAAGTAGCATCTGACACTAGATAGCGCTGAATTACACAGAGCCATGCTAATTGGCTTTCAAAACAAGAATTTGATGTGTAGCATCCCGAAGCAGCTGGGGAGAGGAAAAAACCGAGTTCACATCCCAGGGCATATATGTGTATTAAGACAGAAAAAACACTGCTTTAAGCTGCGGGGGTGTGTTTGCCATGGGCACTGTGTGTGGGGAAATACGGGATTTTATTTTCCTTGCAGTGTACTAGGAGATAAATTGTTCCTTGGAGAGCAGGAGAGAGCTGAGCTGAGTGCTTTTCATGTCAACTCCTTTCTGGATCATTTTTGATAAATTAAGAGAATTCTCCTGAAATAGTTCAGAGGGATAAATAAGATGCCAGAGTGGTGCTACACATCTGTAGTATATGTGTTTAGAGCTTGAATTTTCCGTGGGGGTTTTCTTCTGTAATACTGCGCTTCAGGTTTCCTGTTGTTTTCCCCATTTTCATTCCTTATTCTTTTCAATACAACATTTCTTTTTCATTTATCAAAATGCCGTGCTTCCTGAAATATTGAAGACATGTTGCAATTACAAGGCTGTCTAGAAACAGAGGGCAAACTCAGTAGTTTATTGCAGTCTTACTCTTTTGAGACCTGCATTTCTGTGTGTGTTTAAATGACTTCTTTTTCTGAGCATGATTCTATTCCCTTTGAAAGTTGCCTTATAAAGTTTTTATGCCCGTCTGCTTTGAGGAAGGAATTTGAACCTTTATGATTTCAGTGAACAAATTAATGAAAATCCAGATTTTTAACCCCAGTAGGGTCGTGTGAGATTGTCTGGAAACTGATTTATGGTGGTGGTGATTTTCTTACCAGTTTTCTTTCTCTAACAGCATCCTGTACTTCAAACATTTGAGAAATTAGCCTGTTTTATTTTGTTTTTACCTGTAAATTTCTGAACTTCAGATAATTCCTATGGTCAGCACTGGAAGTGGTGTGGGTTTTTTGACATCTGCCGTTTGTTTTTTGGGCCAAGGTACCAAGTGGGGTTGCAGTCCCTCAGAATGAGGTTTAAGTGATTGTGTTGAGGTCGTAATTAATTAAACATATGCACCAATACCTTGTTATTTCAAGTCCTGGAATTAACAGACTCAGAATGCTGCCTGACCCGCGCCAGCAGAGAGAGGAGGAAGAGGGAGGGGACTTTTTTCTTGCAGGGCAGGATGATATGGGGTAGGAGCAAGCTGCACACATGCCTGCCAAAATGCTTGGATCAGACTAAAGGAACACAGATGGCTGAGGCTGATAAAGGTGTCTCTTATTGTGTGGGGTTTCTTTTTTCTCCTCAGCACTGTTTTGAGTTTGTGTGTGAGCGGGTAAGAGGGAGGGAGACAACTACATTGTATAATATGTTTGTTTTGATACATTTTACAGCGTAGGAAAGGAGTCGTGTAAATTCAATACTCCTTCTCAGTAGGACGCCAAAGGTTGGAACTAAGCCCTCTTTTTAGGTTTCTGTAACAAATGAACAATAATGGATCTTCAGGGATTTATGTCATGTTGTCCAACCTTCAGTTCTTATCTGCTAATAGAAAAATCCCCATCCACAGCTGAAAGTAGCTCCTAAAAATTGGACTGAGAGGCCTTGAAAGCCTTTGCTCATAACCAGCTCTCCTCTCACATGGCTCCTTCCTGTCTCCTGGACCCCCAGGTGATTTATTACCGGGTTTATTTGTTTATTGCCCTGCTTCATGGTGTCTGTGTATAACCATCAGGTACCTAGGTGTATATACAAAAGTCACACGTGTACAAATAATGTCTTCTCCTCCAATAAGGTGGTGGCCAGCTCTGCCTCCAGTTTGCTAGCTCCAAGCCACCGCAGGATAGGAATGTGTTAAGGAAGAGCAAGTCCTACAGACTCTTAATCAGAGCAAAACCCAGTTCTTCTTAGCATTTGTTATTTATTGTTCTAGAAATTAACTGGTCGCTGCTATCTGGAAATGTCATGTCTGAACTTTTAAGCTGCTTGCAGAAATAAATCACTGCCACCAGACACGGTGTCTGTTCCAAGTCTGTCAGAGCTGTTCCACCCATGAGCAACACCATCCATCAGGGCAAGGCTGAGGACGAGGGAGTAGAAGCAAGAACCTTTTTTTCTCTCCATCTATTTAAAGCAAAGTCTTAGAGGCAATTTCTTTAGAGGGCCCTGAGATTCTTGTCTTGTAAGTGATGGCAGTAGTGTTCTCCTGTTTGTGACAGCTGGAAATCCGCAGGATGCTCTTCCCAGTGAGCATGGAAGAAAAATGGTACATGAGACTTCACATTAGGGCAAATAAATTTCATTTTGAATATCTTTTTTTCAATTTTCAGTCATTAAGTTGAAATATTGCAGCTGTTTTTCACAGAAACAAAGATATTAAAAATCTAATTGCAAAGTCATGCTCCTAATGGTGTAACTATGCTTCATCCAAATCAGGGCTATTTTGGTCTGTTGTCTTTTAGATACTGTTTTTGTCCTTCCTTGATCATCCCACATGTATCTGTTTGTAAAACACCCATGGAAATACGATTTACAACAGTAAAGCTGCCCAAAACTGATGGAGGGAGAAGACAGTCTTTCATTCTGAGATTTGGTGCTGTAAAAATGAATGTGCTTTTCTGATGCCATGAGGTCTCACATGTGCAAACAGTCTCTTCTAAAAATACACCATAATATTATGATTATTAATTGTGGCTACTGCTATACAAATAGAAAAATAAATGCAGCCCAGCTACATTCCCTTTTCTAAAAAAAAAAAAAATAGCCCCTTTGTGTGAATAGGAAAATGCTACTTTTTTTTTCTGTGAAAATATAACATTGTTATTACAGCTTTGGCTCTCTAAAGGATGTATGAGCATGAGAATCTGGAGTGTATGAATGAAATTATTACTAAGCAGTGGACTGGCTTTCCTTTGAGTTATGCTAATTTTCCTTCACTGTAATTCTATTTTATTTAGTTAAGTTACTCTTAATTTACATTGGTATAACCAAGCAGAAAATAAGGCCCTGAGTACATGAGAAAGACCTCCTATTTGTGTAAATTAAAATATATATTGAAAGTGATACAGGGTAAACACTAAACATCTAACAAAACGCTTGCCTTTTGCCAAGGAAATAAGGAAATCACGATGCTCTGGAGTCTATAATTAGCCACTTTACATGGCTGTAGGTCTGTAAAAAGGAATAGAAGACAATGGTATTAGCACAGTGCTCCAAGGAAAAGAGCTAGGGATAAATTTTACTGTGAGGTGGGCTGCAGGGCAGCTTAATGGGGAGCAGTTTTGTGGGAGCCTGGGCCAAGAAGTAAAACTCTAGCAATTAATTTATAAACAAACACACTGCTCCCTGCTCATACATTTAAAAATAATTTAGTATTAATTTAGAAGCTTTCTGTTGTGGCATAGTTTTAAAAAGACAAAAATTGGCAGTTCTCTCTGAGTTATGTTGGGGTAGGTGCTTGATGTCCACGCTGGGACCTGTGTGCCTTGCTTAAAGTAAGCCACTGTATTTGGGATTTGGCTAAATTTCAGTAGTGGATCCCATAGCAGATGCAGGTTTCTGTTCATACTAGGAACAGCAACCAGCAAATCCTTCTGGAATGCTTGAGGGCAGGTTGGGGGTCACAGGTCCACCTTTCTGTGGCTCCAGCTTCACCTGTGGGTGGAAGGGTATGAAACAGACTGTGTGAAATTCAGTGGTTCATAAATACTTAATGAAATTTGTGAAAATCTCCTCCTTATAACAAATTCAGTTTATTCGTAGTTTGTTTTTTTTTTTATTTCATTTGAGAAAGTTTATTGGAATGAAAGAATCGTTTTTAGTAGGCTGAGAGAGAACTTTCACCACCACTCCAAAATCAATTTTATTATGATTATAGCAAATACCTGTCTGTCTGTGTATTTCCTGATTTGAAAACCAGAAGGCTAGTGCTTAGAATAAATGATTCTGAAGCAGAAACAGTGCATTAAATTTCCTTTGTCACTTCCACAGACATTGATTAATTAGGACAGTCAGCATGGCTTGCTTTTGGAAAGAAAAAGCTTAATGATTAACTAAATTCTTTTTCTGTTCCCCCACTGAGCATATAAAATGGTTATAAAAGAATGTAGAAGAGGCACAGTTGGAATTGTTGTTGTTGTGCACAATAAAAACACAGGCAAATATTTCACAATATACTAAATGTAGCCAGAAACAGTAATTTCCATGTGATAGCTATCAAGATCTTAATATAATCATGTGTGCTCCAGGTCATTTGGTGGTTTTGGGAGAGAAAAGCTGTCACAATCTGTGGATTTTAGGTTAAGTAACACCTATGTTGAACAACTTAGCAACACTTTCTATGTTTTGCATCACTGGAATTGCAAACTAGGGGTTTGATAAGTTTTTACCAGTTCTAAGCCAAATGACATTGCTCTGGCTTGACATTTCCAAGTGCTTGGTGAAAAGTAATGAGGCTTGAGATGTGCTTTTCTAATGTGAGCTTTTTTTGTCATCTGGGGAGACGAGAACTTTGTCCTATAAAAAAGGGATAAGTATATAAGTAAGGGAATTGTAACCTTGTCCAGTGCAGTTGACAATGGCTATCATATTCCACTTGTAATTCCACGTTTTTGGTTACCACCAGCAATGATTGCAGCTTGCTGAAAGGTGTAATTACATATTTCTTGAACGGAGCCTACACAAATCCAGTGTTTTGGAGATACCCTGATGTGTGGGACGCCACAATATTTGTTCCTGTTCAATGACATCAGTTGCAATTCTTTGCTCTTAAACCAGGGGTCTTGACAGAAGGTACTGCTGGGAAACTTTGCTCTTTTGGGGCAGGCAGAGTTGTCGTTGTGTTAGCTGATAGCACTTTGTGAGTTTCTGTGGTTTTTTCTGTCTTTGCCCCCAGTTATGTGAAGGGGAATAGTAGGATATGTGTAATTCACCACAGCTTTACAAGTACAAAAGTTTATGTAATGTAGTGGCAGTCTTGAATCCATTTAACAGATGTTATGTATAGACTTATGTTGAAAGTTACACCAGTCTAGCTTCAATGGGATGACTTTAATTTATATGTTTTGAAAGATATATCCTTTGTTGAACTGCTTTATAAATATGCCATTGTAGGTTTACACAGTCAATGCCCATCAGTAGCTTCCAGCTCAATGTTCTCATCTAATGAGTCCCCTAAAAGTCATTTTCCCTCTAAGTTATTAAGCTCAGCCAGTGATGGTTTCCCAAGTGCCAGCTTGCGCACACCTAAGCATTTGAAAGGTGCCTTTATCGTGACAGAAGATGGAATTAGGTCTCTTACAGTGTGTGAATATCTCATCAGAACGATTTATGGCTTCAAGTCCGAGCCTAACATATACTTCTGAGGGATTGTTTGTGTTACAGGCTGATAGGTTTTGTCTGGCTCCCCTGGATTTTGAAAACATTGCTGGGATGGTGACACACTGATGGGACAGTCTGGTGGTCTCTCGTCTTGAGGATTTACTGTCTTTTGAGGAATGTAAATTCTGCCCCAGGCTGGGTTGCATTAATTTTTATGGTGACAGTGGCTTTATTTTCTGAAAATGACCTGCATTGGACATTGGTGTAAAAGCATTCAACAGGTTTGGAGCATCTGGACAGTCTCCCAGGACTTGATTCCTTTTTGTGTGCCTGTTTTGGGGTGGGAAGTAATACCTCTGCAAGGCTGGACCTTGCCCTGAATGGGAAGGGCCACTATGCTGTATCCTTGACATAACTGGAGCCACAGAATAACCCCATTTTCTTTGTAATTTTCTCTATTCTGAGTCTTTATCTATTCTTTTTTTTTTATATTTGTCTATAAAATTCTGTTATCTGTCCTTATATCTTTTTTTAAGAGTTACTCAGCATTTTTCTTTAACTGAACAGAAAGTCATGCACTTTATTTTTAGCATAATAATTTTTAACAATGTAACAGCTGTGTTTAGTAGCTATTATTTTGAAGCCAGAAATGTTGTAGTGGTCGAGTTTTAAGTGTGCCTTGCAAAAAATCTGCCAAAAAAATAAAAAAAAAGTTATCTAAAGATTTAGTTAGTGGTGCAATAGCTCCCTGATTACAGACCTGCCTGAGTGGATAATGGAGTCCAGGAGTGAGTGGAATGAAGGAATTGTAGCTGTATCCCAGGGCTCCAGGACAAGTCAGGGTTATCCACAGTCTCAGTGGTCACTGAGGATGAGCACTTGGCTGATTGCAAAGGGCTTTTCCCCAGGCATGGAGGGCTCTTGGTTGAGAGCTCAGGTAAACACCCATATCCAATTGTAGAGTGTAGAGACCCTCATGTAGGAGAGCTGGGGAGACAAGGTCAGGGCAAAAAAAATTGGATGTGTCACCTTCCCCAGGGAAGGAGGTGGAGCCTCTGATCCATTTAAGCACCTTTACTTTAGAAGACAGGTACTATTCTTTTTTAAAAAAATTGTATTCTAGTTTTCACTGTCATTGCATCTGGGGAGACTTACACTCCTCTGTTAATTTCCAAATGTTAATTATCTATGTGTGTGTTTGAGTGAGTAATCATTGGTATTTATTGTTTTTGTTTAACACTTCTTCCTGCTCTGTTACTGGCAGTAGTATTTGATTTATATCTGTGATTAATTCTTGCCCCTTTGAAATCCACGGAGCCTTTAAAAAAAGAAGAAAGAAATCCTAACAATAATAGTAGCATTCAAACTCCTTTATCTTCATTTTGTTCCAGTGCAGTGGTGGATATTCCAAATTCTCCATGGTAATAGAGAAGTATTTCAGAAGCAAATACCTTGCCAGATCTTTGCATTTTCACTACAATTATTGCTGAAGAGAAAGAGTACTTTATCAGCCATAGGCTTTGTAGGGCCAGAACATGGATGTTTAAAGCTGATGCAAATGAGAATTCTCTTTTCATTGTGAGTTTACTGCTGAAGCAGTGCAATTTTTTAAGAAGCAGAATTCTTTTCTTAGAAAAATCTCCCTGGCATCTCTTTGGTAAGCAAGTGGTGCAGGGCATCCCTGCGGTTTCTTACAGGCAGAGCAGAAAGGTCTCCTTTGCCCTGGGTTTTGTTACCCAGGGATTATGTGCATTAGCTGTTATCCCTTTATGTGCTACATTGGTAACTGTGCTGCTCGGGGCCTGCAGTGAGCAGGGTGGGACTGTCCTGCTGACACGGAAAGAGCACAGGCAAAAAAGAGAGCTGACTGTTTGGCTACTGAGAGGACAAGTAACTAACCAAAGGTTTTTATGGATACGAACCACAGAATGGTTTGGGCCACAGGGGACCCTAAAGACCCTCTAATTCCAGCTCCTGCATCATGGACAGGGCCACCTTCCACTGGACCAGGTTGCTCAGAGCCCCATCCAGCCTGGCCATATCCAAATCAGTTCGACATTTATTTTTTCTTGTACATTTGCTGGTCTCAGGCAGACATCTCCCACCTTTGGTGTCACGTCTGGCCTCCACTGCAAGCAGGGAAATAATTTGTTGCTCCTGAAAGTTCTGCCTGATCTTTCGGTGGCATGAATGAGGATTCGTTCCTGTGCTGTAAATCTTAGAAATCAAGGGTTTGGAGCTGTGGAGCTTCTCTACGTTAAGCAAAGGCACAGTCGAGTTGCAATAACAAGTGCAACATTGTTTTTCCTGTGATAACATTGTATTTTTATTGTTTCATTCCTGTAGTTTAGTCCCGTAACTGACGTCCTACTTTTACTAAACTCCGAATTTAGAATTAGCATTTGTAGAATTAAACTCTTCTAATATCTGTTTATTCTACTTTGCGACTTTATGGGATAAACACTACCTTTTCAGAGCAAATATTTATTTGTTCATTTATTTATTTTAATCTAAACTGTTTTAGACTAAAAATAGCTCTTGTTGAGTAAGGGGTAGTAATGAATGCAGCAGCACTGTCCTTGGCCAGGCTAATTACCAAATACTTCAAATTAAGGATATTCATTAAGTAAACCCATGAAGAAGTGATCTAAATAAAAAAATAATGTTTAAAGAGCTTTCATCTCCAGTGAGATTACTTGCATGAGTCAGTTGAAAAACATTCACCTTTGTTCACCGACATTTAAGAAATAAGTAGCTTGGAGCTACTCGTTATCTTGTAGTTATTTAACACTTGTTTAGCAGCCAAAATTGTTTTGTCTATAATACAGAGGATTAATTCTGAAGAAGTTATGTATGATAGCTAATTTGATATTTAAGACTTCCTTTATTGCTAGGCTAAATGACCACTAACAATGAACTTTTAAAGATTTACTATGCCAATTATTAGTAATAATAAAACTGCATCAATTACCTTTATTAATATGGTGTGAAAAGCTTGTGCACCTCCCAAGTTTTGCCTGCAAGGAAATGGAGCTCTGTGAGACCTGGGCAGACACTGAATCCAGCCACTGAAGCAGGACAGAGTGCATGGAATTGTCTGCATTTGGATTAATGAATTAAGGGTCTTTTTTTTGTGTGTGCTTGTTTTTAATTAAACTGCTCCCTTCACCAGGGTCTGATGGGCATTCCTTCCAGGATAAGAATATGCATTTTGGGTGGAAGAAGAAACTAAATAACTGTTCCAAGCGTTTGTGAGAGCTGAACCTTTATGACAGCGTTACATTTGGGTCTGCCACATAGGTGTGCCCCTGTGTCAGCTAAAAAAAATACGAGTAGAGGAGAAGGAATTTTACCTCTCCTTAAAGGCTTCAACAAAATTTTCATGTTGACAGATTACTTTTAGAGACATCATTTTTATGTTGATAAACATCTCAATCCAAATGGTAGTATGAGGTGTGGAAGATCTTAGACACTGCAGTGTACATTATGTATTACATAGAGGTGTCTTGCTTTGAGACAAATTTAGAGGAGAATATTTTTTGATAGAAAGTAGGTTGTAGTTTTTTTTTTTTTTACTAGGTTTGGGGAAAATAAAATTTTTTTTGGAGGAAAATGAAGAGGAAAAACCTATTTAACAAACACAAGAAAATAATAATGTTAAATAATAAATTTTTTTGCTGTGGAGAGAAACTTGAAAGAATTTTAAGGTTTTTTTGGGTGTGGCTTTTTTGTAGCTGGGTCAGCTTGGGGGGCTTTTTTTAGGCTGGTGGAAGGTTTCTTAGTGAGGGTTTGGTGTTTTGGTGTTTTGAACAAGTCTAGAAGAGAGGAAGAAGAAATTAAAGTTTTAGAAAAATTTTGTCCTTTTTTTTTGAAGAAAACAGAGTTGAGAGTTGGCTGGACAGTAAGGAAGGGTGGGTTTTTTTCCTTTACTGCTGTAGCAGTTATCACTCTTCACAGTAGAAGAGCAACAGAGAAGAGTAGTGACTTTGAAGTACAGAAGTGCTTTGAAAAAGTTTTTCTGGCTGTTTTAAAGGCACAGAAAGGTATAAAATTCATTTTCTGGGTAGAGTAGACGATATGGGATACATCATAAAGCCATACCAAGACAAGAAGAAATAAAAGGAATGGGTATTATTGTCATGTCATCACCTTTGGAATACTTCTATGGCTGCTACTGGAGTTTGTGTTGCTGCTGTGCCCCTGAAAAAGATGATGTATCTTCCTATGGGTAACACATGGATAACTCTCGAATATTCCTTGCAATGTGTTCCTCACAGATTTGTGTCACAGCCCAGGACAATTACCAAGGAAGCAGAAAAAGGCCACTGTAGGGAAAGATAAACTTCTGGTGCAGGTCTACAATGCTGGGCACGAGTCCCAAGCCGGGCTCTGTCACGCTAAGGGGATTACTCAGTCTGTGCCCTGACAGCTCACCCAAAATGTGTCGGAAATGTTAGTCACCTGTTAGTTTCCATTAATGAGCTTTGCACTTTTGCGTTTGGCAGGTTTGGAATAGATGCTGCCAGTTTTTTTCCCTGTGGTTTGAGAGGTAGGTCACCTGGAAGCACACCCTGTGGGGAAGTTGTCTGTACCAGCACTTGAAACCCCTGCATCTGCCCTATTTGCTGGGACCTGATCACCGAGGGTCAGAGAGCCCCAGTGTTTGCTGCCCGTGGTCATCTCTGAAGGAAGTTTTCTATGCATTTGACTTCGAAATACTACTTGTAACTAAAGGATCCCTAAAGATCAGAACTCTACCAGTTAGCTATTGTGCTGCTTTGCTGCTTGGTGTAGTTAAAGAGCCCACATCACTAGAATATAACCTTGCTGCTGAAAATCAACCATCTGTGTGGGTAGTGTTTGTACTGCACTGTTTTGCAGCATAATGAAGACACTACAACAAGCAAACTAAATTTTTACTGCCCTCTAGATCATCTTACTCACTTCTGAAAGCTACCTGCTTGGCTCTGATGTATAATGTTAGCTTCTAAAACTGTTCAATCCATATTACAGGATACTTTCCTATTACAAGTGATTGTTTCTAGAGGGTGGTTCCTACACCCAAAGGATTTTAAACTGGTATAAAAGACACAGCAAAGACTTGAATAATCAAAAGGGAATGAAGGTGCAGGAGTTAAGATTCAGAAGGATGATGTCTATGAGAGAAATCCTTGCTACATTAACCAGGAGAGCTGCCCAGAGCTGCAGGTGGTTGTACTGGGAGGAGCAGCAAGTTTTGGGCACAGAACATTTGGTGTAACTCTGGAGACAGAACCAAATTGGAGGTGATGCCTGTCTGATAGAACTGATGGCGCCTCAGGTGAATAAATATATTAATTGATATATTAAGTAGCTTTTTGGTTAATGACAGAGGATGTCCTGTGAATATAGCTTTCAGAGATTTTTCAGTGTCTGCCTGTATTTTGGTGCTGCTGCTATGTATAAACACCACTTCCTAATGAAGCTTGTTAGATATTTGTCCTCATCCCTGTTTCATTGCATGTGGATGTTAACTTGAAATTAATATTTCGTATGTTTCATTCAAAGTTTGTCCTAAACTGTCCCAAATGAAACCAAATGCTTGGTTGTCCATAGTGTAATCTTTAAAAGCTTTGGAGATTTTTGTCTTATATGAACCTGGTTTTAGAGACATAGTTCAGTTGTGTTCTTGTGAGCTGCATGGGATTACTCATTTCTGAGAGGCAATCAAGTTTTTCTTACTTAACTTTCTGTCGACAAGTGGCTTTTTTAAAAGTAATGCTCTTAGAAGGTCATTTGACTTTTGAGGGTTATTCACATTGTTAGCCCAAACACTAAAACCTTGTGTCCTTGCGTTCTGATTAGTGGCACTTTAATAAAGTCATTTGAAGTTCAGTAGACTGAATTTTCCACCTTTTCTAATGTTTCTATGGTCACAGGGAAGCGACCTGTATTCAATCTTTTAAATGCAAATCTTTTAAAAGTTACTGTGCAATTTTGTGTACCAGGCTTCTTCACGGGTTACAGAAAACCTCCCTTTTTTAAAAAAAACCAAAACAGCTACAGCAGTGTCTTTTCTCTTTCTTTTCTGTTTTCCTCCTCTCTTTCTTCCCAGTGATGTGACAGCAATTGACTAAACTTGGGTCTTTTGGGATAACAAAGGATAGAGAAAAATCTTAAAGGTTTTTATTGCCTCACTTGTTTTTTTGGCAGGGCCAGGACAGACAAAGGGCTTTCCACTTGATTAGATAATAAGGCTAACGTGGTCTTTGAGTGAAAAATATCTTTGCATTCTGCTCTTCTTTTTTCACCAACCCAAAATAAAAAAAAGGGGGTGGCGAAGGAGAAAACTATGCCTAATCAGCAACAATTAAATCTTTCATGGGGAACTCACTTTGGAGGAATTAATGCATTTTGTATTGCCTAACAACTCGAGTGAACATTAACAACACGTGAGAACTGAGGGGAAGAAAAATTATGCCCTTTTTTTTTTTTTTTTTTTAAGTTCTTAAGGAACAGGGAAGGGCAGGTCATTGACTTGATTTTCATGGGAAGATTGACTCCGGAGCGCTCGCATATCCCGGAGCGGAGCAAGGGGGTATTGACAGCTGGGGTTTGGGGAGCGGGGACTACGGGAGCAGGAATTGTGCCATGGCTTGTTGGGGAAAAACAAGGGGAGATGGAAAACAAAGCCCGGAGAGAGGGAACAGTGGCTGCAGTGTCCCAGGCTGAGGGGCCGCCGCTCCATGGTGGTGGATACGTGTTGGGCTTGGGCTCAGTGAGTTGTGGTGGAGAAATACCAGTACAATGAAAGGGGCTGCCCACAAGTGAGAAACAGACTGCTGTAAAAGGGCCTGAGGAAGTTGTGCCATGTCCCTCCATGTGTGCTGTGGAAGGGTATAGAGGATGCTCGGCCAGCCCTTTCTGAGCTTCTCACTGGTGAAGAACACCTCATGCCAAAGAAATCTGGGAATCCAGGTGTGTTTGGCCAAGATTTCCTGGTAAGTTCTACAGGCTAAGAACAATAACTAAAGGTGTTTTTTTAATTATTATTTTCAAGATTTCTTTCTTTTGACACATATACTCTGTGATTAAAAATAATCTGGACGCTGAGGTGTGCTCGTGTAAATACACTCTCCACCTATTCCCCCTTCCTGGATCCTGGATGTTGGCACAATGGATATTCATCCCCACTCCTCTGAGGGAAAAGTGCACACCCCATCCTCTGCTCGTTGTGCGACCCTCCCGCCTCTGCCAGCGCATCCCAGACTTTTCCCTCCTCCTCCCTTCTCTCGTGCAGGCTCATTCCCAAAACGGTCACAGCCCTCACGACCTTGAGTCATCATTTGTCTCCTTTTATCCAATTAATCCCGTGTCTTTCTCATCCCTCCCTCTACCTCTGCCATTATTTCCCACTCTCACTGGGTGCCAGCAACTCTAATGCCGGCCAAGTTTACATCTTGATGCAATGGTTTTTCCAGCTTTTTTACCCAGGAAGGTTTTGGTTCCTTTTGAGCATCACATGCAGGATACAAGATTGTTATTCTAAGTAAATACTGTTTTTTTCCCTTAAGTAGTCCACACTTCAAGTGAAGTTGCAATTCATTAAAGCTTAATCTCATGAGCTACTAAAATAACTTGAAGGCAAATAAAAATTGTGTGTGGTTCTGCAGGTAAAAGAAGCATGGAAAAAGCCAAAACAAACAAGTTTGGCCCTTAAATGCTTCCTAAGAGAGGACTCTCTTCACTCCCTTAGGCTTTTACCTTGGTGCCCAGGCTTTATTTTGGGCTCTAAAAAGCCAATGCCATTCAGAGCAGCTGAGCAAACCCCTCTCCTTGCTCAGGGTCCCACACCTGTTGGTGTGACCCAGTCATAAAGGTTTCACCACTGAATACAGAAAAATCACAATGTAAAAAGTCAGAATAATTTCTTTTTTTGTTTTTTTTTTTTTTTTGTTTTGTTTTTGGGGTTTTTTTTGGTTTTTTTTGTTTTGTTTTAATTGCTTAACCAAGTTTTGGCAGCAAAAGCTGTGTCTGCTACAGCAGCAGTTTCTTCAGTTCATTCAGCTACTTCATTTAGAACTGAGAAACTGATTGGAAGCTGGAAAAACCTGAGAAATAATAATTTCCTTACCCAAAAATAATGAAGAAAGTGTGAGGAAATGAGATCTGCAAGTTGTGTGCTCCTGGAGAGCAGGGTGACAAAAGGTGATGGCTGGGTTTTTCCTTCCAGTCTGTGATGCCAAAGGAAGGGCAAGGAGGTAGGAACTGTCTGTCTGAAGCTTTTGTCTCAGTAGCAAACTACTAGCTGGAATTTTTTTCTGCTTCTCTGTATTTTTCAGACAATTTAGCATGGTTTCAGTGAGTATGACTTCCTAGATGACAATACAGTTAAGTACATCTTCACAGCCGGATCTTACAGCCAAATTTTCATTCATTATTTTGAATTGCCCTTAGTGGGCTTGTGAATATGTATCAAGACATGCAAACATATGAAAGCTGTTTGTTTTGTTTAGATGTGCATAGGAAGTTCCTCTGGGAAGTGCTACCTCCTTTAATAAGCAATACTTATTACTATATATTTTTGGGCTTTTTCAAAAAAAAAATTTTGTCTTGATTTGCTTAGTGGGTCTTGTGGAAGCATTCTTTAAATTTTTCATTTTTTTTTAACTCTTGTGAGGTCCATCAGCTGAATTTCCCTTTTCAGTGAGCTGGAGTTCCTATTCACACATGCAGCCCTTAATTTACACAGTTGCTCTGAATTGGAACTGTTCTCTGCAAAGGCACAGAACAGCAATCCAAGGCAAAGTCCATGGTTTTTGATGCTGGCTGAAAGCAAACCGACCCTGCCCAGCATCCAAAAAACCCTGGGGTTAGTGCTGTACAAAGATCACTATAGGAAGTGGCTGAGTTGTTTCTTTTTTCTTTTCTAGCGCTGTCTTTTATCTGAATCCCCGCTTTGCTTGAGCTTTAGAAGTCAAATGAGCAGAAGAAATGCAGTAGATGATTTGAGATGTGTGTGGGAAGAATGGGAGCTGAAAGATTGGCTTTCTGAGGGCTTCGCTCAGTTCCTGCCTTCCCAAAGAGACCGTGGGGAGGTTATTCTTCCTGACTGCATCTCTGCAGCAAAATAATTGCTTTGTGGACGGTGCTGTGGAAAAACACTTATTTCAGATTGTCTTTGTTTTAATGGAGGTGGAAAAAACCCAAGAAAAGGCATGCAGCAGAGGTAGGGAATTGGTTTGGCTCAATTAAAGTGCTTTATAGATAATTTAATGGGCATAATTGGCATCATTAAAATCAAACAGAAGCGTGGGTTCCCGAGCTTTGATGAACGTTCTGTGTTTCATGGAGCGGCAGTTGTGAGTGCTGGAACATTGCTGGGCCTTGCAAGTGCCTTGGTCTGGATGGAGTGGGGGTCTCTCTGTGTTCAGGATGTGGTGGGGCTTAAAGGGTGCAGAGGAAGGAATAGGATCAGGTATCTGGAGGCTCTGGTGCACTGGAAGCTGAAGGTGACTGTGTGGGCACCCCGGGAACAGGACTCTGGCAGCAAGTGCCTTCTGCCTGCTCTACCTCTTACTGAGTGTCTTCCAGCTGGAAGATCCAGGAGCAAATCTGGATCCCACAAGGAAAGCTGTGTGGGTCCTGTATGCTTTCTGTAGCAGCCACCAGATCAAATGCTGTCCTCAGCTTAGGCCTAAGGTGCCTTAATCAATTAGTCCTGGGAAGTAGCTTCCAGCTGTAGTTGGTCTGATCTGTAATCTTATCACCTCGCCCAGCAGATTATCCATTTTTAGCTGATTTGTGGGCCAGCAACCTGCATGTCCCGGCAAAGTGATGCTCTCAGGTCATTCCCTCTCCTTGCATTGGTCCTATAGCTGTCTCCTTCCTTTCTGGCAGTTCAGTGCATCTCTAAACTCACAAGAAGAATTGCCTGAAAAAGGAACATCAGGTCAGGAGAAGATGATGTTTGAGTGTTCAGAGAAGGCTGTGTATTATTGCTGCTTATTCAAGCAAAAAAAAAGAAAGAAAATCTGCTTTTGTTGAATTCAGAGCTGATGTATTAAGATGACAAATCGTGGTGCTCCATGCTGTAGATAGACAAATGTGATGCAGTGATGCTGCATTAAATACAGTAATAGTTGAAAAGAACTGAAGGCACAAAAAATGAAAAATTAATTCTTGTGGATTTTGTATTTCTTCAGGCAACTGCCATTTTCATAACAAGCTGTTTTGTAACATTGTGGCTGTTACCCAGTGTATTGCTTAAGTTGTAGCCCTTTTGTCTGAAGTGGAATGAAAGATTTCTTGTCCAGCCCATTGCGTATATTTAGTGATATTATTGCAACAAGACAGTTGGGGTGGAAAGTAATTCCTAGATGTTCCTAGTTAACAACTTCCAATTATTTGTCACACCTTCATTTCTGTCCCACTACAAAAAGTGAGAGTGTTTTCACTGCCAGCCCCCAGGCTCCAGACCTCACTGCTGGCCTTTCTGTACCCCACACTTTCTGACTTTTTGGAAATCCTGGTTATTTTGCATTTCTACCCTTTTCTAACCTCTTGCACGCTGAAAGGGTGGAATCTCTGATTTATCACTCCTATTGTTTGTATTATGCGAGGCCTCAAGTAGATCTATTCTCTATCTTCAACTTTTATCCTGATGGTTTTCCAAAGTTTCTTGACACTTTTTTTGGTGGTTGTGTGGTTGGATATTGCAGAAATGTAATTTTTCTGAAGTCAGTAAAAACCCCATTGCTGTTGGTTGCAATTAGGATTTTGTGATCGTGATGAACAAGCTGATTCTCGGTGTAGTTTCTCAATTTTTTTTCCCTCTGTGCATTATTAGAATAAAGGCACACATTGCTCCTTGCAGTTTGGGATAGGCAACTGAGCTGATGTAGTTCTTGTAAGTTAGACAGCTTTTATTTCGAGTGCATGTTAGTGATTAAGTGGCTTGGCAGCTGGTCAGAATGATTGCTTAAGGACCGCAGCTCCGCAGTATCTTTCAAATGGAAAACAAGCCAGTAATTTAGTGATATCATTGAGAAACATAGCATTCTTTCAAAGCAGGCAAAGATGTTATGCACGAGGGATAGACATCATCCCTGCTTTTGGCCTCTGCTGGCTCATGCATTCCTATATGCTGCTTTGCTCCACAATAAGCAAAAATGAGTGTTGAGTATTTTCTTTAATCTAGAGCAAACTTTGCTTTTGCTAAAACCATAGGGGGCATTAGAGCACATCCAGCCTGGAATTACAGACTCTTGCTTTGTGCTATGTTAATTGGATTAAGTTGTTAGTGTTATCTCTTCAAGAAGAAGAGACAAACTCTCCCTGGCAGTGTTAGTTAGCATGGGACAGCCTATTTGTATGAGTGGCTGGGCTTTGTTGCAATCCTTGGGAAGCAAACGGGCAGTGCTGGCTTGCCAGCAGGGATAGATCTTTCCACCTATGGAAAACAGTACAGGTTATGATCCAGAAATCCTTACCATTCACAAGACAAGATGAACAGCAGCATGGCAGGACACAGGCACATCAAAGTGAGCCTTCTGTGTCTCACTCCAATGCTCTTGCCTAGGTTTGTATCATTTTAAATTCCTACTGACTTTTTTACTGATAGTGCTTGCAGACCAATGGAGTGTGGTCCAGTAGGAACTGGGGAATTTCTGTACTAGCTGCAAGGGCCATCTCATAGTTCTACAATGTTGCTCTAATTGCATTCTGTTCATTTTCAAGACTAAAATGAATTGCTGTCAGGCTTGTACATAATTCCATGTTTGGTCCTGATGCAGTGGTTGCAGAGCATGTCTTTAACCACACACACACTTATTCCATGGGAAATATATTTTCTCAAAAATGGACAAGGGAAAGCTAACAAACCATGTCTTGCTCAAATTTCCTTCACAAAGGGCTTAGTTGTGTAAATTGCCTTTTAGAAGGCAGACAGCAGTGCAGAGCAGGCTGAAGTGTTGTATGTTTTGGGTGGATGCTGCAGGTCTGGCCGAGGCAGAGCCAAAGGCGCTCGGGGTGGCTGGCCCGGCTGCGCTTTGTGAGCGATGGCCCACTGCGGCTTTCCTTACAAATCAAAGCGGCTTTTAGGTCTTGCCCAGCACAATTCTCATGTCTCATTATTCCCGTGAAGGTAAACCAGTCTAAAATTGGCACGGGCAAGCAGTCAAGAGTCAGGCTGCTTGGTCAAAGGGCTGCCTGTGCCGCAGCTGCTTCCTGCGATTGATGCGATCGCATCCGGAGAGCAGCAGCCTGGCTGCTCGCACCGTGCTTTTAGTCTGTGGTGTGTCCCACACACTCTCCTTGGTGGGTGCTGTGGACCTCAAGTGGATCCAAAGTCTCCTTGTCAGTGTCTCTCTCTTTGAATTGTTTGGGACATGAGGTGGGTGCTGTGGTGGTTCTCCTGCTGACACGCACAGTGGTGCTGCTTCTGTACCCTCTCTTCTCCATAACTTGGATCTTTCCTATCTGTTTTATCCAGCAATGAACTGGAAATACCAATTACTGGATAATTTGGCCTTGCTTGAGGGCATAACAGACAAGAACTTGTATGTGTAATCTAGCAATGCCACAGCTTTGGGGGAGGGAATGATGATAGCTAGAGGGTCCATTTTAATGGGATTCCAGATCATGCTCTCATTCTTTGCATGGCTTACAGTTCCTTCCTTGTGCAGGGCAAGGCTTTCTGGGGGAGAGGGATGCCCTCTCCCCGCTGCCCATCAGCCTTGGAGGTGGCTGCCAGTGGTATCCCTGCATCCCTCAGGCTGGTACCCAGCCTGGGAGCAGACAGGAGCAACTGATCCTGGACAATTAGGCAAATCCCACAGAGGAATTCCCATAAATTGAGCAGCTCCTTGTGGTCCCGAGAGCAGGAGTCAGCCTGGAGGCTCGAGCAAGCCTGATGTTTAACAAGTCAGTGTAATCCACCCCCTCAAGCTGTGTTGAATGCCACTCGCTCTGGTTTTGGTCTGTGTGGTGTGATGTGTGCTTCCTTAAGTTACATGGAGCAAGGGCATTAAGATAACTTTTTTTTTTAACTCCCCCTAAAGGAGGTTGTTTCCTGAGAGAGTGCCAAAAACATTCCCGTTTGTTTGATAGGAAGTGTGCATGACGTTAAGAGAAATTACAGCTCTAAGCGTTTAATGTTTGTGGAGAACAGTTCACTCTTGAGGAGGTTTCATAACAGTACAAACTGTTAAGGCACACAAATGCTCTCAGCAATGACAAATTAAAAACAAAACAACCCAAATCACATAACTAGCAGACAGTTTAGGCAAGTATTTGTTTCTTAAGCCCAGTACTTCCAGCTAGTAACTTGCCTGTAGTCAGGGATATCAGGCAACTGCTACCAGGTGGTAACATCCTGAGAGCTAAGCTCTGAGGAAGGCTTTTTTTTCCATAGCATGGCAGATTGTATCTGCAGACGACATTGCTAATGTATCAGTTTTGAATTCAGCCATGAGGTAATTTGTTCAGAAGAAAAACCTACCATGTAACTGAGTCCAAAATGGAGAAAAAGCTATAATTTAACAAATGGCTTTTCATTCTGTCCCACAGGTCGAAAGTAGTAACAGAAAAATTGACTAAGTGTGGATCAAAAACCAATTTTTATACTCACTTATATTGCAGAAAAAAAATCATACAATTTTTTTATTAACTTGATTTAAAAAAACAAAACACAAAACTTGTTTTTAGTCCTGTCATTCTTCTTCCCATTAGCAAAATAAACTCTCTAGACCCTTCCCCCAGCTA
Source organism: Erpornis zantholeuca (assembly GCA_013400515.1). NCBI lineage: Eukaryota > Metazoa > Chordata > Aves > Passeriformes > Timaliidae > Erpornis > Erpornis zantholeuca. The sequence goes on along the minus strand of VZTN01025343.1, from coordinate 205,378 downwards.
ATGTTATTCTGCACACAGTGACATTCAAAAGCCCATTGACAAGCTGTAAATGATGTGTGAAGCAAACTCCAGGATTAAGTTTATAACATTTCCCCAGAGGGAAAGAATTTGGAGGCAGGAATGAATTTGGGATAGTAAAACAAAAGAGTACAACTGAGATGGATCAGGAAAACTCATATTCATATTTAGCTAAATGAAAAAATACCAGCCAGTCCTAGCTTAAGTGGTATCCCAGGGGTTTTCCACACAGGTATGTAGGACATTATTTTACAGCTCCTTCTTGCAGGTTTTACTGCTTTCGCTAATGAGAAACCACATCTCTCTCTCTTTAGCGTTGCAGCTGGGATTTGGAAGCATGATAAATAAAATATAAATGGTAGAAGACAGAGGGTTCATATCCCGTAGATATTGTTTGCATCTTGAGTTTTGAAAGGCATGTACCTTCCTCCTAGGGGGGTTGTCATTTACTGCTGAGTTTTTTGTGGGATGGGTGTGAATAGGCTTTGGGGGCCTTTAGACTCTGTTAAATCTCAGATGTTAATGAAGTGATGGAGCTGGGGACCTCCTTCCCTGCAGTAATCAAAGAAACAGCTAGTTCCTTCACATATCCATAAGATTATTTCCTTTCATCTGCCAGTATTAGCTTCTTTTGAAGTCATTTAATCTTTGCTCCCATATAAATTGAGAAAAGTTATTTTAAGCAGCTCAGTGGGCAAGAGGGAGTCTTGTGATGGATGGTTCACAAAAAGAGGTCTGACCACAGGAATTAACCCCTGTCACCCTGGCATCACTGAGGACCTTCCTAGTTAGCTGGGCCCTGCTGACAGCTGGATGCCTGGGTGAGCTGTAGTTCAGATAGATGGACATGTAGCTCTACTGGAAACAGATAATTGAGGAGAACTACAATGAAAAGCAACTAAAAAAAAAAAAAAAGGAAACAAAGCTTGGGTTATAAAGTCTATAATAGGTATAAATGGGTTCCTGGGAGAGAAGTAAAGTAAGCCCGGTGGGGGTATAGTGGAGTTCAGCCATTCTCACAAAATGAGCTCGTAGAAAAGCATAAATGGTTTGAGTTTGAAGGGATTTTTGAAGGTCATGTTGCCAACCTGCCCTGTGATGAACAGGGACACCTTCCAGTACACCAGGTTGCTCAAAGCCCCATAGAACCTGGCCATGAATGCTTCCAGGGATGAAAGGTTTCCACCTCCCTGGGCAACCTCTACCAGTACCTCACCTCCCTCATTGTGAAAAACTTCTTCCTTGTGCCTCATCTAAATCTATGCTCCTTTAGTTTAAACCCATTGCCCCTTGTCCTGTCACAATGGGCCCTGCTAAAAGTCTGTCCCCACGTCCTTGTAAGTCCCCTTTAAGTCCTGGAAGGCCACAGTGAGGTGTGGTGGTCTGACCAGAGCCAGCTTCCCTGCGCTCGTCTGTGTGCATACGTTACTGCACAGAGTCTGACACTCGGGCTCTTGGCTTGTTTTTGTTTCCTGACAGCACACTTATGAAAATGAAAAATCAGGATGACTTGCTAGCGGCTGCCAAAAATGTGTGGAGAGCTCCTATGTAAAGCTGAGCTCCATCAGCAGGACAATACAACCGGACACGAATTCCTCTTGCCAAGTTAAGATGTATGCTTGGAATGAGAGGTCAGGGCCCTGCGTGGTTATTCCATTTGATGCTCTATTACCAACAGTATGATAAATTACTGTCCTCTTCCTGGTTGTGCCAGTCCTCTCCCCATCTAGATCTCAGAGCCTTGCATCACATGTCTTAATTTTCAAGGAAAATGCCACCTTTCCTCTCTTTAGGTCACTGTATGCTTTTGGCACTTCTGCTCCTTCTGCATGGGCCACTTTTTAAGGAGGGACCATAGTTTGGAAAGTGCAGAAATGTGTTCTTTTAGGAATTCAAGACAGAAAATATTTGGCAGGGTTTTTTTTGTGAGATATCCTTTGGAAATACGATAGTTCAAAAATAAACATTGAGTCATAAATTCAGATTGACGGGAAAAACGTTTTAGTAATAACTAGTCTTTTTCATATAGGAGTGAAGTTGGTATCATCTATCTTTTTAATTGCAAAGCATGAGTTCATATTTGTGTTCCCAGCCCTTCTCTCAACTCTCAGCCCTCACCGCCTGGATTGCAGATGTTCCTGCTGTGTCCACATCAGGGATGATGGAAAGAGGCAACAAACGACCTACAGAAACTAGCCAATTGAATTATGGAAAATATGCAAACACACATTGTCTTCTGCTCTTCTTCCAAGTACAAAGGAGTTCCTTGTAGCTGTAATGCCTCCCAGAATTTAAGGACTGGTGTGCTGTGGCTGACCCCTGTCTCCATATGTCAGAGAGGGTGGTTTGCAGAGATCTGGTACCTGTTTGGTGTCTCCAGGTGGTAACCGTAACCTGAAGGTGAAAGGCTCTGGGCCCCTCCCCAGCTGCTGCTCTGTCTGGTCTTTCTGTCAGGGATGCTTCTGTGGGGAAAGACTGGGGACAACAGGTGACATTTTACTCAGGGGTGGGTAGTTATCCCGCAGTGGGAAATGGAAGAGCAGCTGAAGACTGTGTTTTTGTTTGGCACCCTGGAACAGCCTGGTCCTACACCCCAAGTACTCTTCCTGTGTTCACTGTCAAGCCCCAAATGTGATAGTTTGGCTGCATTTACCAAATATCATGGTCAAAAAGCTGTATGGGTTGTTGTGTCAGGAAGTAGCATGTCGTCCTGTGGCTCTGGGCTGTGATATTCATCAAGCACTCACTTCTGGGATATCACTTAAACCCTTACAGCAGAAAACATGCACATTCCGTGGGCAGTCCTGTTCGTGTGCTGGTGTTGTTGCACCTGTTGCTATTGTCTAAGCCAGAAGATGGAGGTGATGGCAAAAGCAGACGGAAGCCGTGGCCATCCAGAGGGAGATGTGGCAGCAGCCAGCTGTGAGATTCCCTCAAGCTTGGGTGAGAAGCTTGCTGGATGTCTGGCTGCCTTGTCTTCAAACAGGCTTTTTTTTCCTTGCTGTTCCTTTGTAGTCCTGTTTTATAAAAGAAATCAAAGAGCAGATTACAGCTCTCTGTTGGGACAAAGGAAGGGAAGACGGTTGCCCAGATCTTCTTTAGAGGTTATCTCAGATGGTTTTCAGATGATGGTGGAAGGGGAGTGTGCCAAAAAGTTGAGTCATACAGTGCCATACCAGAGCCTTGAGTTTTCCAGAATACTTTTGTGTCGCACATAATGCCCACATCTTGGATGCTGAGCTCTGAAATGTTTCCTTGGTGTTCCTGTGGTGCTTTGATGAGAAAAAGTCTTTCTGAATTACAGGGATTGGTTAGCTGTCTTTTAGAAAAACAGATTCCGAGTGGTCTTTGTTAACCACTGAATGATAGGTTTTTGTGGCATAAAATAGAAGTTCACTTAGACTGCATATTTTTGTTCTGAAATCGGCAGGAGGAGGAAATGCTGATATGGGTGTATACTTGGGAGGAAGATTTATCAAAGAAGCATACATTCACACACCCTCTCTTTTTTAAAGTTATGGTCAGTAAATGATAGGCTTCCTTCCCTTGTTTTTTGACTGCCAAATAGATTTCTAACGAAATTATTTATATACACTTCCATTTAAAAAATATAAAGCACCACCGGGTCAGTGCAAGGGCTCAGCATCCAGTTTAAAGCGGAAGATTAGGCACAACCTCCGGCCTTTCCTGTCAGCACAATTTTTCTCCAGGTAGGGAAGATGGATAAAGTGAATTTCACGTTTTATTGCAGATAGTTTTCGTATCAGTTTCTTCCTGCTTAGTTTGATGTGCATTGATTGCAGTGGATTCTCCTTGCTGTTGACTGGCTTACTTCTGTAACTTTGACCATTTTTATGGGTTTTTCCCTGCCTCTGCTTGAATTGGGTCCATGGGGACAATGACAGTAGGGTTGGTTGTCATTCTCCACTCTTTTGAACCACAAACAGGTCTTCTGCTGCCTTCTCCATCATCACCACACCTTGTGAGTTTTGAGTTGTTAGTCAGAATTGTGAGTTAGAGTTACTTTTTAAAAAAATACAAGCAAACAAGATAAAAATGAATGCTATCCAAGCTGCAATCCGAAAATCCTAGATGCTGAGGGAAGGATTTTCCCCACACCAAGCAAAAATAAATGTATAGAAAGTTTGTCCTTCATTTCTAGTCTTACTAGACATACACTGTTTATGTTGTTGAACTCTCCAAGACAGTCAGGATGTAGGTTTTCAATCAAATGAATGTGTGTATGAGTGCTTGCACAGCCTTTCTTTACTGGAGACATTCTTCCTGTTTCCTTCTCAGCATTTCTCCTAAAATTAGTTTCTCTATGACAGTTGACACAATTGGGTACTTTTAGATAAAATACTATGAGTAAAGGGGAAAAAACGTTATGGATCTTAGTCTTCCTGTGGGTTTGAGTGATGCTGGTGCATTAGTACCACTTGTTTAAATTGGTGGTGTTCAAGCTGTAAAAACCAAGGATGTGCTTAACCATCAATGACCAAACCATCTCCTCCAAGGCTTTGTTTGTACCCGGGTAGAGCGAGCTGTACTGTAATTCTGGAGGAATGTTTCTTTCCTTACACTTTGTTACCAATCTTTACATTTTTATGGACAACCATAGTTAGTTTTATGGTTACCCTTTGTCTAAAGTTTCGTACTCATTCTTCCCACTGCCCCTAAGATGCAGTGGCCCTGCAGGGAACATGTCCTTGGTAAAGGCAGAAAGTCAGGCTGCCTGTGACTGCCACGTTAGGAATGTGCCACCGTGGCACGGCAGCAGCCTGCAGAGGATGAGGGGTTTGTGAGTGCTGGTCCTTCATACACCTTCAGCTGGCTCTGCATTCCCCTGAGAGGAGATACCTCAAGCCTGTGCAGCAAGGCCAGAAAGATCCCAAGGGACTTAAGAGTCCCACCTGGATCTCTTATCTCAGAGATCGCTTTGTTTAAAGCCCTACACGTTTATGTACTTCAGTACTCTGTTTTCAAACCTCCCCCCTTCAAAAAAGAAAATTGCATAAAAAACAGTGAAATGGACTGAAGCGATGGGCAGAACCCCCAGGGATCTTTAGGTCGGATCCATCTGTGCTTTGCTGTGCTGCAGCAGGAGCAGCAGAGGGAGCACAAGCTAACACATCATTCCTTTACCAAGAGCTGTACTGTCATCACCGATGACATTTTGCTCGATGGATAAAGATCAAGAATGAAAAAAAGCCCCAGCCTGGCGAGTTTGCCATAGGATAGGTGGATCACATCCACTATATTAAATGCAGAGGGGTAGCAAATGGAAATGTATCCTATTACTGCTTCTGTTTTAGATTTTATGCTCTCTGTGAAGCTCCAGGTTGCATGATGTCAGTGCAGTTTCATGCCAGGCTGCCGCCGAGGGAAGACTGATGCTGTGTGCTTTTGGAGGGCTGTGGTGCCGTCCTGCCCCGGGGGGTTCTCCTCATAGACCCAAAGCAGCAGATTAATAATTCTAGGTATGGAAAAGGAAAACGATGATGGCAAACAACTGGCTGAGTTGTCTTTGGTGGGTGAGATTAGAGCCATGAGCTGGTCAGGTTCTTTCAGCACACTGAAGCCTGGCCTGGCCTCCAGGCAGGATTTAAAGCAGAGCTCCATTTTCGCTGAGTTTACAATCATGCACAAAAATTAAATAAATATCTTTTCCTTGAAGTCCATTGTGTCCTTTCAAACCTGGGCAGTGTGGGCTCTCTTTGTTCGTGCAGTCCTTGCCATCCTGCCAGGGCTTTCAGAGTGGATTGTCATCAGCAATGTCACCAACTTTCATTTGTCACTGTTGTCTTAACCCTTAGGCGTGCAATTTTGTTAGTTTTTTTCCCCATAATCAAAACTTTGGACAGCATTGGATTTCCTTCTGCCAGATCCCAAAGCAAAGTCCCAAATAAGGTCAAAGAGGAGAGATATATTATTTTTTTTTTCCCCCTCTGGGAGTTTTAATAAACCAAATGCAGGCTTTAGTTTTTTCCTTTAGATTAGAGATTGCCAATAGCAAATCTTTGCTTTGTTGAATTATTCAGCAGAAGTAAAGGTTACTGAAACGTGCACAGATAGATGGCTGGAGACCCAGAGCAATAACTTCAAAAAGCCCTGGCAGCACTGGGAGCAGGAGCCGTTTTTGGTCTCGGAGAACAGAACTGTCTCTGTGCAGATAAAATAAAAGCAATGGTGTGCTTTGACAAATCCACCCTTTGCACCTTGCTGTTTTATTCAGCAGTCTGCTTTGTTTCTAAGGCACTGCTGACTGCACACTGGAGATAGGCATGGGCTGCTAAGAGTCCACAGGTTATCTGAGCAGGTCAGGCAGCAAGGGCATTGTTTTCCAGGAACACTTGTCCAACACACAGTTGCACAGTGCTCAGAAGTTGGATGCACTGATGGTGGCCTTTAAAGTATTCATTACTATGAAATTAATTACCAGCTCCATAGATTTTTAATGTGTAATTTGCTTCATAGCTGCTTTTAAATATCTTCTGGAAGTGGCTGTTTATTCTCCTAAGTATTGATTTTCGGGTTTTGGAGAAGTTTCCCTGGTGTATCTCATTCATAGTTCTCCCGTGAATCTCCACAAGTATCATCTGGGCTCTGAGCATGCTCTTCACAAATTTGTGCAGGGTTGGTTTTCTGTGGTCTACTGCTGCCCAGGAGCCCATCTCCCATGGCCATGAGGAGGGGATTAGTCAATGGACAGCATCAGGCTTGAAGACCAAAGATACCACTGTGATGTCCAGCCTCATGCCTGGCTCTCACAGGCTACAGGGCTCCTCTACTTATTCAAATGTGTCCCAGAGATATCTCACCTTTTCTAGAAAGCTATTTACCTCCAGCACAAGTAGGAAAACCTTTCCTGGTTTTATTCATGTCAGTTGTTTTCCTTACGGGCAGTCTCATAATAGGTTAGAACAAGGTGAGATCCAGTTACAGACTCATTTGTGTGAAGAATCTACTGATAAAAACATTGGAAGTCTAGTGCAAGACCTCTGACATTGAATATCTGCTACAAAACATGGTGACCTATTACAATCTGTGATTTCACATGACTCTCTTTCATATACCAGAAGCAGGCAACTAAAAAGAGAAAGCTGCAAATTGACATCACCATGGCCTTTGCTGTTGCCAACCATTGGTAGAAAGGTGACTTTATCAAGTGTCGGTTCTTTAGCCATCATACTCTTAAATACAGTAGTTTTAAGGAAAACCTCCAGATGCTGATGTTGGAGAGGTAGATTTTATTTTTTTTCCCTTATAATGATGTTGGCTGTGTGAATATAATTTGTCATGACTTGGTTTAGCTTTAGCCAGCTGTTTTTTATTGAAGAGCTGATCTTGTTTCACCAGCAGGAGAGCTCAGAAGTGAGAGAAGTAGCACCCAAAGAGCAAAATTCTAGCATCATCTATAAACTTCCAGCACTGGCTGGTTTTGCTTCTAACCTTTCCTGTTTGTTTAATATAGAAGTGGGAGATTAATCTGTGGCATTTTTGTGTGAGTGAGCTGTGAAAGTAGTTTTCATATGCTCTTCTGTCTTACCAATATCCTGTGTGGGGACATTTGCAGCAGAATACCATTGTAATTTGTGACTTAGGTTCTTTTTTGAGGTAGACAGCACAAAAAGCATTATATGAGCATACCCACCTGTGCAGATGTAAAAAAACCACCGAGCTTCGGGACTGGATTTGCACAGACGTTTTTGCAATTGACAGACCTCTCTGTAAATAACAAGGCAACGACAATTGGCTTTGTCATTTCTCATTTAATTTCATTTTTCTTTTTCTGCCCTGAGGAACAGAGGGTTTGGCCTCTGGGGCTCTGCTCATGGGCAGTGTTTGGCAGTGTCCCTCCTGGTGCTGCTTACTGGTGTTAAGTGCTGGTAGGTTGGCCTCTCTGTCAAGGCCGTGGATGCAGGGGAGCTATCACAAGAAACAGCAAAGGACTGAACAGTTGTACACCTGGTAGATCCATTTGTTCATTTCCTCAGATCCAGGGAGAGTTTACTTTACCCTAATCCAGTGTTCGGTTAGTAAATTCTGCTGAGGCATTGATCCTGTTTCCAAAATCATTTTCCTGAGTCTTGAGGGAAATCAAGATGAGCGTGAGACTACTTGATCTATCAGAGCAGTACTTGAAACAACACATACCGTGTCATTTTAAAGAAAAAAAAGTGATATAAGAAGCTAGAAACTCGTTTTGTCTCCAGAAGAGCTAGGAGGAGGTGGTTCTCCGCACAATTGATGGAGCTGCACAGTAGAGCTCCCTGCCAAAAAGCATTGTGTGTGCTGGAAGTCAAGAGGGGTTCAAGGGAACGTTGGACAATGTATGGAAACCACATCCTGCTCAAAAAATCCTTGAACTGAAGATGGCTGGGAGCTGGGAAGTGTGGGGGGATTTAGTCTCACGTGTGTCCCAGTGCTTTTTTTATTTCCACGGTTTTACACTTGCCTTTTCTCTCAGAATTACAGAATCAGGGAATCATTTCAGGTGAAAGAGACCTCCAGGATCACAAGAGTCCAACCATTAACCCAGCAGTGCCATGTCCAAACAAACCCAAACCCCAGCAATATGATATATTTTTACTTAAGAAATTTTCTATACATGCTTCTCATAAATTCTTTCACAAATGATAGCTGTGCAGAATCAAAGTTGGGGTCTTCACTCTGCTCTGGTGAAGGCCTGAGCAGGTGAACCTTTGGTCTGACTGAGTGTGAGCATTCTCATGCTGCTGCATAGCAGTAAAAGCAATGAAAGAATGGCTTCTGCAGCTCCATCTCTTTATTGGACAGCAAAATAAATGTTATTTTGGCCTCAGTGCATCAAGGGAGGGATTGCTTAGTCACTTGGACAACTTTTTAATGGCAAAGCTACTGATGATTTGTAAAGACATGTCCAGGGAGTTTGTAAAACCATTCTTAGCATATATATTTCTTAGAGTGCTTACAGAAGTGCCTGTCTGGGATACCACAGGTACAGTTGATCCTCTCTTTGGGCATGGGGATGAACCAGCTAGCTGATTTCCAGATTTTTCCAGTCTTACTTCTTTTGTGTTTGTAATGCAGGACAGAAGGCCTTGGCATTGCTTTGAGGACTGCTAATCCTAGCAGGGTTGAATAACTCAGACATACTGAAATTTCAGGCCAAGCCATGGTACAGTACAATTAATAAATTGCAATCCAAGCTGCAGTGCCCTAAAATAGGAACAAATGTGTTCTAAGCTGGAAAATCAATTAAGGTGTTTACAAATGAGTTGCTGTCAATTGCAGGAGGTTTTTCTGTGGTGGGTTACCCTTCTCCCTACTAGTAACTGTGAGTCCTATAAACCTTCTAGGTAGGTTTAAGCAAATAAAGACAAGATGTTTTCTCCCTGCTTTTCCAGTAGATTGGAAGGAATGTCTTGCTTCCAGCCACTTGTGCTTCTCTAGCAAATACTTAGCTGGGATATTCTGGTGGTGTGTTAAGGCACATGCAGCCCAGGGCATTGCATTGTTCTGGCAAGAACAAGGGATGCCAAATACAATACTGAGCTGAGATTTCAGGTTCATTCCTTATCCACCGCTGCTTTCTTGATGTGCATCCCTTTTTCAGTCAAGAGGATGTGTTTGCTCAGTCTCAGGAAGGGCAGTGTTTTTCCGGCCCCTGGGTTCATTTTTGATTTTTTTTCTTTTTGCAATAATTTCTGCTAATAATGAAAGCTTCACACAAATAGTTCTTTTTATTTTAATTTGTGGTTCTTCAGCTGCTGTGTCTGTGCATAGGTAAAAGAGGTTGACTTTTACAGTGTTGTGGGAGGTACAACAGAAATTCATCATTTCAAAAACCTGGGCAGAAGCTGGTTAGCTGCCTGCCTTTCTCACAGCTTCTTCTTCAGTGTAAAAGACACTCTTCAGTGTAAAAGACACCAAGGGTTGTTTAAATATTCATGTACCACCGTAACACTGGGGAGGAGGATACCTCACCCAAAGAAGTCAAAGTGGGGTAAAATAAATAAATAATGTCCATTCCAAGGCCATTGTCATTAAGTAAAGGCTGAGTGAGCCATGGGTCTTATTCAGGTAGCGTGAAGTTTCCTATCAAATCTGTGAGGTCTAAGGTGGGAGAGCTTTCATCTTTCACTATCTTTTTGGTATAAGAATATTAGACCAGTATGTAGCTCATAGTGTCAATATTGCTTTTAAAACACATAGTTTGAAAAATACCTTCTGGTATGTGTACATATATGAGGGAAAGACAGCAAATGGATTTTAACCCCACAAAGAAAGAAGCCCAATCAAATCTGAGATAGTGTTTAGGGTTTGTTTTTTTTTTAATTGTATTTTGGTGTGTTTCTTTGATTAGAAGTTGAAGAAGCTATCTTCTGTCATGTACTCTGTCACCTAAATAGGTGATGATTTGTATTTTTGTGAATGTTTTGTCATGTGATGTAACTGAAGCTTGAAATCCTAATGTCCTTTACAGGTGGCATGCCAAAATAGATGATTAATGTTCTCTGAACTTTACAGATGATAATCTGTCTACCAGAGACAGATTTCATCAAGAGAGTGAAAGGGATAATTAGAATGAAGGACAGCCTTGCAGAAAGGGGAGACATTTGTTATTAAGAGCCCTATAAAAATATTTCCTTCTGTAAACACAGCTGCTGTATGAAATGTTATTTTAAAATATATTGTGAGTGTCATATAAACGTCTCATTGACAGCTGAGATATTGCAGAATGTAATCTGTGCATGTGGGTCAGAAGAAAGCAATAATTCTATGACAAGACTTTTTTGACACAGTAGTCGCAGATCCAAACTTTCTGTGTGCTTCTTGCTTACAGATTTAGATAATATTTAACTTTTCTTATGGGACTTAAGTTGTCCAGGATGTGCCTCCTGCCTGTAATGCTGGCTTGCCTGTTTAAACCCTCTGATGGTTGTTTGTGGAGGGCAGCAGAGCTGTGTGTCCCTGCGTTTTCCCTGCCAAGCCTGGCACAGCCACCTTCATTTGGCCATGTGTAGATGGCAGCATTTACCTACTGTGCTTTCCTCTTCAAAGACTTCAGGTGATGGGGAGGATCAGTTCTCAGTGCTGCGAGAAATAGGCTTCCAGAAAAGAAAGTTGGCTGTTTGGGCTAAAAAAGTGCTGGGTGTTGGTGGGTCTTGATGAGAAGCACTGCCCTTGGACCCTGCCTCTGGACCATCATACTGGAAATGGTGATTTCCCTTTCCCAGAAACAGCATTCCTATTTGTTGGGGTCTCATCTGAATCTCATTGTTTTTCACAGTGAAAAATCTCTGAGTGCCCTCCAAACTCTTTTTGCCTATTTGAGGTTTGCATTTTTTTTATTAAATGGCTGCTTCCTCATTATTCAAGTTTAACTTGAATAAAAAATGTGAGGAGTACAGAAATTTTTGCATGTCTCTCTGTAGAATTTCTCTTATTTATTTAAAATCTTTTTAAGTAATTGTGTGCAAAAGGATTAGATCCCCCCAAAAAATCTCTCTTGCCATGAAGTCTAGCTTTTGAACAAATAAGATATAGTTTTTGGAGAGTAGACACTGCATGGCACAAAATTTGAATGCAGCATGGGGCAGCCTTTTTCATTTTGCAGCACTGGGTAAAGTTAAGGAGCATTTTCAAACTTTATTGCTCTTTGTTTTTGACCTAGTCTGCACCCCCACTCTGAATGTGCTTATAATATATTGAACTTTTATTATCATTGCCCCCATCACCTTGCACTTAAGCAATCCACTGCAGGCAGCTCACAGGCAGCAGCTCGTGTGCTTTGGAGCAGGTGAGTTCCTGGGACGTGTCTAATGCTGTGAGAAACACTCCAAATTTGTGATAGTGTGAGAAACTTGCTGAAAATTAACAGATCTCTTTCCTTCTCCCAGGATCCCATAATCATAAGCCATCAGAAATAACATCCCAGTGCTGCCCAGATCCACTTCATCCTCATATGCTCAAAAGTATTTATATTTCACCACTGTGAACCTAGCGGTCAGTTAGTTTGTGGAGCTACCTTGATTATTTCCACCTTATGGAACAACACAGTGTTTAATTTCACTTCAGTTCAAACTTTTGCCATATTGCTGATGCACACACCTGGGGGAAATACCTCAGCTTTCAGATTCCAAACCACGTGTAATAATTGGCATGTTGGCCTGAGAGAAAAAGCTGAATCCATATATTTCCTGTCTTGCTGATTCTGTGTTGTTTCTTTGATTTAAAGAAAGGTTGCAGGAACAGGAGCTAATGCAAACTGTGTTGTCTTTTGATAAATACAGTAATCTTTATTTTCAGACTGTGGTTGTAGGAGCACATTTTACTCCAGTGGGCTCAGCCTACTGGACAACACTTGGGTCAAATGATGAGGAAACATTCAGTGTGCACCAGCAAGGATCCCAATTCAGTATGCTACCTTCTTCTGTGAACCCAGATTTAGAATATACTGTACAGACTGCTCTGCCCCAAGGAGTTTGCAGTACAAATAAAATCAGAGCAGAGTGCACTGAGGAAAGCAGAAAGGAAATACCTAAGATTGAAAAAAAAAAAAAAAAGAAAAATCTTTAACTTATTATTGTTGACTCATATTTCTGGCTATTATGTTAAATATAAAATGAGATGAGTGCAAAAACAATACCTGGAAACTCTACGGTGTCCAAGAATAGGAGAAATCTTGCTATACAGGGTTTTAGTATTATAAGATTTTTATAAGAGTCCATGACTTTGCAAGTTCTGTTGCCATAAGGATTGGCAGTGAAGCATAGTAAAGCAATAAAAGGGCAAGGCGTGGAGCCAAATACTTCTGTTTGTAATTGTGGTGCTGATGTGCAGAGCAGCAGGAAGAGCAAATCAAATGCAGATGGTTTTCATATGAAGGCTTGACTTTTATTGGTGATAGTGCTCAAGGTGGTGCTGATACTCTCTTATCCCTGAAAAAAGGCTTGCAGTGGGAATCATTTAAAAGGGATGCAGGGAAGTATCCCACATATCACGGATGGTGCTGAGCTGCAGTCTGAAGCTTCACTTTGGTTATCCTGTTTTCTCACTGGGGTCTTTACCAGGTCTCACCAACCACTGGCAGTCACTGTTCACCTGAACTGCTTCCTAAACTGTTCTGGTATCAACAGAGAGAATACTGGGAGGAACCTGCACCTTTTCCTGCACAGAGGCAGAACCTCGGGTGCCTTCTGTGTTCCTGGCAGTAACTTTTCCTGCTTCTTCTAGACTCTCCTTAGTCCCAGCAGTGCAGCATTTCCTCCTAGGTGCTATCCTAAGTTGTTTTTACTATTGTGTAAGTCCTTTGATTTTTAGACAATTGTTACCTTTCTCTTTGTGCTTTAAGGCTTTTGTAATATAATTTCTCCCCATCTTCACTTTCGAGACTGAATCTCATCTCTTTCAATATCAGTTTGTGGGTCATGTTCAATGGCTGTAGGCATCATTGCTCCTCTTTTTTGAGTGTTTTCCCTGGATTCCACTAAGTTACCCACACTGGATTCCTGAACTGGAATTTGTTCCAGGGGCTGTAGCTAAGGTGAGCCTGTGAACAGCAGAACAAAAGGCTTCTTCCCCATGCCATACATGTGGCACTCCTGGTTCATGCCGTGGCATGTGGCTCTCCTTTCCTACATCTGGGGCACGTTAGTGGCCTGTGTTCAGATGGGAAGAACCCCCCTCTCACAGAGAGATGCGACATCTGCGCCTTTTTCCCTGTGGCAAGCGTTTGTTGCTCCCTCGCTGCAGGAAATTAGGTCTGTTGTACACAGTTGGCTGGTTTTTATCTCCTTGTTGCCTTCTAGGTGACTGTGAAGCCTTTCCTTGGCTCTCTAGGTGGTATCTCTCTCCTTTTGTGTTCCTCTACAAAAAAAGTGTGCACAAAACCTTTTGCTAATGGCTTTGGAATGAGCAGGTAATCTTTCCTCCTTACCTCCCTCGCTTCTCCTTCAGGAGGGATCGTGACATGGAATACAACACTGGGACAGGACTGCTCCCCAGAAGGGACACATTAAACAGCTCATAGCTCCCCTGTCAGGAGTGTGGGTTGGAAGGTTGCTTGTAAAACATCTGAATATATTGACTGCACGTCGCCCACAGCGCTGCCTGCCTGCTCAGGAAGGATATTGAAGTGTGCACAGAAGAGCAGTAAAAGCTATGAGAAGGTTGCAGGTAGAGAATAAGGCCAGTGAAGAAATCCTGTGGGAGTTAGGTAATTTTTCAGTGCTTAGAAGAAAGACTCTTTCCTAGTTTGTCTATTTGGATACAGAGAGAGACAGATATTAATGGCAGGGGAATCAAAGTAGCAAGGGTAAGAAAAGGAAATAGGCAGGATTTTGGAAAACTGCACCTTCTGTGGCACCACCACTGCCCAGTAACTAGTACAGAAGGGGATGAACTGTGGGCGATGTTGGGAATGATAAATCAGATGACCTGTTGGTCTCCTTTCCCTGAGGAAGTGTCAGACCATTCAAATCCCACAGCACAACTAGGTGAATACTCTGCCAAGGAACTTAATTTTAGGTTCTTCATTTAATTCATACTTTTACATCAATACACCCATAATCATGGTAACTCAACCCATTTATAACTGTGCAGCTACAAACAGTGGAAGAGACCTTGCAGCCTTTTCCAACAAATGGGATCTATTAGCACATGGAAGATGCACCCCAAAGAGGTGTGTCACTGCTGCTTCAGTAGGACAGGAGAGCACAGATAGACCAAATTGCACATCTACAAAAATACTTGGACCTCCTCCACTTGGTTCTCATGTATTTGGCTGAGATAACAGCCCTTATTTGCCAGGCCTGGAATAATCTCAGTGGGCACTGAGAGAGAGAGCAGCTACTCCCAGACGATGCCAGTGCTGGCAGCAGAAAATAGAGAAGTGGTCTCTATTAAATACTGATTTTTTTTTAACCTTGTGTTTGTAAGCATCTCTCTGAGACTTCTTGTAGGCTTTGAGGATATTCACCAGCTTTGAGGTATGTTTCATTTTGAATTCCCACTGAAATTACTCGCTTATCCATCCCTCCTACTGGAGGATACTCCAGATCCCCCTGGAGCTGGCCAGGGCTTGCTCTGAACTAAGTATTTGTGTGACACCTTCAGAAACCTTCTTCCTAAAATATCGGGGAGGGTTAATGCTGACAGCTCTCTTTGTTTCAAAATGTGGTGCTTTGCTTGTCCTGACCATAAACTTTTTGTTTTGAGGAGATCTTTACTAAAATACATTTGCAGAACATTTTTATTAAAGCCCTTGTTCGCAAAACACAATTGCTAGACAATGAATTCTTATGACGAAGCCTCTCCCATGGAGATTATTCCTTTTGCTAATTCCTGGAAGGCAGCTCTTCAGTTTCACACAAGCCTTTTTGTATTTGAAAACATAAAGCCCTACACACACTCTTTTAAAACTGAGCCTTTGTCCAGTAGATCATTAGCTTAGTCACATCAATGTGTTCATATCCACTATATGGACTTAAATTTTTTTTTGTCTTTTTGCTTGGCTTGAAGTTGTGAGTTGATATCTGGTCATGTTTTTAAGGTTATTGTTGACAGTGCTGAGCAGCTGTACACAAGCAGATGCAAAGGCTTAAGAGCAGATGCCATAATTACAGAATTACAGATGTACTCAGTAATTCTTGTTTTTAAATTTACGTCTTTTTTGTTTTTTTATTTTTGTCTCTCTCTTTTTAAACTATACTCTGTAAGGGCCAAGCATATTTTCCAGAAGTGTCTGCTGAGGATGGCTCAGTCTAAAGCACAGGCCTATATACAATGAAATTTAAGGCTGTATCTGGTAGTAAATGCAGTAATAATCTGATTTTCTCTCTTGTGCGTCAGCTCTGTATAAGTTATCTAGGTTACTGGAGCATTTGGCACTTGGCAAGCATTACATTGGCCCTATGCCAAATGAGACACACAACTTTCGTTGCTGTGGTGCCCGAGTTGTACAAATAAGTTGCTTTTTAGGCCCACAGGAAGAAAAACACGTCAATTGAAATGGTTAGTCACCTTTCCTTAGTCACGTTTGAGAGAAACAAGATGGTGTCGCAGCCATTGTGCAGAGTTACACAATTCGAAGGGGCATGTGGTGAGAGGAACATAAATCTTTTCAGCTGGCATTATTCTGTTGCATGATTGCTGTTTTCTGTTTTGTAGCAGATGACTCACATGATGGACCACTTTCTGACACAGTTTCTGAAGTCAGTAGGATTTACAGCAGCAGGATTTTTGATGTCAGTTAATTATGATTTCAATACCAGGAAATAAGCTCAAGTTTAGAAG
This sequence comes from Erpornis zantholeuca, assembly GCA_013400515.1. Taxonomy (NCBI): domain Eukaryota; kingdom Metazoa; phylum Chordata; class Aves; order Passeriformes; family Timaliidae; genus Erpornis; species Erpornis zantholeuca. The sequence continues at coordinate 189,079 of VZTN01025343.1, read as the reverse complement.
AAAAAAAAAATTGAAGTACTGTTCTGTTTCTGTGTAGTCTGATGCTGTTATTTATCAAACTGATTATCAAATATATGGTGTTAATTGAGTTAGTCTTAATAAGATGCATACATGAATTTACCCAAAAACCAGAGGAGCTGAGCTGTCCTTGTACATACATTAGAAAATTTGATGAGTTACTATGATATAAGTGTGGTACAGGAAACTTGATTAGAAAGTACTGGTGAGGTCAATGGCTGTATAGTATAAAAATAAGTGCAGAATTTTATGTTCTTTGTTCTTTTATGATGATTCTATTAGTATTTATAATGTTTTAGCTGTATATTAAAGAGCCACAAATAGAGGTGATCATGGTTTGCAGCACACTTTCTAAACCTGTAAAGTACAAAGTTAATAAAAAACTGACATATACTAAGCCCAAGAACTAAAAGTTTAGTGTTTATTGAGCTTGTGCTGAAATGCAGTGAATAAATATGATTTTGAAGCTACTTGCATATTTTAAATATGTGCAATATATTTCTCCTGTTCAAAGAAAATAGGGATAATGTACTTTGTAAGCTGCTTTTTAAAACTGTTCTGATGTCTGTGGTGTTTTACCAGGGGCTGCTAGAAATGTAGGAAAAGACTTTTGTCTAAGATAAATGGAAGAATGATGTCTTCATAAGTGTCAAACTACTTTAGGTCAGTAGAAGATTGTTTTGGCAGTCCTATTTGCATTTCTGCTGGTGTTAGGTAAACATTCATCAGCCCAAAAAATAAGAAATGGATTGAGGCAGCAGGTAGGGATTTACCAGAGGTGCCAGCAGGTGTCCATGTGTCTGGGGCATGGGGATGTCCGGGATACCTGGAGAGCGCAAAACACTGAAGGAATGTCAGAGCAGTTGCTCTGTGCCTCCGGCACATTCAGGGTCACCTCTGCTTGGCTTTGCCCCTCTAAGCTCATTAATTCTTGTGTCAGTGCTGTCAGTCTGGGCTTGCAAAGTCATATTGGGAGGATTTTTCTGCTTTGTAAGGTTTTTCTTGTTAAGATTTTTTTTTTCCTCTAAGGGCTAAGATGGGAGAAGCTGTAGAGCCGACCTAGGGTGTAATTATCAAAGGCCTCAATGGTATTGCTCTCTGAAGTCAGCGGATTGTGGGGGAGATGAAAGGGGGTTTTGCTCAGCCTGGTTCCCTCCAGCTGTGGGTCAGACCCAGTCTGCAGTGAGGGCTCTGTGGGCAGGGTGGGTTTGGGGAGGAGAAGTGGCTCTGTAGCTCAGGCGCCATCACAAGGAGGCCATTTGGAGCTGCTCTCCCACGCAAGCATAACACTGATATCAAGCCCAGAGAAATAAAAGGCTTTTTAGGACACCAGGATGACAGAGCTGGATATAAAGTGAATGGTTTGGGTTGGAAGGGACCATAATAGACCATGGGCAGGGACCTCTTCCCCTAGACCAGGTTGCCCCAAGCCCCATCCAACCAGGCCTTGGACACTTCCAGGGATGGGGCAGCCACAGCTGCTCTGGGCATTCTGTGCCAGGGCCTCACCACCCTCACAGCAGTGTTTCTTTTCCATAGCATTTATTAATACAAAGCAGACTGTAGGTTCTGGCAGTCTAGACAGAACCATAATGTTTCTTCTGGCTTTTCTCATTAATTTTGACAGATTTGAGGGGTTTGCATTTCTGCACAAAGGGGTTTCAATTAACCCTTCTAACTTGCTTGTATCATAGGCTCATTTAAATTCACTCAGCAGTGTTTGCCAAGTACATTAATCTGTGGGATATCTATATATATATATACATATTTGTGCAAAAAAAAAGCATTAACCTGGCTAGAGTCTCCTGGGATTTGTTTTGGGGTAACTGAAAACAGAATGTGAATCCAGCCATCAGTTAGCGTTGTTACAATTGTTACTCCCCCTTCATTTCTTTTTACTGTTATTTTAACCTGAATTACTGTAATCATAACCTGTAACTTTCTCCCTGAAGCAGATGGCAAATACTTAGAGCATTTTGCATACCATCTCATGTCAGGGAATTGCCATGGCCTGGTTGGAGGGCATCTGTGATTTACTGGGATTCGAGAAGTAAGAAAGCTGCTGGGTGTTGTTTGGTGATGCCTATGTAAGAAATACATTTGGAACAATGCACAATTAATAATTACCAGAAGATGTGTTAAATACACCTATAATTCATCGTTCTGAACAATATCTTCTTTTGAGATAAAATATGCCATATCAGCAAATGGCACACAGCAGGGAGTGTGTCATTGATTCACAAACCATAAAGGAAAGGTAAGTAACAGCTTCTGCTTTTCTGTATTATAATTTGGTCAGAGAAAGGACTGAAAGAGTGACTTCAGTTTACACACACTTTTTGGGGGCTGAGATTTCTTGCAAGGAGTTTCCTTCCTTCCTTTGTCGCTAGTGACCGTATAGCTTTCAGATAATGTCACATTCTGACTGAAAAGAGTGCTTAGGCTGGCAGCCAGATCTGCCTTGAAGTGCACTGTACCAGCCATATCACCTTATAGCCTGTCCCTTATTTTTCCCCTTTGGAAGACAAATACCATAATATTTTATTACTACAAAGATGCCTTTAATCATGTTGGAGAAAGTCTGCTGGAAGTTTGTAGAAGGCAGCTATATTGATAAATGCAGAAATTGCTGTTATTAATTTCTCACAAATGCTGATATTTCAAGCAATATGTTTCTAGCTAGGTGTGGATATTTTCAGCTATAGAATGTTTTTAAAGAGAACAGCTGCATCTCTGTTTACTATGCAGTTATTTAGAAGAGAAACAAATCCCTGTGAAGCACACCATGATGTTGTTGGGGCATAGTGCTTTCCCTGTTGCCCTATCTCCAGCTGTTCATTATGAAATTATGTTGGTAATTATGTTGTTGTCACCATTAACACGATGAGCTAGAAGGGGCTTTTGAGTTGTTGCCATTTTTTGTAATTATTCAGAAGTCCTTGCCTGCCTTATTTTCCTTCTTTTCAGTGCTTGATGGCTTTCTCAGAAAGCTTTCAGAGTTATTACACCTGTACCTACAACATACTTTTTTTACAGGAAAGTTTTGTTCTGCCATTCTTCTCTGTTATACTTAGGAGATAAAATAAGGGGTGTCACACCCTATGGGAGGATCAAACCAGGCTGAGATTTAGGAATCCTAGGTGGTGGAGGGAAGGGGGGGGGGAATGGTACAAAAACCCCAGGAAATGAAACCCCTCAGCATTGTTTCTTAGACCCTCTCCATGATGCCCAGGTTTGTTACTGTAATTTTTGTACTAAGAGTTAATGAGTGACTTTCTTTGGGTTTTTGTATTAAATTTTGCCTACTCTGTTTCTGTTTTCCCGTCATTTAATATCATATAATCATTTAACTGTAAGCCGTTCAAATTTTGTCCACAAAATACTTTTTCTTTTTTCTCAATTGCCTATAAAACTATTGAAATGCTTCAATTGTGAGCATACAATGAATGATCATCCTCTAATGTGTTCCACATGGATGGCGGGCCAGTTTGTACATCCAGTACACAGCACTTCTTAATTCAGTTAAAACCAGAAAGACTGAGACTTGCAACCTACAAGATCTTTAGAAAAAATGTACTTAAAAAAAAAAAAAATCTCATGCCACATCATAGACACCCTATTGGAGACACAAATCAAAGAAAGGAAACAAGGGGAAAATGCAAAGAAATTTATCTTAGGTTCAATCTTCAAAAGACAGAATTATATCTTTTAGTTGTGTGTTTAGGGGTTCTTGAACTCTGTGAAGAGTTTCTGAATCTTTTATGGTTACACTTGATCATTTATTCTGATTTGTTTTGTTTTGGGTTTTTTCTGTGTTCCTCAGAAGGGAACTGCTGGTTCTCAGCCCTTCTGAAATTCCTCCCATACATTTTAAATATCCAGAAACCTGTAGTAATGACCAGTGGTGCTGAACTTCCAAAGGACCAAAGATTTGGCATGGTCAGGATAATAACTGAAAAACCCAAGTGCTATAATACTAGGGATAGCTGAGTCACTTCAGTCGGGACATCAGACAGGGACCCAAGCAAGAAAAGGTCCTTGGGTTTCTCCTGTTCCTGAAATACCATGGGAACCATTCTCTTGTGGTGTATCTGCTTCCTGCCGCTCTGAAATTAAGATATGCAGAAGTGCCAGGGCATTTCTTTCTTCTTTCTTTTTCGCCTTTAAGGTTGGCTAAGATTATCAGAACTCAAAGTCTTTACTTGATTGAAGGGAGGCTTTGGTTTGGTCAGTGTCTGTGTGGAGCAGATCAAGTAGCCCTCCTGAAAGCTGTGTTTGTGTTCCAATTGTCAGCTGCTGGTTTTATTTCTGACCCAGTAATCAGGGCTTGCTTAGGACTATCCACAATAAAACCAAGGCAATGAGAGATTGGCTGTGGTGCAAAGTCAGATGTTGGGGGAGAGAGTTGTAATATAGGAATATGTCAGGATCTGGGCTATTAAAAGTTCTCATTATTGATTGTAGCAGCCAGAGAGCACAACTTCATGGTTTGATGTAGGTTTTGCATCTAGGGAAGATGTAGCGGATATTTAGGAACCAATAAAAGTCAAATCTCTGAATTTATGCTCAAATAAAACACTCCATATTCTTTATTAAGGCAGATGACTGTAAGAATCCCACATAAGCACACCGTTCCAGCTATTCCAGCTATTTCTGTGACAGTCTGGGGTTTTTCACTTCATTTCTCTACAGTGTGCAAGGTCATGTGTGTACTTACAGATATGGTGAAGTGATAAGTCTCAAAAGGTGAAGATCTTTTTAAAGACCTTTTAATTAGTCTTTATTTAATGCTTGATTTTCTAAATTTCCTGTGTCAAATCCAAAGTCCAACAGCTGAGTAAGAAAATTCAAAAGGTAACTGAGGGAAACAAAAATCGTTGGCTGACATGAAGAATTCTATAAACTGAGTTTCAGCCACCTTTCACATTGCTAGGACAAAAGAAATGTCTTACACAGCTATTTAGAATATTTTTGGAGATGAAAGTTTGTAGTTATAGTTTGATAAAGGACTAATATAAAGGCTTTTATTTAGCTTCAACAAGGAATTTATTGCAAAACCTCATCACCAGAAACAGCGATTTTTTTCAAGAAGAGATAGTGCAGACATGCTGAATCTAGCTGGGCAGACAAACTAGGTTTTGGAGGCATGCAGGACTTTCTTTTTTGTCCAGGTACAGGAGGTGGTCCAATACACAGTGCATCAGCCTACTGTTATCATGTAGGACTTTCTTAATAATTGTAGTAAAGGTTGCATAGCCATGGTGGGCCAAAAAGATAGCTGGGGAAGGATATGCCTGAAGATACAGGTGCCTAAATAAAAATTGTGATGTAGGGGAGGAAAGCAGATAAAGGAGGGCTGGTGTGCCCAGTGAGTAGAAGTTCTTGACCCTGCCACTGTAGCCTCGACTGTCAGCTGGCTCTGCTGAGGGCAGCCACATGAAAGGGTCCATCTGTGGTCACAGAAAAAAGCCTTTCTGGCCTCAAGCAGCCCTTGGCCACAAGGAAGGGGCCCTCCCTGACACCAGATGTGAAGCTGCTGCATAAGCCTGCAGTCTGCAAAAGAGGAATATGGTGAGAAAGGCATCTCCCTGAAATTTGGAGGATGCAGAAATACTTTCTAGCCCCAACAGCTCCCTGCTAGCAGCCTGTTGATGCTGTGGGGGAAAAAACCTTTAGGCATTTCTATAAAATGGCCTTGTACTTCTAAACCTGAAACTGCAAAGTAACACGTTGGCCTTGTGTGTTTTATTGGCTAAAGTCTATTTAGATTCTTGTAGGGATTCTTCTCAGAAAGGTGCCATATAAAAAACCCTCATAACTGCAAAACATCAGTCAGCATTCAGTCCTGTATCTTTAATTCCCTTCCACTCACAGAAAAAAATCTATGCTTTCTTTAGAGTCTCTAGCAATGCTTTTTCTACCATGGCTCTGGGTAAAGAGCTTTTCTTTTGCTGCTTGGGCAGCCTTCAAGTGATGGCATGGATTTATCATACTGTCCTGATGACTGCATGTGTCTTAAATGTCACACCTGTAAGTTTAATTAGGTGATTTATTTCATTTAGAGGTGTGACATTCCCATTCTTGAACTTCTAATGCTTGCATTTTCTGANATTGTACCTGTATGAGACTCACAGAAGTGGATTAATGCACTGGTGATGGCAGTAAAGAAGACATAATCTCAATTATCTTGGCTTTTTTTTTTTTTTTTTTCTGGCATGGACTGAAATGTTCTTACTGATTCAATCCATTTCTTATTACATGGCAGTAGACCTCATTTAATTAAATACAAAGTTATAAACCAAATGGTTCCCAAATGTATACTGCTTTGAGTATTTAAGAAAAAAAAAATCCAAGAAGAAAAACTTCACTAGCAAGTGTTTGCCAAGTGTTTGTGTTGGTTTGGCAGGTATTTGGAGCTGAGTTTATAACCAGAGGTAGAACTAGATGCAGAAGAAGTAATGTCCAGCCCTGCCTTGGTGCCACTGGATTGCAGTTCCTGGGCAGACCTGAGAGAGGTCCTAGTGTGCTAATTTGTCCTGTTGAAATTGAGTTCAACATAACTTATTCCCACAATCAATTTTTTTAACTGTATGAATATTGACTGAGCTATACATGTTACTCATTACCCCATACTGACAAAATAACCTGTATTTCATTATGGTTCTGGTGGTGAGGGAAGGAAAAAAATAACTGCTTGTGGCACTTCTTATCAGCTTTATCCCTTGTACCAATTTGATGTTTATCTCTTATTTGCTGTGAAGCTGGATCATATTGGGTTTCCATGTTTATGATTCTGTATGTTTTGATATGTGTTTTAAAGTCAGCATGCTGTTACTTTGTTAAATTAGCCAAGGTTTGAGTGGTGCTTTCCCTAACCCAATATTAATTCTCTCTGTTGCGTATGAGGCCATGTCTCTTCTGAGGGAGCAGAAAATGATGTAGTGCTTAAATTACCTTAAAACACTGATTTCAGAAAGAATGAGAATTTTTGCATTGCTTGCTTTGCCTTTAGGAAAACTTTTTATTTTATCTTCTGGCTTGGAAATGTAAATGTCCTGTCCTGGCTGGTGGCCTTCTGCTGGGACAATGTTGTTTCTTTCAGGGTCTTTCATCTGGACTTTGGCAAGAAAAGTTAGATGTAACCACAGTAGGTAACGCATTTCCAGACAATGCCTTATTGTCTGCACAGGCTGGATGCAGAGGCCTTGCATACTACTTAGAATCAAGATTAAATTACCAACCTTTTGGGCATTTTTATGTAAAACGCTCTTTATTATGGTTTTCTCATAGCTAAAGCATGAGTCACTTGCAAGCCATAATAGATTTTGGCTATGCTGCATGATGAAGTGTTCTGGATGCAGTGAAACATTTAATCAAGACTCCAGGCAGTGCAACTCCCAGTGGTCACCTTAACAGATAGGAAAAAAAAAAGGGGGATAGAAAACCAAACAATTATGGCACCTTTTCTTTAGTACTGGGATCGATATTTGTTAGAGACAGCAGAAGGAATAGCTTCTTTTTGAATTTTAAGTGATGATGAAAGCAGATTTACACCAGAGCTAGACGAGGTGTAAGGAAGAGATTTTCCACGATGAGGGCGGCGAGGCACTGGCACAGGTTGCCCAGATAGGTGGTGGATGTCCCATCCCTGGGAACATTCAGTGCCAGGTTGGATCGGGCTCTGGGCAACCTGATGTAGGTGAAAACATCGCTGCTCATTGCAGAGGGGCTGGACTAGATGGTCTTTAAAGGTCCTTTCCAACCCAGATCATTCTATAATTCTGTGAGTTTTCTGATAGTGTCAGTTGAATCGCTGAGTTTTTTGATTCCTCCGATCTCCCAGCATTTTATAGCCATGCTTTATGAAAGGGTCAGGCTTGGAAAACACCAAATCACCCCACTAAACTTTACCTAATATGATATTAACTCCAGGAAGGTTATGCAGTGTTAAAATACTGGAGTTGGAGCCTACAGACTAAAATTACCTGAGAAGTTCCAGCACTACATATTAATCATAATAAGATTTATAAGGCTTCATGCATAAAAGCAAAGAACAAAGCAAAACATGTTTCCAAAATGCATTGAGCCCTAAGTTTCAAAGCAATTTCAAGGCTGGTAATCAGTAGTAATTCCTGATTCTGTGAGGAAAAAGGAAATATTTCTATAATCCCTATTCTCAATTACTGTTGTCTTGCATAGGGTTGATGTTTTATTTGCTTTGGGGTGACTGGGGTGTGCAGTGGTGGGGCCTAGGACAGCTTTCACATCCTGTCTTTCATTAAGCTTGACCTTAGATATTGGAATTAAATCTTTCAAATTAAGTCTTTCTTTCAAACCTGGCTTTTTTTTCTTTTTTTTTTCCCCAAACAGTACCTTTTTAGCACTTTCCCCCCACGTTTTCTCCCCAGCTGCAATCTTCCCCCTGTTAATAGTGGGATTCTTAACAACTTTACATTTCTATTTAACAGGTTTGCTGGCCTGCAGCACAATAGACTAATGTGATTTTTATTGTGCTAGCGTGCACTGGGATTGTTTGCCTCCTGGAAAATGGGATATTCAGATGCCTCATTCAGCCTCAGCTATTGCCTTGTCCCAAGATATTTTCTTTATAAATGGGCTTTCCATCTTGTTGTGAAAATTGTAAATGTGCACGATCTGTAGTTCAGGTTTTTCACCTTCCTGAGCTCTGCTATTATTGGGTATTCAAGTAATTTTAAAGTGTGTTTCTTTTTTACCCTCAAACTTAACTGTTTCCCAGTGATTTAGAGCAAGGTGGGAAGCTGGTTCAAGATGGGCTATGGGATTTTATCTTATTAGAAATTTTACTGTAGATATTTTCTAGGAATATATATATGTATGTGTGTGTGTGTATATATATATATATATATATATATTTCTTTTAAAGAGCATTTTTCTTCCTTTCTTTCTGAAAATATATTTTCAGAAATTCATTGTAGTCTGATGCTTAATCTCTCTGTTCCCTTGCCTGTCCAGTTTGGAGGAAGCACACATGTACTGGTCCTCAAGCCCTGAGTGTAACCACAACTTCACTGGTGTGAGTGGCCAGTGTGATCAGTCACGTCAGTAAAAAAAAGGAATCTACACATCTGTGTGTGTGTTTTCCAGGATTAGGGAAGGACTGTTTGCTGGATGAAGAAAAATGCTGAAGTGGTGGAGGCAGGACTAGTGTTGGCCAGGTTCTTCAGTCAGTTACATGGATGGGGTGAATTAGTAGTTGTATTCTTTCCCTTTATCATCATGAGTGATATTATTTAGAATATTTACCAAGGGAGGGGGAAATAAAATACTTTCACTTTTATTCAGTTTAAATTGATAATGTGCTGCCATTTGTCTCCAGCAAAGAAGAAAAAAGCTCCTTAATTTTTTTTTAAGATGAAGCATCATCTAATGACTTAAGCATAAACAAAAGTCTTCAGGGTGATTTGTGCCCATGCTGCTCGTAGATTATTAGAGGGTATCTCCTGAGGGAGGCAGTGAACATGACAGCAGCAAGCAAAGGGGAGAAGAATGACTCAACATTATATAAATTGAAAGAAAAGCTGTTGCCTCTCCACTCTGTTTGATCTTTAATCAAATAGTTAGAGTGTTTGAAGAGGTATCGAACGCAGGAGGCATCTGGGAGTTCCTCCCTTCTCGGATTGTGTTCTATCTATAGATCTCTGATCGAGTGTGTGCCACGGATAGCATGGCTCCAGGCAAGAATCACTCCTTTGGGACCCCCAGGGAAACTTGCTGCTGCCACGTGAGCTCATTCACGTTTCCTGTGACATCTTTTTTCCTCCTCTCATTGTCATTTGATAGGTGGAAGAACTTCAGAAGACTGTTCTGTCTGTAAACTCTCCTCTCTTTGAAATAGAAGAAAACTATATGTTAATAACTATAATAAAACAGAAGGCTAGGGTCTGGCCAAGTGAGCCCATTGGTTTATGGAAGGTGTTATGATTGGTTAGAATTTGGCACATTGCCTTGCAGGGCAATGTTTTATTTTACATACCTTTGTAGCTCATAAACCCAGTCACTAAAATAATTTCTTTTTCCAGAATAAAACTCTAATTTTAAGTTTTTTATGTTGAGTGTGGAACTTGTCTAGCCTGTTCAGTAATAGTTACCTGGGGTACTAGTATTTTTGAAGTGGAATTGGTGTTTTTGCTCTAAGAAATGAAACTTCATCTTTTAGTAACTGGTTCTTAATTCAAAAAATTATTTTGAATAAGCTTAAGAATTTATGTCCTAAATGCTTAAATAGATCTGTGTACTTTAAGACTTGAGGTCTTGATATGATTCCTATGTAGTTAACTTCTGAGGTTTGTCTAAATGGAGAAAAAACTATTTTTCTTATGTCTACATTCAGAGTACATTGAGGCAGAACTGTTTGAGGTGAGTGCTGCCCTGCCCCAATCTGTTCTGAATTTGTTTAGGGAGAAAAATACCCACAAGAGGCTAATTTGAGCAGCAAATAAGAATCCTAACAAGAGCAAGGCGATTAATACTTCCTCTGCTTTGAAGATGTGTGTGACACCAGGCGGCAGCAATCGAGTTGTCACAGATGAGGATGGGCTGGCCATGTGTAGCTGTGGCAGGGGCAGGGCATGATTGCCAGAATGTTATTAGGCCTGTGAAGGAGAATTTTGATTCATGCCCAGGGAAATTTGTGGTGTTGTTTGGCTTTCTGTATTGCTGATCTCTCTGTGGTTTGCTGTGTGCCTGTGTTTTCGCATCTTAGCTTGAGTCAAACATAAAACAAGCGCACAAACAAAACTAATTTAAAAAAAAAAAACCCACCCAAAGATGGTTTGCATAGAAATTGATATGTAAAATTACTGTGTTTATTTTACAAGGGTTAGTAAATAAATAACTTATATTTGTCTGAAGAATAAGCTCTGAGGGAAAGCTTTGATTTTCAGTCTTTTTTTCTAGATGTATTAAATGTGTAAAGGAAAATCACTATACTAGAATTTGTACAAAAGTAGAGTAAATTTGTGGAGATTTATGTGCACGTGGATTGAACAAAGCTTTCTGATTTTTTCATTTTTCCTTGAACAATGAAAGTAAGATATTTTTATGAATCTATTAATCAGTTTTCCATCACAGTCTTAATAGATTTAGAAGAAATTTTGTAAGTATTTGTGTTCCCATGGCTTCTGCAGAAATGCAAGGCTGTTCAGAGGAGCAAAGCCCCCATCAGTGCCTGGGCCTGGAGAGAGCAAGTTAAAGAATTAAAAAGGTGCTGCACTACCTTTGCTGGTTCTGTATTTTATTATAAGTGAGTCCTCTGAGTGACAGTCAGAATTTTGGGTCCTGTATTAAAGTAGCTGTTGATACAAGCAGGAATTGAGGAGCTGTCAGATGGAAAGTTGCAGAAGTTTTGTTGCATACTGCAGTACTTTGAGTGCTCTCAGATGGTTGGCTTGTATATGTCTTTGCATCCTAGATTTGCACTGAATGATGAGTTTGAGGTCAGGGGAAGAGTATTCCACATTTTGGGTAGGTTTGAGAAGGGGGTGGTGATTATCACTTCCATGTAGGCTGGGCATGTTCCTTCCTGCAGTTCTACAGGCACTGGCATGTAATGTTTCTTTGCTTCCAAGGCTTGGATAAAACCCTTCAACTCCCTTGTTTTCTGTCTTGTGGTGTATTTGAGGTTTCGAGGCCTTTGGTTTCCTAGATGTTTGTTCTTGTACTTGCTGCTGTCACTGGTGGGTGGTTTGCCATCGGTGCGGGCTGAGAGCACAGCACATGATCTGTAGACCCTTTTGAACATGACTCCTGTGGTGCAAACAGCTGGTGACACCACCACGACCACCTTGTCTTGCCTTCGTTAAGTCCGAGGCAGAGTTGCACTTAATTTTTAATCAGTAGCATAGGATATTATTCAAACCATGCACTTCCTAAAGTGACAGACATTGATATCTGTATGCAAATGTGAAGTGGGATTAGAAAGATAGAAGCAGTTGTTGGGAAAAGGTTTAGTTTAAGTCTTTGATTAAAGCTTTGTGGAATTTTTTCCTTCTTCTTCTCTGGTAGATATGTGTTAAGATATGATACAATCTTCCAGTGCCCTGTGGCAGTGGAAGATTTTGTTGTTGTTGTTCTCCTGTGGGCTTCTGCTTCATGTCGGAACTTAAGGAATAATTTCAAAGTGAAATTAATTTCTGAGCTCCTGGACATTCAGTTTACACCTGATCTCACTCAAGATCTATGCTCTCCTAAATGAAATATAACAGACTCCTGTTTTGGGGAAAATGTGAAGATTTTTCTCAAATATTTCTCAAAGAAGTCGTACACCAGGCTGGATGGGCCCTGAGCAAACTGATCTAGTGAGTGGCATCCCTGTCCATGGTGAGGGGTTGGAACTACATCATCTTTTAGGTCCCTTCCAGCCCACACCATTCTCTGATGCTATGATTACTTCAGTGAAATTTCTGCAAACAGGTCCATCCAAGGACCTTATTCCCTAGTTCTGTGTGTAAGTTGAAGAAGTAAATTCTAGCAGAAATAAAAAGATAGCTTTAGACACAGATGCTAATTAGACTTAGCCAGTGGTGAATTATGAAGCAATACACATTATCTAAGCCCTGTGGATAAGTAATAAATCATGGTACAAATGCTCTTTAAAAAGCTCATGTTCTTTTCTAAAAAATTCTTGTCCTTATTTGAGAATTTCTTATTTTTCCACCATCCAAAGCACATCTTTAGTATAAAATACAGTTTCTTTGTTTACTTGTGAACTGATTTTTCAGATTAAAATCACCTCTTTTATTCTTCTCCTTTTTTTCAGTCCTCCAGAATCTGACTTTATAATGCATTTGTTTGTCCCCCAGTACTTAGCCATCTGTATTCTTGGATCCTCACTATTTTACATTTTTCAAGCTGTAGGTGATGCACAGCTCCTATCCCAAACCCCCCAGAAGTTGTCACATATTTTTCATATGATTTGTACAAAGGGTAATCTCTCATCACGAAAATGGGTTCTGGTGGTGAAATGTCATCCACAGCTGAAACATTAGCTGTGAATGACAAGTATGGTAGGAATAAATGAACTGCAGATCTGTGCAGCTGCTTTACCTTGAAACCCTGTCCGGGGAAATGCTGCACTTCGGGGAGGAAAGCAGGAAGAGTGTGCTGTGCCTGTTCATGGGCAAGGAGGGCTGGCAAAATCCTTCACCTGTCATTTCTAGCACTTCCCTCCCATTTCTGTGATTAATTGTTGCCCAGATGCAGCATTCTCCTTGAATGGTTTGTTCTCTGAAAGTTTGTGTCTGGTGAGGTGGTTGTCAATCACTGCTCCTGGTGCTCTGCTCAGCACTCCTTGTGTTGTTAAGGATATAAATTTAGTGACAAAACATTCTGGGTTAATCTGTCTCAGGCTGTGAATTGTTTTGTGTACCACTTGTGAACGGCCAAAGGGATTAAATAGGGGATAAATAAATAATGGCTTTCTATAAAAGACCACTGTTTTGTCTCCACTTCTGGCACATGTAGCTGTTATATTAATGTCAAACTAATATTAATACAATATTTCCTCTGTGTTTGGGATCATCCTGGTGATGAAGTCAGAAGAGCTTGGCAATTGGTGGTCCCTGTGAAAACAGAGAGGAAAATGTTATGATGGGGGACTAGAAACAGTAGAAATCATAGACTTTGGATCACCAGCAATGTCTGTGCTGGGTATGTCTAGAGCAGCCCAATCCATGTATTTTCAACTACATGTAGGGAGAATCCTTGTGGATAATGGCATAGGAGATACTGTAGTGTAAATAATGTTTTGTCTGTCAGTCCAGGTACCTTCTTTAAGTCATCCATACCTTTGCCTTTTACCTTTCTCTGTTCCTTTGCAGGACTTCTTTCAGCTACTCATTTTCTCCTTAGTGGGTCTTCAGAGTCTGGTGACTGTTCAATATTTTGGGTCCAAAACCAATACCTGCTTTTTCAGTGATAAATATAAAACAGCTGTGGCCTCTTTTGCTATTTTGGAATATTACATTCCAGACCCAGCAACAAGAGAAAGCGTAGCTCTGCATCTTTTTGAATTAGCATAAGCAGGGCAGCAATCTTGCTTATGAAAAACTAGGGATAAAGATCACAAAACAGCCTTTCAGGAACTATCATTCTTACTTGGGAAGGCATACAAATATGGCATGTGAAAAGAACATTTGTTGAGTTTTGGATAGGCAAGGAGAGTAGATGCTAGTGGGTGCTCCTAAATTAATGTTTATGTTTGCAATTAGAGGGGAGTTTTGAGAGAGAGAGAAAAGCAGATTATTTGTTATAAAATATATTAAATGCAAGGGTGTTTTTTCCCCTCTCGGAACAGAGAGTTGCCAATATATAAACATTTCAGGGAGAATTTTACACCACCTCATCTTTATGTCAGGCAGCATTTAATGGTTGAACGATCTCCTGCCCCGGCACTTGGCAGTTATTCTCCAGGGGCTGACTTTGAGGATTACAATGACAGTCTATCAGTGGATCTTTTCCAATATAAACTAGACTAGGACCATTTAAAATCAGTTGCTATCAACAAGTCAAATTAACTTTATTTGTGTTAGAGGTTTTCCTTGGAGTATTTTATTACAACATGGAATTTTAATATCCGGGCAGGCTTTTCCTATTGTTGGTGTGAATTGGGAGTGTGATAATTCATGTGATTAAGAGCAATTTACCTGATTTCTTTCAGAATTATGTGATTAGTAACATTCAGGTCCTATCAGCATCCAGTGCTCACTCAACTTTTTTCCCATTCCTGCTTTTTACAGGTAGAAATAACACTTCAGGATATCAATGACAACCCACCAGTATTCCCCACAGACATGCTTGATCTGACTGTAGAGGAGAATATAGGAGATGGATCTAAAATACTGCAGCTGACAGCCATGGATGCTGATGAGGTAGGAGCACAGTTTCAGTTTTGAATGTCGGTACTAAAACCATTCTGGACATGTTTTTACCTGTTGACTTCGTCCCTTTGTGTGAGCTTGGCCTTAGGAATCATGGCAGTCATTCACAAATTTCTGTCCAGTATCATGAAGATCTAAACTAACTTTGAAACCAAGATGATGTAGCTGAGCCCCGTTCCAAGGTGGGCAATAAAATTATTCTGAGACAAGCCTTGGAGAATATGAAAAATTCTGATAATGCCTGCTTTCCCTTTGACTAGACCTAACAAAGATCAATATTATGCCTTCCAAAATAATGTTTTATTTTACCTAAAAGAGGGGAAAAGAAAGAATGCTTAAATGTGTGCTCTGTACATGAACCTGTTTGCAAAATAGTTTTGCCCACTTAGATCCATTACTATGAGAATGATGCAACTAAGGTGCTATGAAGAAACTTAAAATGCTGTTGTTGCATTCATTTATTTTAGAAACTTAAGTTAAAAAAATGACAGTCACGTTATTTTTGTTCACTTGAAGTGTTTCTTTCCATGAGCAAAAGTCCTAAAAAGTCAATATAATCATGCAAAAAAATTTGTGTTATCATTAAAATATAAAGTTACACTTGACAACAACAAGCAGTTCTTGCTTTCAAATAATAGGGCAATTCAACTTCCTCAAGAGAATTTTATTCCTGGCCTTTTTTGTGTTAGCTTGGTTAGTCTTTCTGTGGCTGTTAATTGGTGTACTTAATCTTACTACTACGGCAGGAACCATGGGAACACCCCCGGGAATGGTGCGAATGTGATTGTAAATATTTTATTTTTCCCTTTATTTTCCAGTAGTAGCCTGATATACAGACAAAAACCGGGATTTTGGAAAGGTGCATATCTATAACAAAAATTCTTGCTGTTCGTCTTTATTTTAGGAAGCATTAAATACTGAACTACCACTCTCTGGTGTGGTATGGCAAATATATCTAAGATTATAGCAATATCTTATGCTCCAGCCTCTTTTTAACCATTTCTGAATTGCACCGAATCTGTAAGCCATTCTGAAGCACTTCATCCAGTGGGAAGTGATTTGTTACCTTAGAGAGAAATCAGTAATTTTTTTCAAAAGGAATGATTTCAATTTCCCTACCGGAAGATTTGTAACCAAACTCTTTACAAAGAGCCCAAGTTTTCCTAGCGATGTGCAGTTTAGGGTCAAGATACCTTTTTATTTGCCTCCCCCCGCCCCCCTTTTTGAAGTTGAGGGCACAGTATAAGCCAGAATCACACATGGCTGTGGTTTTAGCTACACTGTTAGGATTCTGGCTGGTCAAACACAGGGTGAAGGATGTGGTCACCTCTAAAAATTCTCATGAGACGTGATGGCTAAGCCACACAATTGGAGGAAAGTGTGTGACATCCCCTAGGCACACCTGAGCACACAGCTGAAGCACTGCATGCAGCACTTCAGGGCTGGGCACCTGCAGAAGCCTGTTTTCTTTCTAAGTTTCCTCTTATCAGTTAGCTTAGTCTGACTCTTTGAAACAACGCCCCAGAGAGAAAGTTTGGCACAGGGAGCCCTGGTAACATTAGGCAACTCTGGTAAGGTCAGGTAACTAAAGCTTCTCTCTTGTCTCACAAATATGAGCAGGTGTTTATCTCTGTTAATTTGCTTTTTCAGGCAGGAGTATTTGAAACAGACACAGCATTTCTTTCTGCCTGATCTCTTTGATCTGCTGTTCATTGCAGAAATGCCACTGGCATGTCAGCAGCAGGTTTCAGCTGTCAAACCCAAGCTCTGGCCTGGCACCAGAGGAAGGCACAGTAAATATCTGTTTGCATTGCCAGGCAACATCAGCATGCAGGGTTTAGGTACTGTATCTGATGTTAGAGGCTACCAAACCTCCAGGATCCTTAAGCCTGTCTTGGAAGAAGAAGTACAGGACATTTTTCTGTGCAACAGTAGAAATCGTAGACTTCCTTAATTTTCCTTTTGACCAAAATGCTCGAAGTCCACATGAATGCTTTTTTTTTCCCCCAAGAACAAATAAATTTTTTTGACCCAAAAGCAAATGTAACTTGCAGCACAACCCAAGAGATCAGAACTGTGATTTTAATGATGTGTGATTTGTCACTGTGGGGCTTTTTATTTACAGGGGTAAATATATATCCATGCAGAAATTGACCTTTGAGGGGCTGCTGCAAGCACGGTCCCCATGAGCTTCTCCTGACCACGAGCTGTGGCCCTTGACGTGTGGTGGCTGGAAGAGCTGCCATATGGCTGCTTCAGGCCCCCCTCTTTCCCTCCCTCCCTCCCTCCCTCTCTCCCTCCCTCTCCTGCCTCCTCCATTCCATCTCCAGAGAGCAAGAAAGGCAGAGCCGATCCCACCGCCAGCGATTTAATTTAACCTTCAAACATAACAAAAGAATAAACATTGATCCTTATTAAGATGTCACACTGTTTGGTGATGCTGGCTTGAAACTAAAACAGGTAACAGAGTTTTTAGGTATCGATTGGATGAAATCCTTTTATGAACAGTAGAGCACAAAGTATCTCGGTAATCTCATCATTTCACATCTCATAAATAAAAACTGTGTGCGTATGTGACTTTACTGTGGGACTGAAGCAGGCACTGGGCAGGAAGGCTGTTTATTAAAGGAAACTGTTCTGAAAAATAATCTCCAAGTGCAGTTACTGGAACGATCCTTGTCTTACTGCAAGTTATGATGTGGTTTTCCTGGCAAATAACGTGATTTGACCACTTCTGTTTCGACTTAGGGAGCCAATGCCCTGGTCACATACACCATTATCAGCGGTGCAGATGATAGCTTCCACATTGACCCCGAGTCGGGGGAGCTGATAGCCACCAAGCGCCTGGACCGGGAGCGCCGCTCCAAGTACTCCCTGCTGGTCCGTGCTGACGACGGCCTGCAGTCCTCGGACATGAGGATAAACATCACTGTCAGTGACGTTAACGACCACATCCCCAAGTTCTCCAGGCCAGTGTACTCCTTTGACATCCCAGAAGATGCCACTCCAGGTAAACAGGAAATGGAAACATGGCCACTGACCCCTCAAGTGGTTGTTTTCTTCTTTTTAAGGTGATTTCATGTGCAAGAGTATTTTGATGCTTAAAAAGTGGGTTATAAACTAGAAAATATTTAGATCAAAAAGAGTTTTCAGATACTGTGCTCTATTACATGACTCCAGGTGAAAAATGAATATTAGTTCCAGGATTCTATACAGATTGCTAGTACAAAAGCAATATCTGCCAGTAGCATTTCAGAAGCTTGTTCTAAAGCACAAATAAACCAAGGAGATGCAAATGACATGGTGATAGCTTTTAAGCTTTGATTAGGGCATTCATAAGCATGGGAGTCTCAGTTTGGGATAAAGATCACTCCCATGTCTCAAACTTTTGCACTCTGCCCCACGGTCCCTCTCCCAAAATTTGGTGGTGTTTTGTATTAAAGGTTTACAGCACAATCAGCTGTGCCTCAGGAATCTGATCTGGAAGTAATTGAGATTTCTGTATAGCACATACTGCTTTGGTTGCTGATCTCCAGCCATGCTCTTTTCTCTCATAGCCTTGAGTCTTTGTCTGTTTTAGCAGGAATAACCCTGGAAAAGGCCAGCTTAATTCCCTCCACATTAAAATGAGACTTCTCTTGTTAATCATTTTTAGGGTGTACATCAGTGCTTTATATCCAGCTTGGCAGTGATGGATGCTGAAGGAACAAATAGGCTGATTTTGTATTAAAGTAGTGCATCTTCTCTTGATCTGCTCTCCAGCAATCCTAGAGCAGCTGGCAGGCTCACCCGGAGGGGAAGGACCGTGAGGTTTTCCCCCTTCGAGGTTCCACTTTCTGTCGCAGAGAGTAACTCCCATTCTCCTTGAAGTTAAAGAAACATTAGAGCTTGCAATAATCAAATGGGTGTGAAAGACACCAGTATATCCAGCTGGATTAAAGGGGGTTATAGCACTCTTTTTTGTTCAATGATATAAGCAGTTTTCATTATCACATTGCTTGAAAACAGTTAACTGTGCTGCACGTAGTTCATCTGGTTCCAGGGAAAGGAAATTTAATGATTTATTTTCTTGGAAATGAGCTGATCTTAATTATAATTGGTGTTCGAAATACTAAAAAGTGACACTTGATTTCCAAACTCTAGTCAGACAGGTCAGTCATGCAAGGGCAGCTACGCAGAAATGAAAACACTGGCACAAATTCACAGGGCATTGAATTTCAGTAAACAGCAGAGAGTGGACCCCTATAAGGTTTCTAGTTTTCTAACCACAGTTACCAGTGCAAAGGCACTGTTTCAAAAAGCAGAGCTGGGATATGTGGTATGTACTCTTATTTTGGTTTCTGCAGTTGGAAAGAAATATCTAAGAAGTTCCAGAACTTGTGATTGTCTGTGGCAGAGGGAGGATCCTTTGGGTCATAGAAAGACAATACCTAGCTGGAGAGAAGGTGTTTTTGCCCCTGTTGATGTCTAATCTGAACAAAGATAAAAACCATTCCTGGCCACTTCTTATGGTGTTTGAGTAGCCCCTTAAAGCAAGAATATGTTGTCCTTTCAGCTTTGAAAAGCCTTTTGCAATAGTTATTCAGACAGTGTTGAGGCTTGAATTTCTCTTGGAGGACATCTCTCATCTGTGGGTCTGCTTGATGCTGAGCTGGCTCTGGCCAGCCCAGGGAGCTGCCTGTTGCAAGTGCCTGATGGTGCTCTGCTGTTGTGCCATGCAGGCTCCTTGGTGGCAGCCATTCTTGCCACGGATGACGACTCCGGTGTCAACGGAGAGATCACATACACCGTAAGCGAGGATGATGAAGAGGGAATCTTCTTCCTGAATCCCGTCACGGGGGTCTTCAACCTGACCCGGGCCCTGGACTACGAGGCACAGCAGTACTACATCCTCACCGTCCGTGCTGAGGATGGGGGAGGCCAGTCCACGGCCATCAGGGTGTACTTCAACATCCTGGATGTCAATGACAACCCGCCCGTGTTCAGCATGGCCTCCTACAGCACTTCCTTGATGGAGAACCTGCCCCCGGGATCCGCCATCCTCAACTTCAGCGTCACCGATGCCGACGATGGTAGGAGTTCCCTCGCATTCTGTATCTGTCATCTTAAAGCTGTTTTTCACCTTAGCAACCTGTTAGAAGACTTACTGAAGAGGGAAAATTAGGGGCTACGCGTATGTCGCTGCTTTCATGTGCTTAAATTCACATTTAAATTAGACCTAAGTCTGCCAACTTTTTTTCTGAAAATTTATTGTAAATGCTAAAGAGGGTTGTGGTAACATCAGGTGTTATCTGCAGTTATCATAAATGTACTGTAACTTGTAAGTCTATCATGAAGACAATTATCATCTACGAGGTGTCGACAGTGGAGGTCAAAAAACCTATTGAAAGAGATCTTAGGAAAATTTCCCATTGAAATAAGATTTAGTATTGGGATTATTTATGGCATCTAAGGGGTGTTAATGTGTTGAGTGTAAAAGGTACAATTTTTATAGCTCACTTAACCATTTTGCCATACAGTTTGTGCCCAAGCAAGAGTAATTATAGAAGATGACCATAAAATACATAAACATCATCCCATCGTGCACCACATTTTCCGAAGTGTCCACAGACATTACCCAGTGTGACTTAATGCAAAACTCTTCATAACGCTCATAGTGACTTTACAGGTGAAGGTTATTTTTGTGACATGTTGAGCAACCTTGTCTCCTCTCAGCTTGACAGCAGAGCCCATGGAAGTGTCTCACACGGAAATGTCCTTCAAGGACAGAGCACCTACATGCTTCAGGGAATCCCAGTTTGTGCACCTATTGACTGAACCTATCGAGATTACTCAGTAAAGCAGTTTTTCCTCAGGAAATGCTGAGTTGTTGAACTCCAGCATTTTTGTGGGGAGATAAGCTTTGTGCTGATGGATAGAACTTTCCATGGTAAAAATTGTGTAACTGGTTTTGAGATCAAACTGAGGATGGGAGAAGAGATTCCATAAGATAAGCCAACAAATCAGAAGTTATAACTTTGTGATGCTGGCTGTTCTTGCATGAATCTCTCTTTCACCACACTTGTTAAGGCTTTTATTTTATGTAAACTGAACATAAGTTGGAGGAGGAACTTGTGCTTGTATCATGCATACCCATGGAAGGGATTGTTCCTTCAGACTTGTAGATAAATGGGTTTGTGTCTATCTCCTCTTTTATTTCTAATTTTCCTGTCAGGACTACAACACTTGGTTTCAAATCTTTTTGGAAGTTAATTTCACTTCACTGTTATGAGTCTGTTTTGCTTTTCTCTTGCGCCTCATACATTAATTTCCATCTGTGCACAGTGGATGGGAGCTGTATCATAGCCCTGACATATCAATTCCCATTAATCACACACTCAGTTATCAAGGAGGCAAATGAGTATTTGAGAAGCAATGCAATGAGAAGTCAGATATCTTGCCTTTTATATTTTCTGGCACACTCGCTTTTCTAGCAGGCTGGATTTAAAATTAATAGGGCAGAAATATCATTCCAAGAGTGTGCCAGGTTGAGTTCTCCCATAGGACTGTAACTTAAGCAAATGTTATGATCTGTTGTTGTTTCTGTTTCAAGCTCAAACTTGTTATCTTGTGTTGTCTTATATTTATCTAGAGCACAGAAATAGCTTGTGCTAGTACTATACTCTTCTCCATGTGCTCACAGATAATGCACTCAATACAAATAAAATTTCGTTGATTATTTATGTTACATGATCCCAAAGTTTGAAGGAGCTCTGAAAAGACATTGTTTTATAATGAGGTATGGCTGTTGTTTTAGGAGAAACACTGATAAAAGACAAAAATATGGTGATAGTGAAACTGTTTTCTTGTTCAGCATGCCCCTTGGGAAACAGCAGCTGTTTATCTCAGCTTGGACTGTTTCATGTACAGATCCATAGTAAATATCAGCCACAGCTCTTGGATATTTAATAATGCAGTAATATAATAATATGTACTAAAGAACTCAGTTACCTTAAAGGCATTAATTTTGAGATTCAGATTTTATTTTTTTCAACAAAGACTTAACAGGAAAAAATCTCAGAGGAAAACACACACAGTTTGTTGTCAGCTTTTAAAAAAGTATGGTAAGGTATTCCTCCAGGCAAAGCTGGTGTAATTTCCCTGCTAAACTCTATATGTATTTATAGAATGGCAGTGGGGAAGTAGTTTTGTTTGTCTTTTTTCAGTCCCATTAGTAAATAAATAAGAATAGAAACAAAACCCTTTCAAGTGTTATCATGAAATTGGTGACTCCATGTCTGTCCTTGCAGTGTTTTATCAGATTAACCATCAGATTAAATAAACCTGAAATTCAACAAAGAGGATGTCCCTACATTCTCCCTAGGGAAAGCCCCCTTCCAAACCTTGGAAGGGGGGATGGACGAGGTGCACAATGCCAGCTTGGCATGCTGTGTTTAAAACAAGAATAGTTCATTAAATGGCCTTCCTAGCTCCACTGATATTTAGGCAACTCTTCTGTTTCACAGTTTAAATTATATATCCATTACCAGCATGGAAACCCATGAAAATACAGGACAAAGAACAAAAAGGTTCATGGGCATGAGATAAGGAAGAGCAAACTAATTTCTTTTTAAGAATAAACACCATAGAAAACACTGGGGGGGAAATAGAGTATTTTTTTTTAAGTAATTTTCTTTTTCAGAACCCAAATCTTACCCATCTCCAAAAAATTGATAAAAATATTGAATTTCCAGAAAATACTTTACTGAAGTCAAGGCTTTTATCCATATAATTAGTCATTTGAAAATACAACTGAACAAAAAGCAGAGTAGCATTAAACTTTCACCATCCTTCACTTGATCAAAGTAATGAAGAAACACTAATATCTGGCTGATACATGTATTAATTTGTTTAATTGCATCCAAATATTTTGTCTTTCATGTTTGATTCTATTCATTTCATAATTTAGCTCCTACAAGAATAAAAAGAGAAAGGGAAATATGCCAATTAGAGTAGCCACTGAGGGAAAGAAAAGTAAGACTAGATTTCTTAAGTCTGAGCATAAAAAACAGCAGAGATTAATAAGTCTAATGCAGGAATAATTTTATTACCAAAGCAATTCACTCAGAGAGAAAAGAGCTTTTGAGTAAAAATGACAAAATGCACAGCAATCAGTGAAATAGGAAACTTAGTTTCTTTGCATGAACAAGCTAGTTTGAGGGGTAAATTAGTGGCTAATGGTTGGTTAATTTACTAATCCTAAACACAGTCTTGCATATGCATAACAAGAAGAAATTTTTGAAATTAATTAAAATAGGAGTAAGATAGAGGAGAAGAAACTTGTCTCACAATTGGATGTTCCCAATGATTAGTTGTTTAGAGTGAACTGTGGAATCGAAGCAGTAAGACACATTGTTTCCTACATGGAATATGTAAGGATATTTCACTGCCCTGTCCAGGTTCAGGATGTATTTCCCTTACTGGAATGACAAATCTCTCCCCTGACCATAATTGCTAGTTATGTTTTGATCATGAGATGAGTGAGGGCTGTTCATCTGACATTTTGGAATACCATGCCATATATGGGAAGCATACCTTTCCCCAGTATTCACTCTTGGCTTGCTCCAGCTAGGCTTGGGAGTTTCTGCTTGTGGCTTTTTTAATTGGGTGGAAGAATTCATGAAATAATTGCATTAATAATAACGTTCCTTAGTTGAACTGGGAAGAACGGAGGAAACCAGATGTTCAATGAGCAGCAGAACTACTGAGTCTTGGTTTCTGAGGGAAAACCCTTCAAACCCTTTACCCCCAACCGCTGTAGATGGGGAAAAATTACTCGTCGTGCCATTGTGCAGCCTCTGCTGAATGAAATGCAGGGATGAACCCTGCCAGACATTCCCTCTGTGGCCTCTCCAATTAACATCCTCCCTCTCTCTTTCGTGAATATTATCTTGTCAGAAAAGAATCATTTCAAAGGCTTCTGCTCCACTGTGAAACTTGCCTGAAATTAGCAGATGGATTCAAAAATGGTGGTGAGGAGGCTGAACACTTAATGTGGTTGTATAGGAACCACATGGTTCATTTCCATAGGAAAATGAAGGAAAATTTCTGGTGGAAACAAGGCCAGAAATATTGATATCTAGGTCATTGGGATGAAGTCACACTATCTACCTTTCTTCTCCCTCCCCAACCAGGCCCCAACTCTCGGCTGTCCTTTAGCATCGCGTCCGGAGACAGCGCGGGGCAGTTCGGCATCGACAGCCGTGGGGTGCTGAGCATCCGGCAGCCTCTGGATCGGGAAAGCCAGTCCTTCTACAGCCTCGTCGTGCAAGTCCACGACATGGCCCCCCTCCCAGCCTCCAGGTACACCAGCACAGCCCAGGTTTCGATCATTCTGCTGGACGTGAACGACAGCCCTCCGAGCTTTATCTCCCCTAAGCTGACCTACGTCCCGGAGAACACTCCCATAGATACAGTTGTGTTCAAAGCACAGGCAACTGATCCCGACAGCGGTCCCAACAGCTACATCGAGTACAGCCTGCTCCGGCCTCCGGGAAACAAGTTCAGCATCGGCACCATCGATGGGGAAGTGAGGCTCACCGGGGAGCTCGACAGAGAAGCTGTGGCCAACTACACCTTGACTGTGGTTGCCACAGACAAGGGCCAGCCATCCCTCTCTTCCTCTACGGATGTGGTGGTGATAGTCCTGGACATTAATGACAACAACCCGCTCTTTGCCCAAAAGCTTTACAAAGTAGAGGTGGCAGAAAATACTTTGACAGGGACGGATTTAATCCAGGTGTTGGCTACGGATGGAGATGAAGGGACAAACGGGCAGGTCCGTTACGCCATCATCAGCGGAGATACCAACAGCGAGTTTCGGATCGATTCTGTGACCGGGGTGATAACTGTGGCCAAGCCTTTGGACAGAGAGAAGAAGCCCTCCTACACACTGACTGTTCAGTCGTCTGACCGTGGGAGCAGCCCCAGGACCGACACGACAGCAGTCAGCATTGTTCTGAAGGACGTTAATGATTTCATTCCCACGTTTGAGCTTTCTCCCTACTCTGTGAATGTCCCCGAGAATTTGGAGACGCTCCCAAAAGTTATTCTTCAGGTGAGTACATTCAGCAATAAATATGTGTCTCCGACTATTAGTAGCATGCCTACATGGTATTAACGCAGTGTCCTTCCTCCAGAATTAAGAAGGGGCCAAACAAGGGAAAAGTTTCCTCTCGGCTTTCATTGAACTTGCAGTCGTTGTTGGCTTGTTATCCTTTGCATTTGTATGGGTGGGGTTTTTTTTACCGAAAGTTTATATTATGCTTTGGAATTAGGTTTGTGTTTTCCCTACCTATCCTCACGCCTCCACTGGGACTTTAAGAGTCTGCTCTATCTCTCATCTCATTCTCAACTTCCATGCAACAAATCTCTCAATCTGGTCATTGCCTACATGGGATGAGGCTGTGTGCCAAATATTGAGAGAGAACTAGATGGATTCCGACAGCAGGATGTGCAGTGCTGGCTCTCATACGGAGCTTAGCCTATATCAGGTCATTTGTGGTTTTCACTGAGCCTTACTGTATTTACGCTTGAGAAAAATAAGTAATCAGCTATTTAATATTTTCAAACTATGCTTTTTAAATCCACCACCACTGTGTTAAGTATTTTTTGACAGTTACAGATTATTTATACTTGTAGCATTTGCATTAATTCAACTCATTAATTTGGATCATTATCATGGAGAATGCTTCCTCTCTCCCAATATAATTTTACAGATGCCCTGTGCACATCAGGTCTGTGATATCTGTTCTGTTTGCATTGCTTGTGTAGGTTGTAGCAAGGGATGATGACCAAGGGCTGAACAGCAAGCTGACCTACGTGCTGGTGGCTGGCAATGAGGAGGGAGCCTTCACTCTCTCAGGCAGCGGAGAGCTGTGTCTGGTGCGGAGCCTGGACCGCGAGGCCAAGGAGCAGTACCTGCTGCTGGTCACGGCTGCCGATGCAGGTGAGGCAACCAAAACATCTCTTCTGCCGAGGTCGTGTGAAAAACAATGCATTCCGGACAAAAAAAATAAATGTTTTCTTGGTGGTCTGCAACTTTAGTGGATGGCGATTGTGTAGCCATGTTGAATGGAGGTCTCTGTGGGGAGAGCCGGGCTTACCTGATGTCAAATTTGGTTTCTGGAAATCAGGATTTTATTCCTATGTCCAGTTTGCTGCTGTTAGTACTCAGCAAAGATTTAGGTAGGTGGATTTTTGCCCTGCAATAGTAAGCAGTCCTACCTAAGTTGTAAGAACTTCATGGATGACTACAAAAAACCAATTTAAATGGCAATAAAACCCTATATAATATTGGCATCACAAGTGTGCAGAGGTCACATCAGTGGCCAGAAAACAGCTATGGACTACCCAGTTGATCTTACTGAAATTTTAGCCCTGAAAAGTAACAAGAATTTGCATTTCAATATTTTAATTTTCTGCTTTACTCAGCATCCAGTCATATGTTTGCACCACAATACCAAATGTATTCCAAGTTTTTTCATTTTTAAACAGGACATGAAGTCTTGTTATGAAGATTAATTACACTTTCACTTGAGGTGTCCAAGCTCAAAATTTTGGTTTCAAATTTTGGTGTGAGTATTATTAACAAAGACATCCTGCATCATACTTTGGACTGATCTCTGGTCTCCCATGGTTTGATGGATTTAATTTACTGCAGAGCTTGTTCCTGCTTTCTAGCAGTAAAAATAGAACCAAACCCGACTTGTTGACAAGTGAACACAGTTTTGTTTTCTGCCATGCTGTGTTGCAGTATCTTGTGCCAGTGGCTATTGCTATGGGTTATATTTTCCTATTGCAGCAGTGCTCAGGTATTCCACAGTCTGAGCACAGCCGGAGCTGCAAAACACAATTTTAGGGCTTGAGGTATCATTTGTCTTGTACTTTGGCTAGAGATACTGTGTGCTTTATGGCTTTTACACTGGCTTTCCTTACTCTGTAGCCTCAAACTGATCACTTGTGACTTGGACTTGCTTGGGCTTGAATGTCCTTATGTTCCTTCAGAAGCTGAGGCTGGATTTGTCCTGATGTCTCTTTGGTCCAAGCTGGCAGAAATCAGTGAGGGCTGTACAGAACTAAACTCCCAAAGAATAAGCTGATAAAAGGGGTGTCATGCAGCCAACAGTTATTGTCCTGCTTGGAAGAGGGAGGGGAGCAGAACTCAGCTGTACCCCAGGCCTAGCACTGTGTGTAAGCCAAGAGTTTGACCAGAGCACAGTCTTTTCCTAGACTCTGGTCCCTAAAAAAATACAAAATCTAGGAGGTTTAGCCAACCGTTAAACCCAGCAGTCCCAAATGAAAATATTTACTTGTGTTGGGAGATCTCTGAGTTTCAGGTAATCCAGGGAGACATTAATACATGAAGTGTGCATGGGACTTTTGCCATAAGTGGGTGACGAGAACAGCAGCATGTTTTATGAGTTCCTGTGTTTAAACATGTAGATATTGCACTGATTTAACACTGTTTGAAACTTCCTTTTTAAATTTGCTATGTTCTTGTAAAGCTAAATCACAAGTTCCCATGCCCTCCTGCCAGTGTTAAAATGTACTAGCAAGTGTGCAGAAGCAGCTGCTCAGTAGTAACTTTAAGCTAAATGTAACTGCTCTGCTGTGCTTAAGTTTACAACCTGACTAATCCATAGCTGGTGTGATTTGGGAGAATTTTCAACCAGGCTGGTGAAAAACATTAGCTATCATCTTCTGCTTATACTGAAGACTTGTTCTGAATTTATACCAGCAAAGAATACATCGAAAACTATGCTAGCCAGATTTATCTAAAATATCACAGGAAAGTAGAAATCTTCAGTACAACTCAGTGGCAAAACTTAACTTGCTTTCATGGAAGTGGGATGTGAACCATAGGCAGAGTAGATATCGAGGTGGTACCACACTGGCTGCTGCTAGTCCATGCCTGCTTCATTAAGTTAGGTATTTCTTGCCATGCTAGCAAAAAGATGGGAATGACACAATCTTGAAATGCATAATAAAAGTGTTTGGAGTATTTATGTTCTTGAGCAGCTGCTCAATGTTTATAAAAGAAACTCTCACAGGCGTGTCCAGCTCTTTGCCTAACCATAACCATTTATTTTGAGTCTCTTAGTTTGTGTTTGTTTGATAATTCTTAGAAAGAAGTAGTTTGCATACAGATCGTTTATCCAGAAATACACATGCAAAACAGGTAGGGAAGCTGTGCCTGACAAAGTGTTGAAGAAAGCAGACTTGTCTGAAATTGTCCACATCCATATTATCTTTGAAAATGTATCACAGAAGAGCTATTATCTGTTATACTTAGAGGTTGGCTTTTATTAGCTCTAATAAACAGTCTTTCAAGTAGTCTTTAGCAGCCCAAAGAACAGTACTGCCATATATGGTGCATCTGATTTAGGGTTTGGGGTTTTTTTAACAGATAAAAATCATGGTACACATCCAGATGCAGTTAACTCTGGAAAAGTCCATCAAGAGCAAAATTCTGTTTGTCCAACCCTCTTCCCATTTTTCTTAGGGTCTGCATCTCAACTTTTATAGGCTTCACTGACTGGTTTAAAGTATTCAGAGATTATATCCTGCTCCTATAGAAGTCTATGCCAACTCTTCCTGTTCTTTCCAGGAAGCAGACACAATACATACTTAGAAGCACCGTTAGACATAAGAACTAATGGATTCCCAACTTAGTTTTGGCTGTTTTCCTGGTCTCCTTATCCATAATCAAGGATTTCTTGCTTTTCTTATGTTTATTTTCACTTCATCAAGTTGTGACTGTGGATTCTTGCAGTGTTACCTTAGCCTGTGTAAAGGGAAATTGCTGGAAGAAGGACGACTTGTAATTTTTCACTATTTTTATCTCGAGGTGTCCATCCAATGCACCTTTTTAGGTTTTACAGCATGTTCTGGCAGCAGGTACACTGAGTATAACAGCAAGGGAAGGATTAGGACGTGGCGAAGTGTGGAGCCAGCAGGGCTGCATAGGATACAGTGCCTGTGCCCTCAGGGATCTCTGTGCTCTTTCACTGCACACAGGAGTGCTCTCCCAGAGCCCAGACCTTAGTCCTGGGTGTGTGAGAACAACTTTGAGTAGTGAAGAGCTGAGCTGCTCATAAGCACTGGGGACAGGTCAGGTGGGGGACTGCTGGTGGCACCACGTGAGCCAGCAAGGGAAATCCGGGTGGGTGTTGAAGAAATGGTTTCCTAAGCAAGAGCTCCCCTTAGGCCCAGAGAAGTCAGTCATGATATATGCATTTTCCTGGCTCTGGCCCAACTATTCCCTGGCCTTGGCTGCTAATCCTCCGCCCGGTCCTCAGGGTGGATTGTGGGTTGGTGGAGAGTCTTCCCTCTGTGCTAGGAGAGGGAAAAGACAGACAAAACAACTTCTGGCACTTGACTCTGTGATTTGTGTCCAGTTTCCACAGGACAGTCTGCACAAAGGGTTTTGATTCCTACCTTGGTTTATCATCACTCTTCCCTCACTTCTGCACTTCCACCGTGCTCTCGCTATGGTTGGGTCTTGGACACTAGACTGCCGCTGTAGGCAGGGGGGATTTATGGGGACATGCAAAGCATCCATCACTGGGAACATTCAGCATCTTCCAGAGATGTACACCTGTGGATTTGGTCAAGAAATAAAACATAATTCAACCCCGAAGCTTAGCCATCCCAGTTTAGAGACCCTCTTGCAGCACAAGCTGTAAGAGCAGAGTGCATGAATTATAAATACAGCGACAGGCAAGGTGATGGACTGTGGAATAACAGGATAGTGTTTAGATTGCAGATGCTGCTCCAGAACGTCTGCTAACGTAAACGCCAAGAAACCTACACACAACTATTTGAATGTGTCTTCACGGGTCTGCTTCTACCACATAAATCTATTCTGCTGTGCTATACCTTTCTTCATGGCAAAATGGTTGGGAAAAGAGACTTTCTACATTTTTTTCACCCCATCTGGTGGGGATGCGGCACTAGGTAAACACTCAACTCTGGCAGCATGACAAGAACTGGTACAGCTGCTTTTATCATCTGTGTCTTTTACTCTTTGAGCAATTTTCTGGACAAATGTTAGCATTCCAACAGTCTCCCTCCTTTTATTTATTGATTGCAGGGATGTGGAGTAGCACATCTGGAAACCTGCTCACTGCCCAGGACTACTGTTTAAATAAACTGCAGCCACCATCTCTTGATTGGGTTGGACAGAATGGCATGTTGCCACAATAAAACCAAAATCAAATTGTGATGTTTCTAACTAGAAGCTGTGTTCCTGTGTTTTGGGTTTTTTCATTTTATTTTCTTAAATAATCTATTTACTGATTTAGATAAATAGTCCTGAAAGAAATGAATCAGTGGACTGATTATTACATTTAGTTAGCTGTTCTTTGTATACATCCCTGGCCTGGATGAAAAACAACCATATGTTTTTTCTTTAGAAAATGTTGGTCCCAACTTACGCATTCTTTCCTTCAAGAATGTAGGAGGGCAACCAAGCAGAGAGGTTATATCCTTCTCCAGAATTCTCTTCTGAGCTAGGCTTTTGGTTCCCTTCAATCCTAAAATCAAATGAAAGATGACAATGCAGTTAAGTTGTTTTTTTAACACATTTCAAGATATTTCCCAGTTTGGGGTAACAACAACAGGACAGAATGTCCTAGTTTCTAGTAATGTTGAGAAAGTCTTAAGACTCAACATTGTGTGAGATTTAAGTGGCTGGGCTTAAAGACATCTGTACTCATCCTGCTTCCTTAGCAGATACTGTATTTCTACCTAACATGGAGTGTACAATGTCAATAGATGTTGCCTGAAAAGAATTAATATTATTTTAAAAACAAATTTAGCTATTTTTAAATTTTGGTGCTGTCAAAACAAACAAGCAGCTCACTTATTTCAGCTAGAGATGTCCTGTTTGCCAGACTCTGTGCAGTATCTAAATACACCCATTGCTGAGGCTTTGGTGAGCTGAACGGAGCTGATGTCTGCTCACCTTGGTTCTCAGCAGTTGACAGAAGGATTGCTCCCTTCTGTGGTCTTGTTTTATGGCACAGCTGTTTCAAAATGCATATTGAGTTCTGTCCCAGATCTATTTATTTCCTCATCTTTATGGAAGCTCTTCCTTGTGTCAATGCTGTCTACTCTAGTTTTAGTGGTTTGCTATTTCACTGGCTTTATTATTTTTGCTCTTTTAATACTGATACTAAAACTATTGTTGCAGTAGTTCTGCATGATTTTTAAATTTATTTCTAAATGGCACCGTGGGAGAACTGAAATGGCGACACTCATCATAATGCTTGTATTGTCTTGCCATCCTCTAAAATCAGGAGACGCGAGAATTGAGAGCGGCATTTTGTGGTTGTGGGAATCTAATAGCAGGGTCTTGCCCTATCACAGAGCCTGGAAACTGTTAGCACTTTGACATTTTTCTCTAGAAGACAAAAGCTCCAAAACTATTTAGGAAGAGAGTTTGTGGCAAAGTCAGTCTGATATCCCCTAGGGAGTCACTGTCAAGGAAGAGAGCATATCAGTGTCTATAGGATGTGACACATTTCCTCCCCAAAGGAGATGAGGGCTTTAGCCCATTCCCTCAGAGAACTGCCTCACAAGATGCACAATACAGCCCTACAATGTCATTTGAGGGATTTAGTCCTCTTTTTGGACTTAAACCTTCATTATTAGATCACTATTTTCAAAATAGTCCAGAGAGAGTCTCTGGGCTAAATCCAAGCATATAAGTTCTCTGAGGTGGGGTGCAGGAGAGACTTACATTCAAGTTGGCAAAAGGCTCAGGCTGGCCAGCTCAAGCTGAAATATCTGTGAAAACAATGAAAGGTTTTTACTCAGATTAAAATAATGCATAGCACTTCATTTTTGAACCAACTTAAACTAATTTTGGGGGAGGGAAAAAGCATGTATATATCTTAAAAAAAAAGATTCAATTATTTAAACTGGAAAACAAATTAGAAAATAATGCTTAATATTAAAAAATTTTCAGGTTAGAAAGAATTGTCTGTTTTTCAGTTTTCAAGCTGTTACACTTCCTCTCCTACCTTCCTCTCCTACCTCTTCATTCATCCATCTTGTTCTGATTAGTTTGGAACTTCTACATCAAAATTAATTTTAAATTGTTGTTCTACTTGCATCACTTACCTGTGAAATTCTATTTCATATCTGCTAATGAGATCTCTGAATGTAATCTGTTTTGCAGAAGAATACTTAGAGTAGTTGTTAAGCAGTTTATCAGCCTTTGAGAAATACTAGGATTTTTCCAGCCTTGGTGATCTTAAACCATTTTTTAAATTAAACATTACACCTTATAAATTGTAAGTCTGCTAGATCAATCTTCAAATACAAAGCTGCAATTTCAGGAAGCCTTAATTGCAAGGATAAAACAAGTAAAACATGCACATATGGCCTGAACACTTAGCCTGCTGGTTAATCTTCTCTATTTATACAGGGTGTTTTTAAAGCATAATTCAAAATTGTGCATTACAGGAATTTCACTGTGGGATATTCAGGAATCACAAGCTGTCAAAAATTGCCTTAGTCAGCAGTCCCTGCAGGAGCCAGCTTCTCTGTTTCTTCTGTTTACAGCAATAACTTATTACAAGGA
This sequence comes from Erpornis zantholeuca, assembly GCA_013400515.1. Lineage (NCBI taxonomy): Eukaryota > Metazoa > Chordata > Aves > Passeriformes > Timaliidae > Erpornis > Erpornis zantholeuca. The sequence continues at coordinate 156,514 of VZTN01025343.1, read as the reverse complement.
AGAGTAATTTGGTGGTTTTAAGTAATTTCTTTTTAATGTCTCTGCCTTTCTTCTGAGTTGCAGTTCCACTTCCTTTCAATCTCACTTTGGTCACCAGAGGCCTTGGGTGGGGCACATGGCCGGGCCCACTCTCCCAGCACCACCTGCCTTGTGGGCACAGGGAGATCATAACATGGTTTGGGATGGAAAGGACCTTAAATCTCACCAAATTCCAACCTGCTGCTGCAGTCAGGGGCACCTTCCATTAGACCAGGTCTCTCCAAGCCCCATCCAAACTGGCCTGGGACACTTCCAGGGATGGGGCAGCTGCAGCTTCCCTGGGCAACCTGTGGCAGGGCCTCACCACCCTCACAGGGAACAATTTCTTTCTTGCACCCTTACAACCAGTCGTTTTTATGAACATCAGGTTCAGCATTTTCCTTTATTGTTCTTGTTTTGAAACATTTGGTAGAAGGCAACTTCTTGCTCTGGAAATAAATGCATTTCTGGCTAAGAAATGTGCAGTACGTACATGCAAGATTGTCGAACATCTTGAAGCTGTGCTAAGTGTATATTATACTTTTACTTTATTGCATGTGTTTTGTGCTCAGTCAGTGTCTGTGTTCCTGTAGATATGTAACAGTGCTCTAGTTTTTTTTTTACCTCTCTGGGTTAACAGCTGCAGGAAACTACTCCCGATCAGAGGAAGAGAACAGGGATAGGGAAATGTGTGTGTACACCAGAGGCCTTAGAACTGCCTCTCTGTGTGCCTGCAGGTTCCATTCTTTCAACAGCATATTAAATCTATTGTAATGTTATGTTGTCCCTGTTCTGAAGCTCCAAAGCTTAATGAATTTGTAGGATGCAGTCAGTCAGGAGTTTTGGTATCCAAATTTAAAACCCCTGTGGATAAAACCAGATGAGAGATCCCATCACACATCACTGTTTGGGACAAAGTTTCCTTTTGTGCTCTCAAAACAAGTGTGTGTTTGAGCACATACAGCCTAAGCGTGGCTGGACATGTTTTGCTTGAGCAAGGCTGGACTCTGATCTAGTGATTAATTTATTATTTTGTTTTCACTTTTGATGTTCTCAAATTTAGTTTTGTTTGCTCACAGCTTATTTAGGCTACTGGATGGGGGATGATATTGACTTTTCTCATACCTGATGTAGTACAGAAAGTGTCTTTTTATTTTTTTCTCTTGTTGGATAATCCTTGCAAAAGTACAGCTCTATCACAGGTATTTATTCCCTTGGGTTTTGAAGCACAAGTTCTGTTAAATCAGCCTTGGGAACAGCTACTACTTTGTACCTAAGTAAGAGAAAAAGTCAAATTTGACACACTCAGAAATTTTGAAAATCTTGAGTTTCCTGCATGGTCTCATTCACCACAGTCACCAGCTGACCTGACTGAGAGTACGGCTTCTAAAGTTTTAATATCTTTTATTAGCCACTTATTTGAGCTTTTGTCTCAAAATAATCTAGGCTCACCAGTTTTTTTAAGACTTAGCATGACAGCCTGTGGTGAAAAATTGAGTAAGAAGAAAACAAAGCACAGTCAACATACCCAGCCAGGACAAATACTTGTGGTGCAATCTTGTAAAAAGAGCTGCTTCTTTTTCTCATTTCACATAGTCAGTTTCTTCTGTGTTCTTGGAAAATAAGTTAAAGTCATCCATGTTCCAAATCAAGGTTAGTGTGCACTAGGAATGTAAAGTGTAATGCAGGCTTGTTGGATTTTCACCTAATCTAGCTCCATATTTATTTTAGAGCTCAGGAGTTGACTGAGGCTTAGCATGCTCTGTCTGTATTTAAATGCATTTAGAAAGATTGGCCACTTTATTGTGAGAAAGGCCTTGTTTACCTGAGTGAAAAAGTTAATTCTCTGTGATAACACATACAAGTCCTAGTCGTGGGACTCATTCACTGAGTCTTTGGAGAAGTGAAATCGGCTTTGTTGCAAAGCAACACATTTCAGTGAGACAAAAATTCCATTTCTGTTAAATCGCTCTCCAATTTTCAGGATAATGATGTGTTTAATTTACCTCAAAACATGGTAAACTGCCTGCAGTATGAGTCTTGATTAGTCATTTTGATTAATTTTATTTCACTTTAATCCTTTTTTTTCTTTCACTTTAGTGAAATGTATCTGTGGGTTTCTTGCTTAAGTTTATTGTTAGTTTTCTAGCACGTGATTTTGAAATTTTAGTGCTGGCAAAAAATTTGAGTTCCTGCTTTCTGAAAGGAATGATGGTTTTACTATCTGCTGTGCTAACCATGGTGCAGACAGGACCTAGAAGCCATTAAGGCTTCAAACAATATGTGGATGGTGTGCTGGACACATTCTCCTATTTCTAATTTTTGCTGCGAGCCAAACAGCACCATGCAGCTGAGATAATTTCCAATAGCATCATCTTTTCCTGAGCTTTCTTGAAGAACCTTAATGGCTTTGCAAGTTTCTTTCCATGTTTTTTTCTTGCTGCACCAGTGCACTAAGTGCTCTGATCATTCCCCACTCACACAGATGTGGTGTGGAGAGCTGAACATGTACCAGAGCAAACGCTGCCATGTGTCTGGGGATTCCAGGGAGCCCAAACAGCTTCCCTTCCCCATTCCCCAGGACAAGGGACAAGCATATGGTGCTCCCTTCTTCCAAGGGTGCATGGATAGACCAAGGCAAAGGTGAAAGCAGTCTTGAGGTACATCCCTTGTGGGTGACTTTCTGTCTTCAAAGCATCAGAATAAGTTGGGGGAATGAGTGCCTTATGATAAGTTCATCCAGAAAGGTGTGTTGTCCTCTCTTTGCTGGTTATCCAGCATTTGAAAAGTAGAGATCGCCAGGTATTTCTCCCCACTATCACCTTCCTGCATTTTGTTTCCTTTCTTCTACTTGCATTGCTGCCCAGAGCCAATATTTTTCATCACACCTCTCCTGGACAGGGAGAGGAAAAAAACTGAGAGGGCTTGTTATAATTTATACGGTGACAAATTACAAATATCATAATATTTTTTGTGGTGATCAGCAGCAAGCAAGCATGGGTGAATGGAGCACAAAACCTGCTCGTAGTTCTTTGCCAGTCCCATTTTGCTGGGACAAGAGAGATCCTGCCCCGTGCTGCTGCCTGCCTGACCCACATTCCCCACAGCTGTTTCTTCATGTCACTTCCTCCAGTGTCCCATGCAGAGAGGAGAGCCACAGCTTAGTGCTGGCCAAGCCCAAGGTGGCCTCTCATAACCTCTCTCTGTAACTCATCCTCCACCACGGGCCTCCAGTGAGCAGGCTCCCAAGGTCTGCTCCTTCTCTTCATCCCCAGACACATGTTTACTTGCAGATGTAAGCAAAAAAGCTGAAATTTTTGGGAGAACATCCGTGGGAAGCAATTTCCCCCCTGAACTCAGTGTTACTATTTTGACACTATCCCAGGTTAATCTCTATTTCAACAATGACGTGTGTGGATGTCTGTGGGACCGTCTGCTTAGTGTATATGTACAGCTGCCACCTAGAAAATAAACTGTGCAGTTCATAGAAACAGACCTCAGCACACAGAGATGGGAAAATCACAATAATAATGATAGTAATATATGAATGGCACCATCTTATACATTTTAAAGATTTGATACTCACTGAACAGGAGCAGCCAATTTGATCTCTCCCATTTAGTTCACATAGTCAATTTTATGTTCTCTGGTTATTCATCATTCATCCTCCATTGTTCTAGTAAACTTTTTTCCAACATGGGTATTCTAAGCTTCTATGAGATGTGGTATTTTGGGATTTGGAAAAAAACCTACTAGACATGTCCTACTATAACACTAGAGAAATGCTCTAAATGAGGAGCATTGTCTGACAAAGAAATAGTTGACGCTTGTGCTGAAAAATGGTTCCTGCTATCATGAAAAATCATAGAAATTTTTAATGGAAGTTCACTAAGGGAAAAGTGTATGTTTCTTTGTGGCTTTAGCCCTCAGGGCTCTTTTTAAAAGTACTCAGAGGCTTGTGTGGCTGTGTACAGCAAATTTAGATAGGTTGTAACATGTCTGGTTTATTAAGAATGGTTTGGGGTCATCTTGTGTGTTTGGCTGATACTGCAGAATTTACACTAAATTTACTGCCCTTATTTATGCAAAATATTAAGAGCAGTTTGAATAAAATAGGGGTGACACTCTACCATAATAAGAAAAACTGACTTGGGGAAGATTTGCTATTGAAGCAAAACTAAGAAATCTGGGAACTCAGCCTGACCATGGAAACTACTTCTCTCACCACAAATATGACATGTACATTTTATGAAACCTGCTTATTACCAAGGGCCAAATTCTGTGGTCCTTATGCAAGCACAGCTTTCACTGGAAGTTCACTGAGGACGGTAGAATTTGGCCCCGAGCTATTTCTTTTCCATATGAAATTACTTCATTTGTAATTTCCTCTTCTTATATTTCTCAGTAACTGCAGAAATGTGAGCTAGTAGTTTAATTTCAACAGAGTTAAAGCTTTGAGGACTCTGTGAAATTGAAACTTTATCTTTCGGTGTAATAGAATAAGGGAGTAAATTTGTGGACGTGATATTTTACTTAGAGGAAAATATCATATTTGGATAACTACACAGACAGGAAACCAGTGTAAATACGTGAGTTTTTCCATGTAAGTAAGATGAGAAAGGTTTGGGGTTTTGAACTGAGGAGCAGTGACTTGGGATGTTACAAACAGCTGAATTAATATTGGACTTCTGGGCTGTCTCTGCAGCCATGAGCTAGCGTTGATGAGGTCTGGGTTACTGATGTTACCCCAGCTAATTTTGTTGGTGTGGTGTTCAGCCTTGGCTGGTGTAGTTCCTTCCCTGAGGCTGACACAAATGAGCCCATAGTGCACTGCATGGTGCCTTGTAGACACTTCCAGGGAGGAAGGGGAATTGGAGAATAAGGGATTGGGGTATGAGGCAAAGGTTGGGATCTAAAGGTGCTGCCACCTCTGTTCATTTTTGTGACTAAACCCACAGCGTGCATTTTCTGGCCTTGACTTTGTCTTAGCAAATACATTTTAAACAGCGAGTTTCAGGTTTTAGCTGCGAGCTAGCTTTCTTTTCCAGGCTGAATTGCATTACTGATGCTCTTTGAGTGTGACTTACCCAAGATTAATTTCTGAATTATATATAAATTGTTTAATCAGCTGCGAAACTTTACAACTTTCAACCTTTCATTTCATTAGCTGCGAGATGAATGTCAATAAAATGCATTTGGAAGGCCAGAGCTTGATGACACACGGCAAACGCCGCTGAGGACTCTCTTTCGTTTAATGCAGTAATAATAAACACTTCACAGGCAATATTTCAGCAATCAAGAACACTTTTGCAGGCTTTTCTATCTATATGTGTTTGGCTAGATGACAAAAAAGCCTTTAAAAAAAAAAAGGCTAAAAAATGAGTCAGACTTATTGCCTTAATGTAACCTTCCTGGCTGAAAACATATTAATTGGCAGAGTGAATTACCTCAGACTAGAGCAGAGAAAGGCCTCTATTGTGTGATGTGAAACCTATACTCCTTGGCTTGCGCGTTTTTTCCTCGGCGTTGTGATCCTTCCTCTCTGATCAGCAGCCTCCAAACCCAGCCTTGTGAGATTTATAACACCTTTCAATTGGAAGGTCTGTCATTCAGCCCATTTGGGCATTAAACCACGTTACTGTGAAGCATTTTGTGGTGAAAAGTCCTCCTTCCCGCGCAGAGGCTGCTCCCAGCTTCTTCCCATGGTGCAGTGCAGTGCTTCTTCAGCCTTCAAGGGTTAATGTGGGAAAATGGGTCATTTTTTCCCCTTTTATATGAGAACTTTATGTTTGGATCCCTTGCCAGGAGCAGATGAGACCCAAGAGCAGAGCCTGCCTCCTTCCCAGCCCTAAGGTTGAGCTCCAGCAATAACCTTGGATAGCAGTGACCCAATCATCTGCCGGGCTAGAAGGACTGAGGCAGTCACATGGGGCGGCCTGTGTTCCATCAAGTGACAGCTCCATGTAATATGCCTGCCTCATGGCAAGGACTCCACCAGTCTCTGGCCCAAAGCTTTTCATTATCGCCGCTTTCTTCCCAGTCCAGCAAATGCTGAATTGTTGTATCTGAGATGGAAGGGGAAAGCGGTGCAATCTTGGGTAAAACAGGCATGGTTATCATCTGTCTTTTGAGTAAAAGGGGCCATAACTTCTGTGTTTTATGCTCTGCTATCTCTTTTTCCTTCTCCTTCCTATGTATTCAAAGAAAGGAATAATCCCTTTTTTCCAGGGGACCCTCAGTGAAGAATTTGGTTAGCAGAAGATGTCTTTCTGATTCCTGGCTGAAAAGAAGTGTGATGAATGGACTGACAAAACTAACATGAACTTTTAAAAGTTTCCATTGTCTTTCTTTGGATTTGACAAAAGAACAGCTTAAGAGGACAAATACTGAGAGATTGCACATGAATAAACATGCTATTCCATGCTCGTTGCTGCTCTTCAGAGTTAAGTTTAGAATAACAAGGAGGATGAAAGCCCTGGGTTAAATAAGTTCAGTCTGATTTCCCGTAAGCCAATATCCCATCGGAGCGAGCATTATTTGCTGCTATAGATGGTTGCTTCTGTGGAGAAAATGAGTCTGAACAGGCCTGGAGACTCATTGCAACCTTCTCTCACCCGCTCCCAGAAGGTCTCCCCAGGTCAGGGGTGCGACCGGCAGTGGAAAAGCCACGCGGAAAGCTGGGTTTTGCCACTGTTTCCACTCTATTTGTTTTGCGGATGAATAAATTGAGGGCTGGAGTCTTCACGTCTGTCAGCATGCCACCTTTGAAGGTATTCTTGCAGAGAAATAGCAAAGTCAACCACATCTTCAAATTGGTCTTAATTGTTACAGGAAGGCTTTCTGAGCAGTTCCAAGACCATCTTTTTCCACTGAGCTTGTGTTACAAAATATTTCTGGAATTAGATGGAGCAAGAAAAATAATGATTTTTTTTTTTTTTTTTGTCTTTCACAACTTGCACTTTATGTCTTGATGACTTTGAAACAAACCTGACCCTGTCCTCTCTGTTGAGCTGGCTTTCTTGCTCTGTGAGCTGTGACATGCTCAAGCGCTCAGCTCTAAATCGGGGCTGGCAGACCTCCGATTAGCATGCTGGTGTTTGTAACCTCTAGCACTTTGTATCCCCCCTTTCCTGCAGGATCTCCTGCCCTCACTGGCACTGGAACCATTGCTGTCACAGTGGATGATGTCAATGACAACGTCCCCACGTTCGCCTTTAACATGTATTTTGCCACTGTTCCGGAGGATGCTCCCACGGGGACAGATATTTTGCTTGTAAACTCCTCAGATGCTGATGCTTCTACAAATGCTGTTATTAGGTAGGTCGATTGCTGTTGCTCCATGGAATACTGCCTCATATCTTGCCTGAAGTTTTCTTTTTCCCCAGTGTCCATCACCAGCATGCCTTAAAGCTAGCTGTAATACAAAATAGAACAGCTTTATGTGTGTAACTAAATTACTTGGGCAAATATGTCTTTTTGTTGTTTATAGGCTCTTAGAGTTATATTAAGGACAAATAGTGTTGTGGAGTTACTTTATTTTTTTACTAAATGAAAAGCAAATCAGTTTAACTTGCACCTGCACCCACAGGTGCATTCACACCTTTTCATGTAGTGAGCAATTTTCACTGCAAGCCAGCATGTTCCTTGAGTAAATTTTTGGTCAATTAATGTCTTCAGTTTGACATGAAAATCATACAAGGATAGGCATAAATTTTATGCCATTCAGAAAACCAGTAAAAAGTTAGAATTTGGCATTTTTGCACTAAATGCCAAAGGGTTTGCAGGGCTCAGTTGATGGAACTTAACTGGGCACTGGGCTGAACACTGGCCATTCCCAGTTCCACAGAAAAGAGTAATGAAGATGCTGAGTGGCAGTGACAAGCTGGAGATTATCCACAGAGGTCAGATCCATTGCGAATGGAATGCAAAGCAAATTTGTATTAGTTCTTAATCTTACCACATTTAACTATTGTGGCTGCAAACATCACCGTTTCCAAATTCACCAAGCAGGATATAAAAGTAGCTTCCTTATTTGCCTTTGTTAGTTCACCTCAGTTCCTTCTTCAAAGACTATAAGAATAACCCTGTGCCACTTTTTGTTAAAGGAAGTAAAATAAAACAGAACTATGTTATTGCAAAGCAATGTCTATAAAATACTGAAATATTTTATTTCCAACTAGCTACAAGCCAAAAATAGAAACTTGACGTTTAGACATCTTTAGATATTTAGGTATTTGAAAATCATCCAAAATTACCATTTATTAAATTGTGAAACAATGAAGCTTTTAATTCTATTCACTTGTAGTCTAAGAAACTTTTTCTGGCAAGCTCCTTTAAAAAAAAAGAATTCCATGCAAAGCATGAATGACTGTAATGATTGCGCCCCATAATCAGAAATTATCAGAGTGCTCTTGGATTTCTTTACTGTGGTCAAATTGCTTTAATATCTCTGCCATTAGTCTTTGTCATTCACTCAGTACCTCATCACAGAATTAGTTGATAATTTTTTTTTTCCCTTTCATAAGTAGCTATTAAAAAAATGTTTTCAGGTTTTGTTTTACACTCTTTAGGTTCAGGAACAGACTTTGTTTTTCTTGGACAGAACTTGTCCAGATTCAGCATTTAAAGTAGATCTTAAAATATGACTGGTATTACAAGACTGGTGAAAGCCAGAAGGGCCAGAACATGCAAGGTCGTCTTGTCGTAGGTGTTGAGCACTCAGAACTCCTTTTCAGTCTTGTTAAAGTCTGTTTCAAAATTAAACCTTTGGTTTCCAAAAGGGATATTTAAAATTCTTGGCTAACATTTTCATGTAAAGTCAAAAAATGTGCTGTGTTTTGAAAGAAGTAGTTAATCTTCTGAAAAACTGTCACCTGTCCATATGTGCCAGCTCTTGTTCTCTTGTTTCTGGTGATAACCTGTGAAGTCATTAAAGGAGGGTGATGGGGTTGTAAATGGCAATGCACACTTGAGCAGTCTTGTTAAATATAGCAGACATAAGAGTCAAAAGGCCAGATTTTAAGTGTTTGGATCAAATTCCTTTTATGCCACTTGTCGCCATTAGAGTTTCAAGGGGTTTTTGGTTTTGTTTCGGTTTTTTTGAGTTGAGTGTGTATTTTTTGCAGTTATGTTGAGACACATTTACATTGTCTTGTTGGTTTACATGCAGATATAATTCAGAATATCTCATGATCAACTATCAATATATCAAATATAAAATATCAAATGTAATATGTCTTTATTATTTCCTTTTTTAAAAAAAATAAATTCATAGTATCTTGCCAGTGCTAACATTTGAGCCACTACATAAATGTGGAAACACAGAAGAGAAAGTTTTTGTCTTTGTAACACCTCACTCAGGGTTAAATCACTGCAAATCACAGATGAAATGTGCCTGTGCTGCTGCTGTTTAGAGAGATTTAAGTGGTGCTTTAGGCTTTGTGCACATTGTTTCTATTCTAGATGCACATTGCTATGGCTGGAGAACAATTGCATATGGCCATCACATTATATCATAATTAAGCAATTAAAGTATGCTCATGGCGTTGTGTGGAGATTAATGACTAAGCAGGAGAAGTTGCCACAGTTTATTACACAGGCTGGCTCTCAACCCTGTCGGTGCAGCTTCTGGGCTGTGTTATTATTGCTGTCATAACCTGTTCTGGTCTTAAGGAGGTGAAGATAGGAATATTAATCTCTTCCATTAAAGGCACTTTCTTCTGAACCTTTCACGGAATTACCTAAAAAAGCTGCTACTGTGCTCTACCAGAGGAGCAATGCTAACTACAGCTGTGTTGAGTTATAATATTGAATATAAGAATTGTTCATTTTAGCCAGTTTTTGTTTCCATTGTTTTCTCAAAAAGGTAATATTAACCTTTAATTAATAATTACCTTTAATAATTAATTTAAAGGTAATTACCTTTAAAAATACATCTTTGAGATTCATTCTGTATGAACACAAGCTGGATAAGCATTCCAAGGGAAGGGACAAACTCAGTGTGGTAGGGAGCCAGAGGTAGCCCGTATGATGAGCTGCAAGTGAGCACACAGTCAGTTCTTACCAAATCACACAGGGATGTGTGCACACACATACACCCACCCAGGGTCAAACTCTGCTCCCAATTAGTCTCTGTTAACAGAGCTCTCTCGTTATTAATTTGCTATGAATTATTATAAATTAACATTGAAATCTTGAATAGCAAAACTTAGCATCAGGAAACAATATGGTTATTAAATCCTCGCTTTATTTTGTCAAACTGTCATCCTTTTATTTCAGAAAACTAACTCTGTTTTTCTAATTATATCCTGCAGATTCAGTTAACAGGTACATCAGCCTTTTGGAGTAACACTTAATGCATTAACCCAGGGAAATCAGTAGGCAGTCTTGAGAATATGTCTGATGGTATCTTCAAATATGCAAAGGCTCAGTCACCTACCCATGTATTAGAAATCTATGTGTTAAACATAGTTTAAACAACTATGCTTGGAAATGCCCAGAAATGTCATTTATGACATGCCTTGATAAATGAAAAACAGTGAGGAGAGATGGAAAGTCAGAAGAAAATCTGACTGTCTGTATTGATACAGGTCAGCATGGTGGTCTGAAGAGTATAGAAAATTGTTATTACCTTAAGGCACCAGGCTGCCTTTTGATATACTAATCCAATGTTTCTTCCTTGGTTTTCCTTTCAAACAGCTACAGGCTTATGGGAGGCAATTCACAATTCACCATCAACCCTTCTACGGGACAGATCATCACCAGTGCACTCCTGGATCGGGAGGCGAGGGAGAACTACACCCTGGTGGTGGTGGCCAGCGACGGGGGCTTCCCCAGGGCCCTCTCCAGCTCCACCAGTGTGCTCGTGTCCGTGGCCGATGTCAATGACAACCCACCCAAGTTCCAGCACCACCCCTACGTCACCCACATCCCATCGCCTACCACTTCAGGTAACCTGATCGCTGGCAGTCCTTGGGATAGAAGCACTTCCGTAGGCACAGAATCATGGAATGGTTTACATTGGAGGGTACCTTAAAGATCATAAAGTACCAACCCACCTGCCATGGGCAGGGGCATCTTCCACTGAATGAGATTGCTCAAAGTCCCATCACAACTTGGCCTTCATCACTTCCAGAGATGGGGCATCCACAGCTTCTCCAGGCTACATCTTAGTGAAATGCAAATCTGTGCCACCAGAAATGTTTGAGATGTTCCTCTGCAGCTTGTGTTCCTGATATTATCTTTGTTTTCCATGGGAATGAGGAAAAACAAACCTCAATTTACTATCCACAATTTAGCAGTTTTTTGTTTGTTTTTTTTTATTGTGTTCCTCCCATCCAAATTCAATTATGTTCCTGTAGTTATGTAAAGTAGACATACTGTAAATGAGCACCCACTCAAAAATTGATTATTTTGCCAGGGTTAGGAAGACAAGGGCCTGTTTTTATTTCTGAAAATTTCCTCTGAGCAATTCTTAAAGAGGATTTTGACAACCTTTTCCAAAAATGCCGTGTTTCTGTCAGATGTTAATTATGTTGCCTTTCCTTGAGCCAAGTGGTGAAGTAAATAAAATAAAAGTAAATCCAAGCAGCAATCCTCCTTTTGTGGACCCTACACCCAAATTAAAGTTATTTCACTCAACACAGGAGTTAATTTCTGATTCAGTTCATGTTTCATGTTTTCACATGCATACACATACATGGATATGTGATGCCTACAGAGAGGATTCCATGACAGATGGTTTACAAAACAAATTTTCTTGTAACAGAAAAAAAGGCTTATTTCCATGTCTTGGATTTTGTCTCTAAATTTTAAACAATTGCAAATATTTCTCCTTTTTATGGAAGAATGAATTTGTTTACAATTCTTCCCTGTTTCCAGAACAACGTTATGAAATGTTTTTTATTATTGCTTTGGTGAAACTTCGTGTAATCTGACTAGGGCACAGTGACTTTGTCTGGTTGTTTTTGGGGAGTTTCTTTAAATTCTTTTCACGAGGAGTACACGTAGGTTGACCTGTTGTTTTCTGGCAATATCTTTTTTGGATGCTTTTTTGTATAAAATCTCATATAACTAGAAACCTAAAGTATGTTTGCTTTGGTTTTAACTTAGCAAAAATCTAGGGATGCATCCACTTTTTTATTTACAACTTTCTTTTCTTTTTGGTATTTTTTAATCAAGTTTAAAAGGAGGAACTAGTAATAATATTAATAATATAATTTGAATAAGTGAAGCAAAAAAATCTTCATTTCTTCCTGTCCCATTTTTCACATGGATTTGAATACTGTTCTTGTCTAAATATTCCTGCCCCTGGAGTACAAATCGCTGCACATGACAAATAGTGACATGAAGTATAGTTTTAAGGGATGCTGTCAAAGTCATTCTTGCCTGTAAATGATTTTCCCTTAAGAGGTTGAAAACAGCATGATTTTTGTGCAAAACTGGGTATTTTCAAAATTTTAGTAACAGTAAAACCTCAATGGAGTTCTGCAAATTGGTTGGACAGTGTCAAATATGAAAGATGTGCTGTGCATTAGATCTGTAAAGTCCAGTGAGGAAGAACACCCTGGGTTCTCCTTGCAGATGGGCAAATATAGAGGTTAATGCAAATAGTGCCCATACAGTCAAGCTTGTTGTGAAGCATAAACTCAAAAGACCTGAAAAATCATGTTACTGTACTAGTATGCAATGGTTTAGTATTTCTGTTTTACCCCTTTCTCAGAGGACCGGTGTGCTTTAAAAAATGCAGTCCTCTTAGTTACTGTCCTTGGAATACTCTTAGAAAATTAGAAGTAGAGGGGTAGTGGGGAGAAAGGAGCAGCACCTGGGGACTAGGAAGAGAAGGGACTAGAAAGGATGATGGGTATGTTAATGTCCATGGGTGCTGCCTGTTCACTTTCATAACCTTAATAGTCCTTGAATTCCAGAGTGGAGTTTTTTCATGGATAAATAAGCTAAGAGTAATTTTAAAAATCAAAATAGCCTTCAATCTTACTGGGTTTGTGGCTTTTATGCTGTGAATATTCTAGAAATGCTGTGTATTCTAGAAATAGGATGTCAGGCCTCCAAAATGCTGCAGGTCTGTTTCCCAGGGCAGTTACTGAGATCTTTTTGTCCATCTCTCTGAATGCAGGGTCCTGTTTTTCAACTCCAGATTTTTTGGCTGCGTGCATGTTTTGTGGACTCACAGACTCACCTGCTCCTTGTTGAACTCACGATCTTAAGAAAAAAAGCAGTTCATTTTCAGGGCAGTGTAAGGAAGGGCATGCTGCTCCAGGATGTGCTTCCGAGCAAAAAGCTGGCATCACATTTCTCACAGTCAGTGCATTTATTAAAAGACTGACCTAACTTTGTTCTCCATTTCAGGCTCATTCGTGTTTGCTGTGACTGTCACTGATGCAGATGCTGGCTCCAATGCCGAGCTCCATTATTCCCTCATGGGGAAGAACTCTGAGAAATTCCACATTGATCCAGCAAGGGGGGCAATCCTGGCAGCAAAAACACTGGCGGGAGAGTCTGAAGTCACCCTTTCTGTTCACGTGAGGGATGGCGGCCGGTACCCCAAGACAGACTCTACCACAGTCACCGTGAGGTTTGTGGACAAAGCCGAATTTCCTCGTGTTCAGGCAGATCAGGAGACCTTCACATTTCCTGAAAACCAAGCAGTCGGGACACTTGTCACCACGGTCTCTGGATCTTCAGCTAGAGGAGGCTCCTTGTCCTACTACCTTGCCAGTGGTAACCTGGGCAGCACCTTCCTGGTGGACCAGGTGACAGGACAGCTTTCTGTCGGGCGAGCTTTAGATTTCGAAGCCATACAGAAATACGTGGTGTGGGTTGAGGCCAGAGACACGGGCTTTCCCCCTTTTTCCTCGTACAAGAAATTGGAAGTATCGGTGATTGACGTCAATGATAACGCGCCAGAGTTTGAGCAAGATCCCTTCATTGCAGAAATAGCGGAGAACCTGTCCCCACGGAAGATACTGACGGTGGCTGCTGTCGACAGAGACAGTGGTCTAAATGGACAGCTAAATTATGAAATAGTCGAGGGCAATACCGAAAACAGTTTCAGTATCAATCGAGCCACTGGTGAGATCAGAAGTGTCAGGCCCTTGGACAGGGAGAAACTGTCTCAGTACACACTAACCATAAAAGCTTCAGATAAAGGCACTCCACTCCAGAGCACGACTGTGAAAGTTATCATTAATATTTTAGATGAAAATGACAATGCACCGAGGTTTTCCCAGATATTCAGTGCTTCTGTGCCAGAAAACGTGCCTCTGGGTTTTACAGTAACACGAGTCACAACGTCAGATGAGGACATTGGGGTGAACGCAGTCAGCAGGTACTCCATAAGGGATACAAGTCTCCCGTTTACCATAAATCCCAGCACCGGGGACATCACCATCAGCAGACCACTGAACAGGGAGGACACTGACCGCTACAGAATCAGGGTCTCTGCACATGACTCAGGGTGGACGGTGAGCACAGATGTCACCATATTTGTCACAGATGTCAATGACAACGCCCCACGATTCACAAAACCGTCCTATTACCTGGAGTGTCCTGAGCTTCCTGGGATTGGGCTAAAGGTCACCCAGGTTTCAGCCACCGATCCGGATGAAGGGCCAAATGGACAAGTCTTCTACTTCATAAAGTCCCAGTCTGAGTTCTTCCGCATTAACGCAACCACGGGGGAGATTTTCAACAAGCAGTATTTGAGGTACCAAAACTCCAGCGGTTCCAGCAATGTCAACATCAACAGGCACAGCTTCATCGTGACATCATCAGACCGGGGCAGTCCCCCGTTAGTGAGCGAGACCACTGTCACCATAAACGTAGTGGACAGCAATGACAACGCGCCGCTCTTCCTCGCTCCTAAGTATTTCACGCCTGTTACTAAGAACGTGAGGGTTGGCACAAACTTAATTAAAGTCACTGCGGTGGACGACAAGGACTTTGGCTTGAATTCTGAAGTGGAGTACTTCATCTCTGATGAGAGCAAAACTAATAAATTCAGACTGGACAGGAGTACAGGCTGGATTTCTGTGGCATCTTCACTAATGGCTGATTTGAACAAAAACTTCCTGTTTAAAGTGAAAGCCAAGGACAAGGGTAATCCCCCCCTCTCATCCGAGGTAGCTGTTGAAATAGTAGTGACAGAAGAAAACTACCATACACCTGAGTTTTCCCAGAGACGTATGAGTGTTACTATCCTGGAGAGTCACTCTGTTGGAACAGTGGTCAGGACAGTTTCAGCACGAGACAGAGATGCTGCTATGAACGGATTAATCAGATACAATATTTCCTCTGGAAATGAAGCTGGAATCTTTGCTATTAATACAACCACTGGTACACTGACACTAGCCAAACCACTTGATTTTGAGTTACACCAAAAGCACGAGCTGGTTGTTACTGCCACAGATGGAGGATGGGTGTCCAGAACAGGCTACTGCAGTGTCACTGTTAATGTCATCGATGTCAATGATAACTCCCCAGCATTCAGCCCTGAGAACTACTTTCCCACCGTGTTAGAAAATGCCCCCAGTGGGACAACTGTTATTTGTTTAAACGCCACTGATGCTGATTCTGGATCTAATGCTGTGATTGCATATGCCATTCAGTCCTCAGACAGTGACCTCTTTGTCATTGACCCCAACACGGGAACCATCACCACCCAGGGATTTTTGGATTATGAAACAAAGCAGAGTTACCATTTAACGGTAAAGGCTTTTAATGTTCCAGATGAAGAGAGGTGCAGCTTTGCTACTGTCAACATCCAGTTAGAAGGGACAAATGAGTATGTGCCCCGTTTTGTGTCCAAGCTTTATTATTTTGAGGTTTCAGAGGCAGCTTCCAAAGGTACTGCTGTAGGTGAAGTTTTTGCAAGTGATCGTGATATGGGAATTGATGGAGAAGTGCACTACCTCATCTTTGGCAGCAGCAGAAAGAAGGGCTTCCAAATAGATGAGAAAAGTGGCCAGATCTACGTTTCAGGACCTCTTGACAGAGAAAAAGAAGAACGAGTCTCTTTGAAAGTCCTTGCAAAAAATTTGGGGAGCATTCGTGGTGCAGATATAGATGAAGTAACTGTTAATATTACAATCCTGGATGCCAACGACCCCCCTGTTTTTACCTTGGGAACCTACAATGTACAAATTAGTGAGGGTGTTCCTCCAGGCACCCACGTCACATTCGTCAGTGCCTTTGACTCAGATTCTGTCCCCAGCTGGAGCAGGTTTTCCTATTTCATCGGGTCTGGCAATGAGAACAGTGCCTTTTCCATCAACCCACAGACGGGACAGGTGACAGTCACTGCAGAGGTGGACCGAGAGACACTGCCTGTCTACAACCTGTCTGTGCTGGCCATCGATTCAGGAACGCCGTCTGCGACAGGAAGTGCCTCCCTGTTGGTGACTTTGGAAGATATCAATGACAACGGCCCGACCTTGTCCACCAGCCAAGGAGAAGTCCTGGAGAATAACCGTGCAGGAACTCTGGTGATGACGCTTCAGTCGTCAGATCCTGATCTCCCTCCCAACCAAGGTCCTTTCACCTATTACTTGCTCAGCACTGGCCCTGCCACCAGCTACTTCAGCCTCAGCACCGCTGGTGTCCTGACAACGACGAGGGAGATTGATAGGGAGCAAATCAGCGATTTCTACCTGTCCGTGATTACGAGAGACTCTGGCGTTCCTCAGATGTCTTCCACAGGAACCGTGCAGATCAAGGTAATAGACCAAAACGACAACCCATCTCAGCCCAGAACAGTAGAAATCTTTGTTCATTATTATGGTAGCCTCTTCCCAGGTGGAATTTTGGGCAATGTAAAGCCACAGGATCCGGACGTGCTAGACAGCTTCCAGTGCTCCCTCACCTCAGGAGTCACCAGCCTTTTCAGCATCCCCGGGGGCACCTGTGAGCTGCACTCGCAGGCGAGGTCCACGGATGGCACGTTTGACCTGGCTGTCCTCAGCAATGACGGGCTGCACGGCGCTGTCACCAGCAGCGTCCGCATTTTCTTCACGGGCTTCAGCAACACCACCATCGACAACAGCATCCTCCTTCGCCTGAGCGCCCACAGCGTGCGGGACTTCCTCACCAACCACTACCTGCACTTCCTGCGCATCGCCAGCTCCCAGCTGACGGGGCTGGGCACGGCCATCCAGCTCTACGGCCTGTACGAGGACAGCAACCACACCTTCCTGATGGCGGCCATCAAGCGCGGCAGCAACCAGTACGTAAACCCCAGCGGCGTGGCCACCTTCTTCGAGAGCATCAAGGACGTCCTCTTCCGCCAGAGCGGGGTGCGGGTGGAGGCTGTGGACCACGACTGGTGCCTGCAGAGCCCCTGCCATAACGGAGGGAGCTGCCAGAGGAGGCTGGCGGTGAGCCCGGCCCTGAGGACCCACGAGAGCGTCCCTGTCATCATCGTGGCCAACGAGCCCCTGCGGCCCTTCGTGTGCAGGTGCCTGCCGGGCTACGAGGGGAGCCTGTGTGAGACCGACATCGATGAGTGCCTGCCCTCCCCCTGCCACAACGATGGCACTTGCCACAACCTGGTGGGGGGCTTCTCCTGCAGCTGCCCAGAGGGTTTCACCGGCATGGCCTGCGAGAGGGACATCAACGAGTGCCTTTCCAGCCCCTGCAAAAATGGTGCCGCCTGCCAGAACTTCCCCGGAAGCTTCAACTGCATTTGTAAAACAGGGTATACAGGTATGCTTTTACTCCTCTATACCTTACAGTCCACAAAAGATGGCGAGAGCGAGGAAATGTGCCTTCTTAGCCCAAGGTTGTATGAATACAAGCATCCCCAGTAGATGAAGATGTCATGCAAAATGAGGTATTAATAGTGTGAAAACTCAGAAGATCAGGTACCTACAATATTCTTTTATTTTAGCTCTGTCCCCAGGCAAATCTCACTTACCTGATTTGCAGTAGAACAGAAAGATTTTTTACAAGAGCTATTTGAATTTATTAAATGTGTAGAAACCATTTCCAGTGCTTAAGTATGATTTTTCTGTACATGTTATTGTTATGCATATTGTGGGAGCATTTCAAGTCTGCTAGAAGTGTGCCAAGCAAGAAAACCAACCTCTGCCCCAAATTACTTGCAGGACAGAAAACAGATGGAGGATATGGGAAAAAAAACAGAATTCAGGCAAAATGGTCAACCTCTCTGTTCTGTTCTGTATTTTGTCCCTTTGTCATTTATTTTTTTCATTAGGCACAGAAATGTCTGCAGCATTCCTACCCCTTCTGAGTATTTTTTTTCTAATATTCAGTACACATTCAAACACAGCAGCACTGTAACCCTAGAAAAGCAGGCTGGTCTTTGCTTCTGCCATGAGTAGGATATTTAAGGAAGGTCTGAACAATTTTAACTAGTGCTTATAGCCACTTTTTATAGAAATCAGAAAAAAAAATCTAACCAGAGGAGATTAGGTAAGGCTTTCAGTGCCTTTTCTAAGGAGTATTTCTGTATTGCCTATGCCCCAGGGCAGCTCAGCTTAGCACAGCTGTGTCCATTCTGGTATGGGACTTGCTACCACCACAACTCACTCATCACTTCCAGAGATGTTAGGCGATCCATTCTTCCTTATTAGGCGATCCATTCTTCCTTTGGTTTTTTTGTCTTAAACCAGATCAGTGCACAAGAGAATGGAGGAGAAAGTTAATTAATTTCAAAGTAAAGGTTTAACTGCTTAATTTAAATCACAGCTGCAGCAGTGGGTGCATATTCAGTGCAGTATCAAGGACACTGGTGAGATCTTTCACGTGAACCTCACAAATGTGCTCCTGAGCCTCAGGTCAGGAGCAATTGCTGTTAATTGACAAGCAGTTCTAATTAAGTTACCAATCCAGGATTTTATTTCATGTTGTATTAGCACATCAAATTATTTTGCCAGGAGCATGGCAAAATAGTTCTAGGGCACCTATGCCCTGTAAATCTCGAGGTCATTAGCACCAGAGAGTAAATGGGCATATGTTTGCTGTTGCAGTGAAGCAAAACACTTCATTAACTCTGGCAAGCAAACTACAGTGTATGCCTCTAGACTGTAGCTTGAAACATTTATGAAACATCCATCTGATTTATTCTGATATTAAAGCTCATACCTTAATGCTCAACTCTTATGTCAGCTAAAAATCAAGCTCTGCGTGTGACAAGCTCAAAAAAAAAGGATGAGTATTTTTACTAAGAGAATGTGATGAGAGACTCTTAGGGTTTGAAGTGTTGGATTTCTTTCATGCCATGAATTAAATGTGGCATCTGATAGGAGCTTTCTTAAACTCCTTGTCAACACAAATAACCTTAAAATAGACTGCCACTGAGGCAGACGTTTCTATTTGGAAGTCAGATGTTGTTTAATCAGTTGGCCACTGCAGAATCAAGAGTTATTAAAGTGTCCTGAGATTAATTGATCAAGACAGAAAACAAATGGCACCAGTGTAATTAAAAGACAAAATATCTTGAGAGTTTAATATCAACAGAGATTATTAGATAAGATCACAATTAACACACAGTATATTTAGACATTTTATGTCTGCAAAAGCATATTTGAAATTCTGCAAATTAAATATTCAATAGGTTCTGCAAACAAATGTCAGTGTAGCAATTGTTTGAAAATGCTTGACATAGAGGCTATTATGTCATTATTATACTGCCAACAGAAAGAGAACACAGCTGCTTGGGCTCTTAATTTGCATTCATATGGGATTAAAGATAGCCATAGTGAATGTAAAAATAAAGCCTCAAACTGTTTCTTCATGAATATAACCCTTGAATGCCTCAACAACAACAAAAAAGAGGGATCCAGAATAGTGGATTTCTAATTCAGTTCACCATATACATAGCTTTGCTGCTTCTGTTGCAGTGAAAATACAGTCTCATAATTGAATTTGCATGCTTGGTAAAAAAAAATAAATATTTACATGGTGCTGCATGCAAGTAGATATCAGTATTTTCTGAGGCAGACTCTCTGTTCACTGTAAATTAGAGTACATGAGCTGTAGACCTTTATGATGATGTACCTGGAAACTGAGAGTCTTACTTTTCCTTGATTTATTGTGTTTTGTCAGCTGCATTTCACTTCATCACACTGCAAAAGGTAATGTCATTCTTTTCACTGGATAGGATTATAAAGACTGATTACCTCAGAGCATCATTAGGGTTTAGACAATCTGTTATAATTATATCTCTTAATGATGAACAGGTTTTGTTTTTAAAATAATCACTTTCTGGAGGGAATATGCTTGGTGATTTACAGTAGTTGTCTGCCCTTCCTTTGAACCCTTCATTTCCTGTTTTCCAGGATTCATTAAGATGAAGGAATGTAGGTTTGTGAAGTTGTTTCAAATGCAAGATTAGAATATTAGAACAACCACTTTAAAAAACGGACACAGAGAACCACAAAAACTAAAACTCTCAAATCAGCTGAAATCTTAATTCAAAAGCATAGAGCTGGTATCTGTTCCTGTTACATTTTTCAATTACAATGTCCGAGGAACTTAGATTTTTGCATACGCCCCCTGCCTGTGATAGCATCAGCTGGAGGTGATGAATGATAAATGTTGAATGCTGTCTGTTACCAATTATCCAGCATTCTCCTAATTTTAATGGTCTTCAGAAAAAGATTTTTCTGATGCAGATGTGAATTACTTGCATCTTTCAGAATTTCAGCTGAGAAATTATCTATAAACTCAGCTAACTGCAATTTTCATCAAGGCCAGTTTGGATGGGATTTCGGGAAGGTGTCCCTGCCCATGGTAGGGGGTTGGAACAAGATGGTTTTTAAGGCCCTTTCCAACCCAAACCATTCTATGGCTCTGTAATTCTATTCTTCTAAACACACTTCTGTTGGTTTCAAGGACTCTTCAAACAATAGTTAAGCATGAAGAAGATGCTGTTATTCACTGGTTAAAGAAAGTGCAACAGAAATAAACATCCATATTCTCTTGCTGACTCAGCCAAAATGCCAGCTTTTAGCTGAGAAAAAGAAGAGTATTTAGTTAGATTGAACTTCAAAAATCTGAGTAAGCCTTATTATCTACACTTGATTTTTGTGAAAACTAAGCAACATCACTGAGCTATTTTAAGCATGTCTGTCTCACTCTTGCTATGTGCTCTCCTTCATAAGTCAAAGATCTCTACTACGCACCATAAATTGAAAACAAAGAAAACAGCAAAGTCTCACATAAAAAGTTAGCTCATCCTTCAGTCATACCCATTAGAGAATAAAACATAAATAAATACCCCCAAAGCATAATTGGATTCAGACACTGGAAAAGTTTTCTGGATTTATGGTGCATCCACAAGTGACGTATTAACCGCAGGAATCCTCCAGTGCTCCATTTCCATCCTGCTTGCAGTCACACATGGAGAGCTGCTGCTCACATGGAAGAGCTGCTTGCAAACTGTGGGTTAAACAGAAAAGCAGAAGAGAGGGAAATAAAAAAGAGGTTCTCTTCATTAGGTGACGCCAGTTGTGAATCTCTGAAAAAGGTAGCAGAGTTCATAAAGCACAGTCCTGATTTTCTACACTTTCAAGCACCAGCAGCCTCTAAGGGCTGTCTATTGTGCATTCCTGTCATGGGAGATGTAAAATTGTAAGATATATGTGACATACAAGAATGGATATTGACATACAATACTCTCTGTGCAAGCCCATGTTGTACTTTTAACTTAAACATATACATATGGCATAAGAAATAAAATAATTCATTATCAATGCAAAAGAAGTATTAAGGCAGTCTTAGCCCTTGCTTTGTGCATATATCCTGGCTGAAATGAAGTTCAGCAGAGGTCTGGAAGACTGTGGCTGGTTTTGGAAGTTTTTGCAGTGAAACAGGGAGGACAAACATAACAAGTTTTTGCCGAGCACAGGCAATGAAGGCTGGCACTGCTGGCAAAAGGAAGACATGTTCCAAGAGTGGGATGTAGAGGAAGTATTGCTAAACTCATCAAAGCCAAGCAATGAAAACCTTAGAAATTAAGACCAATATTTTTGTAGTTAATGTTTCCATAGAAAGAAAATTTTAGTTTCGTACAAAGAATCCCCATGTCCGTATTTGGCATCTGTTAAAATCTTCACTTTTTCTCTTGATTCCCTTCCTTGCTGAAATGAATTATGTGATTTCAGTTTGTTCTCTGGGGAAAAATATTTCCCAGATGTGACAATGTCTGCTTAGGAAAGGACTGTATCCAGGGTAGCTTGTTTTAGGTCCAGAGGACTGTGGTCTCTCCGAGTCAGGAAGGAGGTTGTAATTGATGAGGAAAAATAAGGAAAATCATATAATGTACAATAGCAGGCTGTGTTCAGCATGACCTGCTTGTACAGGGTCCTGCAAGGGTGGTCTGTATCTCCTTTGCACTCATGACTGTATTGCACTCAACAGGGAGGAAAAAAGATACATTTTCACAGTTTTTTAGTTCAGCATTGCCTTTAATTTCATGATCTCTCTTTTATAGACCCCAGTTAATAAAATAAAATAAATAATAAATTTCAGTTCAATTAAAACAACAGTCCACCAGTACCTATAATCACAATGAGACACTTGAAAAATAAAGTTGCTTTCTCTGTGCCACAGATTATGCCTGTGACAGGGCTGGGAGCAGCCCAGCATCCTGTGTGTGATTCCCCTGAGCTGGTCCCTGGCATCCACTCCCTGGGCCATGTGTTCAGCATTGGTTCATAACCTTGTTACCTACAACACCAGCCTGACTTTCCTATTGCCCTGAACAGTCTGACCTGGAAATTGCTTTTGTTCCCTCATCACAGGGAAAACGTGTGACTCCACTGTCAACTACTGTGAGTGCAACCCCTGTTTCAATGGTGGATCCTGCCAAAGTGGGCTGGAGGGGTATTTCTGCCACTGTCCCTTCGGTGAGTACCCTTCTCCTCCTCTCCTCTCCATCTCCCCTTTCCCTATTTATATTTCTATTTGTTTTTACCTGCATAAATGATTTCTTGTTTGAAAATGATTCAAGGTTTAGAAAAACTGGAGGTTTAATGAACTCATTCTTCTTCAAAGAAAATTAAAAAGTGATGTGGTTGCTACCAATATTTATTTGTCATTCCTCGTAGCAGCTCCTTTCTCTCTCATGCAAAAACATAACAAGATCCAGCCAAACAACTCAGTGCCTAGAAATTAGAAAGAATATTTTCAATGAGATAGATGGATAGACAGATACGGGTAACTGACCAAAAGTAAGAATGGATGCTTGAAATCTTTACCTCACCATCACTGACTTCCTAAAGACGAAACTTAGCTCAACCACAGCTGGATCAGGGCTAAAGTACCTTCACCACCAAGAATATTCAAAGTTCAGTCTGAAGGAGGAGGTATGATGATAACAAAGCTCTCCTGATGAATAACAGGCGCTTTTAGTGGAGCTGAAGAGTAAGAGCACTGTAAATAACATCAGTATTTTACATCAGAGGAGCATATAGTAGTGCCAAAATAGTTTCATAATTTTTAGAATTTAATTATCCCAGATTTGGTTTGTGGAACGAACCCAATAAAAACATAGAACAACATGGATATTTTAAGGTATCATGACACAATTGCAACAAGATTGAGTCTGAATACAGATTAATCCAGAATTGTCATTGTTCATATGGAAAAGTATGAAAGTAAATGTGACAGATTAATTAAAAAAAACAGAAATGTACAGAAATCATCTACAGTGTTTTAAGGTTGCTGAAAACCCTCTTACAAAAGTATGGTTCTCAATATTACAGCATTTGTAACTAATGCTGAATAAGTTTTTCTATTAACATGTGGAATAATTTCTCTATTCGCTTTTATTTCCTTTATTGTACATTTCCTCAGAGTTTATTAATTTCCCATATAGACATAGTCCGTTGTAAATGTAACTAATACTTATAAATTAATTTTTTTTCCATTTTCACTGCAGTAAAAGAAAAATCATCAGAAATTATGTGACAGAGATCTGAAAAGAAATATGTAGAATGCACCAAAATACTCATATCAGTAAAAACATGAAAAGGCATATTATGTTAATCACACATGCTTGTTTCGTAAGTATAAAAATGAACCACCCAGTGATAAATAGTTCAGATAACAGCCACAGAGCAAAAAATAAACTCAACTGGCATATTTATTTCCATAACTGGATTAATAAATGCCTGATGATAATTAACAACTATGACTTGACAGAGCTGTCAAACTGGCTTGTTTTGGTGTTTTCCAAATAAGCCACAGAGCTCAAAGAAATGTTTTTCAAGAGATGTATCTATTTGTAACTTGTCCTTTGTAACTTGAATTTTAAACTTTAAATGGAATGTATCTGAGCACCCAGCTGTGGGTAATGGCAGCTGTTGGTTGTGTGTTTTTAATTAAAGGATCTGTGCATCACAGCCATGTCAGGAGCACATCCATACTTTCCTCCTGGGAGAATGCACATTGAGGGAAAAAACTCCCTGATTCCAGATTTTGCTTTTCATTTTGCAGGTGTGTTTGGGAATCACTGCGAGCTGAACAGTTACGGATTTGAAGAGCTGTCCTACATGGAGTTCCCCAGTATGGATCCCAACAATAATTACATCTATATAAAGTTTGCCACTATAAAGAGTAACGCCTTGCTGCTGTATAACCACGACAACCAAACCGGAGAGCGGGCAGAATTCCTGGCCCTGGAAATAGCAGAAGGGAGGCTGAGGTTCTCCTACAACCTGGGCAGTGGCACCTATAAGCTCACCACAGCCAAGAAGGTGTCTGATGGGCAATTCCACACCGTCATTGCCCGCCGGGCTGGAATGGTAAGAAACACTAAAATGAGGATTTCAGGCAAGTTCAGCCAAATCACTTTGGCTTCCGTGGGAACTCAGAGAAACGTAAATTAGTGACATTGCTTGTGCTAGCAGAAACTCCAACTTTGGGAAAAACCTCCTTCATTTCTGTTTTATTCCAACTGATTCAACACCCTGTGGTGGTTTGTTTAGTATGATGATGATAAAGTATAATGAAAAAAACATGTGCAAAATGCCCCCATACTCTCAATGTGAAAAATGAGAGCCAGGAATAATTAATGACATAGATGACTACGCACAGGGCTAATTAACTGGTGTAGATTACACGGATGATTATCAGGGAATGGTAATTAACCACAGTAATTGCAAAAAGCCTCAAAATAATTTTTCTCAACATTTGGAAAACAAAAGTGGACAAACTTGAAATTCCAGGCATCCTTGACCTCCTTGAGCTAATTCCGAGATTGGTAAAACCTCATCAGACTGGGAGCCTGGTTTTCCTCTGTAGCATACATGTAAAGAGTTAAAAGGTGCTACATTAAGAGAAATTTTTGAGGGGAAGGAGGGAAGTTACTTCTCTGTTTGGCCCCCAGAATGCATCTGAGGTGAGGAACTCTGCCAAAAACTGGGACAACTGATTGCCATATGCCTGGCACTCTGACCCCTCTCCTGCCTTCATTTGTTTCTCCAGTAAATGTTTTCTATTCCTCTTCTCTCATTTTTTAATAATATTTCCAAAGCAGAACATAAACCAAATGCTCTTTGAATCCCAGCCAAGTTTTTTGACTCCACAATGTTTGACTTAGAAATGAAACCAAATCTATTTGCCATCCATAATCAGTAACTATTGCCCAACAGTTCCCTTCTCAGGCAGAAATGGACAGCATACGTGAAATTCCATATTCTTCCCGTATTTGAAATTAAAATCATAGAACAGTAATATGTGGTGGCGTTTGCCATTTTTGTTTCTATATTTCAAGCTAGAAGTGATGTAGGGAATAAAAGCAATGAACTCTTCTGCCCAGTGCTCTAGTCCTTGCAGAGTCTTGAGCCTGAAACTTCATTTCATTTCATAATGCAGGATCTGCTATCTCCATTTATTCTGGGTGTTGGTCTCTTCTCCCAGCTTACTAGCAACAGGGCAAGAAATGGCCTCAAGTTGAAGCAGGGGAGGTTTAGATTGAGTATTAGGAAAGAGTTCTTCCCCAGAAGGGTTGTCAGTGCCTGGAACACACTGCCCAGGGAAGTGGCTGAGTCGCCATCCCTGGAGGTATTAAAAAGATGTTGAGATGTGGCACCTGGGGACATGGTTTAGTGGTGGCCTTGATGGTGCTTGAGAGTGGCTGGATTCTTAGAGAACCTTTCCGGCATAAGGGACTCTATGGTTCTATGAAATCCACTCTTCAGCTGGATTTGCAAATCCAATTTGTGTGTGTTAGTAGGACTTACATATCCAAATAAGATGAAGGATAATTGTGATATTGAGCAATGACTTTGGTTTAACATTCCTTGATATCAGATATCAATTTGAATCTTGAAAATTTAATCATTTACATCACAGTTTCCTAAGCCCAAAGGTGCACCTTAATGTTGAGATGCACCAGGTTCCCATTTTGGTAACTAAAGTAGAATGTTACTTCTATAAATAAGATTTAAATGGCTAAGTATGGGGGCACACATTAAAAGTTGCAACAAATAAATGAAGTAGACTGAAGAAAAAAACAGGGAAAGAAAATGTTTTACTTGTCAGTGTGCCAGAGGACTATAGAAGAAGAGAGAACATAAAAAGGTCTATTTATAGCAAGTTGTAGCTATGAATGCTTCAGGCTGAAAGCAAACATTTAAGACAACCTACACCTTTGTGTGATTTTTTTGTTGTTGTTTTTAATGTTTAAACCTTTTCAGTAACGTCAGCTGTTTACAAACAGTATGTGAAGAGAATTGCCTTTGTCTTAGATATTTCTGCTGCAGGAAAAATGTCTCCCAGGTGTCCAAAACTGTATAAAATAGGCCCCCTTCAGGATTCCAAATCTGTCATTTCCTACAGTGGGATTTTATCGGAAACTGGTAAAATCATTAAGTTGTCAGTCCTGAGCTATTGCAGAGTGACAGGATAGAAAGGCTCATAATGTGGCAAGGTAACTGTAGAGTAATGCTTAAGTAACAAGCAGAAACATTTGACTAACATTAGAAAATAAATTGTATGAACTCTGGTCCAAGTAAAATATATTCTCAAATATCCAGCCCTTCAGCTGGGGTTGGTGCTTGGCTTGCAAAGCACATAGCGATGTAAGTTAGGGAGATTATGCTGATGGAGCTAAGAACAAAAAACTCATTTCAGTTTTTGTTGTTGATGTTCTGAAGGAAAATATGTATGCATGTGGTGGCATAGAGAGCAGCCAGCTTATTATTCTTTCTCTGAATTGTTTCATTTACACAGAGCTATAATCTGCTTTGGAACTGCAGACTGACATTTCTTGGGAGAAGCACTTTGCTCATTTGTATGGAAAGAAATTCAAGATAAGCTTTCATTAAAAATAGCAAATTGAAGAATTTAATCGTCCTGAAGGGCATGATTTAGGGCCAAGAGCTCTGAATTCATTTGGTCAATACAGTGCGTCAGCTTGCAGCGTGCATTTGGAACTAGCACGGACAATCCGTGGGGATTTCAACAGGCTGTTGTGAGCAAACGTATTTGCAGGCAGCAGGAAAAACCTCTGCAGAGTAATGATGTAGTGATAGCCAGTGCTGCTTGCTCAGCTCCCATAGAGTAGTCTAAATCAAAATATAAACCCAGGCATTTTTAAAGGTGGCGTTTGATTTAAATTTGCTGTAAAACTGTACCACACATCTAGTTGAAACATGAGGAGATGTACAGTGTGGAGATTATGTTTATTTTTCTGAAAATTTGTTTTAAAGAACAACTAACCTTCAGGGTTGGTTGGGATTGGTTTTTTTTTCAGCGCATCTGTTATTAATAAATCACTCTGAGGACAATTCTTTGCTAAATAAGGAATAAAATAAAAAGTCCTTTTTAAATCAGCAGGAGTTATTTCATGATTTTAGTGACAGCTTTGGCTAGACTTTTATAGATGGCAAATAGAAGTGCCATGAGTAGCTTTAGTGTAAATAAGTTGTATGGGTAGTCTCAGAATCACAGAATGGTTTGGGTTGGAAGGAGCCTTAAAGATTATCTGGTTCCAGCCTCCCCTGGCATGGGCAGGGACACCTTTCACTAGGCCAGATTGAGGCAGCCTCATTGTCTGGGACTTGATGGCTTGGGGATAAAAATAATAATAGTACTAATAACGAGTAAGACTGCTGTAAGTACTGATAATACCTGGTACTTCTCTAAACATCAGCTCAGTCCCACTCTGGGTGTCCAGATGCTTCTCCATTATCAAAGTCAAGATCCCTCATGACCTCTAAGTCAAGGGGATACCTTAAGCAGGTCCATTTGGTTGCTTTTGGAGTTTTATTGAGTGGTTGGTTATTATTTTTTATTAGTAATCTCAATGTTTCTACTCCCAGGGTTATTATTTTTAACTAATAATCTCACTGTTTGTACTTCCCACTTTTGTAACATGCTCTTTATCAAGTTCAGTGTGTTTAATGTCATGGTCAAGTCCCTGAAAGAACACCCTTTGTGACTGGAGGGAGCAGGTTTTTGCTCAGATTATCTGAACCATTTCAGGAATAGGATACAGGATACAGTACAAGCCAAAATAACTGCAGTTTCAAGGAGTAAAGCAAACAAATATGAAAGAAACCCTACCCAAATGTGAAAAAAACAATGTTTAACTGCTTCTCTGTATGAAGCAGACAATTGGCTCCCTCTCTGTTCGTATCCATGCCTCGGTGGTGTCCTCGCTGTGCTGGTGGAGCTGAGCAGTGGCTCTGAAGCACCCTACAATCCTGAGTGATATACAAGTGCTCCCTTCCAGCCAAGTCCTTGATATAATACACTTAAGCATAAACAGTTAATGTGGTTGGGGACTAAAGCCCTGTAATATTCAGCATATTTGTGTGCATGCCTTTTGCAGGCGGCATCCCTGACGGTGGATTCCTGTTCTGAGGATGAGGAGCCAGGCTACTGCACTGTTAGCAACGTTGCTGTTTTGAGTGACTGGTAAATGTTTCTTCATTTTGTGGGGTTAGTTTGGGGTTTGGGTGGGATTTTTTTTTGTTTTTTTAGTAAAATTCAAAGTAAAATTAAAAAGAAATCTCCCTGTAAAGCCAGAGAAGGTTGGAGTAATGATAAGGCTCCCAAGTGTCAGTTTCCTCTGTCTTTGTGGAAGCAAACTGGATTTTACACATGTCCTGCTACTTGCCAGTTCAGGCTACATTTCTGCATGGAACTGGATCTAACAAGGAGTTTGCTCAGAAATCCCCAGTTCCTGACACCATTCCTGTCCCCAGGCTCTAGTGGCAGTCCAGAAATGCACGGCTATGAGTAGTCTGTACTGTGGTGTAAATGAGGATAAGATCTATTGCCTAATGATTTGGCATCATGTATTTATTTAAACTGCACCTCTCATTGCTCATAAAGACATAGGGAATAAGATCACCTGATCAGTGCTGTCTTAAAAAAAATATTAAGAGTAATTACTTTGACATTGTTTCCAGGTGTTTTCTGTTACACTTTTGAGTTCATAAACAGTGTCCAGTAAAGAAAGCAAGCTTTATTTCTGGTGTTTACTGTAACTGACTCAGTAGCCTTTGGGTTGCATCTTTGGAGATAACAATAACTTTAATCCCAATCACTTTGGCTAGTTACAACAATCATAATCATATTTCCTACCACACAGGGTTCCCCTGCTAGCAGAGATGTTACATCTTTGTAAAACAATGAGTCCATCTTCCTGCTATTTACTTATCACCTACAATCTAAATCGTAGTTGGGCAAAAAACCTTATTTGTTGTGATCTCAAGCACACAAGTGAATAGAAATTTTGACATGCAAACTGAATGTGAATTTAGAGTCATGCCCACTGCAACTGTTCAGGTGCTATTGATCTCTCTGTCTCCCATTCTAAATGTAAACCATCAATTTGGGAAGAGGAATTTTAGCCGCAGGCTGTAGCTAATGGTTGCAGTTCCTCTGCTGTCATCGCTAGCCTAATGTCTGGTACTGATTAGTTATTTTTCTCTTTTTCAGGACTCTCGATGTACAACCAAATAGAGTTACTGTTGGTGGCATCAGGTCCATAGAGCCCATCCTTCAGAGGAGAGGACAGGTGGAAAGCCATGATTTTGTGGGCTGCATAATGGAGTTTGCAGTCAACGGACGTCCCTTGGAGCCCAGCCAGGCTTTGGCAGCTCAAGGAATCTTAGATCAGTACGTCTGCTATATATGGGATCAAATGGACCCTGTTTGCAATAAAGGAAGCTGTCATGAGTGCTATTCCATTCAGACACCAACAGATATTTCATGTTAGAAAAAAATTATTGTAGAATCTACAGTAAAATGAGAAAAATGTAAGAGGAAAGTGAATTTGAATGACAGGTTCACTAAAGATTACAGAGTCTTCAAAAAAGCAGCACCATTACATTTCTATTGTCAATGATTATTCAAGTTGCTTTGCAGGCAAAAAATTGAGTAGCCGCTATTCTTGGGTTTCTTTATAAATTCCACCTGGGTTTGACTGTACTCATACTGTTTGCTAATTCTCTACTCCCTTTTATTTCCTCTTAATCCACCATGTCTGTTCCCTCACTTTGCCTCTCAAGTATCACTGAATTTCCCTCATATCCTCCGAGTGGCCTTTCAGACATGATGGGCTATCTGATTCCATTGTTCTTTCCATCTCAGTATTTGAAGTCACAGTTGTAGCAATAATGTCAGTCTTCTATCCAGATTTCCTCGTTCACGCTTCCCCTTTCAACCCCCATGTTTGTGCTATTCATTGTAATACAAAGTCTCCCGCAGTCTGCAGCATGAAAAATGCTTTAAAAAGTTTCTTCTCTCTTGCATAACAGATAATAGGAGTTTGGCTGTCTCTGAATTCTTTCCTCTTTTGTAAGACTCTTATAACTTGATGCTGAAAATTGGGATCTACTTAGAAGCTGGAACTGCCAACAGAGATTCTTAGAATCACACAATGGTTTGGAACCTTAAAGATCATCCAGTTTCATCCCCCCTTCCATGGGCAGGGACATCTTCCACCAGACCAGGTTGCTCAGAGCCCCATCCAACTGGCCATGAACACTTCCAGGGATGGGGAGAAGAGCCATTTTTGAGTCTCTGAGGAGAAGAAAGGAAGTACCATTTAAACACAGGACACTTCCCAGCACATTTTCTCTGTTTATTTGTGTCCATATCCTTCAGCTTCTACTCTTCTGATTTCTTTCAGGTGTCCCAGACTGGAAGGCGCCTGCACGACCAGCCCCTGCCAGCATGGTGGCACTTGTGTGGATCAGTGGTCGTGGCAGCAGTGTCACTGCAAGGATGGACTGACTGGAAAGCACTGTGAAAAATGTGAGGAGAAGGTTTCACTGTCTTTAACATACACTTAACTATGGCTCGACCAAAGGCCATTAAGAGTTTCTTTTCACGGCCACGGGATAATGAATTTTATAAAATAATGAAAACAAGCAACATGGTGCCTTTTAAGTAGTTTAAAAGTCCACAATGGACTGTTGTCCTTTCATGAGCTAAAAATGGCAACAACTTAAATACATAATGTTTTCTGCTCTGTATATCGCATTTCAGGTAACTTGCAGTCATTTAAAGCCCTGCTTCCCAGTAACATATAATCTGTAACTAAAATAAAGGTATCCCATAGGAGGGATTTGTCTGCTATGGGGAGGTAAGAGGGTAAGTGAAAACCCCTTCATGTAAACATTGAGTTCATGTGCTTATGGCTTCTCCAAACTAAAGTCCTGTTCATCAAATTGACTGTGGATTATATGCAAGAAAATATTGTAAATGTAAATGAAAACAAGGCATTTACGCTCGGGGGTGATTAACTCTCATAGGGATAGCCCTGTAAATCAACATGGGATTGTCCAGGAGAGCAAAGTGATTTATTTCCGTGTAGTTGTAGTATAATGACTGGGCTTTGTTTTTTTACATGTCCCATTATTGTTTAGCTGATTTATGTGCTTTTATTGCACCGGTTTACAAAAGAATTTAGCCATAATTTTAACAGCATTTGGTAGTCAATGCTCTGCCTTTTTTATTCACTTTTTTTTATGCCATAACAAATAGAAAGTCATTATCTCTGCCCTGAAGAGCTTAGAGTTCAATATATCATGAAACCCTGCTTGCAGTAATGGAAACAGTAACATCCCTGGGAAGGAATTACAGTTCCGAGAGCCAAATTTTTTTCTCTACTCCCTCACTTGTTCCCTAGTGAGTTTTAATTTACTATTGACTGATAGCAGCAGTAAATTACTCGCACACTCCCACTCTCAAACACACATTCTGGTGGAAGCCAAAGAAGAGAGGGGGTGCAATTGCCATTCACCCCTGCTCCCCCCCTTGACCTGCTCTGAACTTGATCTCTGCTCGGAGGGAAAGCGCTGGCGATTAGGCAGATGATGGCTGGAGCTGTAATGAGCTGTGTGCTCAACGCTTCCCTGTCCTTGTCCCAGATATTACTGCTGACACGGCCTTGTCGCTGGAAGGCAAGGGACGGCTCGACTACCACATGAGCCCCAACACGAGGCGGGACTACCTGATGAGACTTGGGGCTCGGGGCGCTGGCGAGGGCCCCCCCGGCGTGGAGCGCTTGGAAGTGAAGTTCAGGACAAGGAGCGAGAACGGAGTTTTACTCCACGTCCAAGAAAGCAGCAACTTCACTACCGTGAAGGTAAGATTACAGCTAATGCCGAGTTTGATTTGATTGGACTGCCTCGTGTGCAGTGGTCAAAATCACGTTTTTCCATTACTCTTGCTGTTTCCTTTATAAAATATTAGGTCTTTAACTGCGCCTAGGCACTGCTCCAGTGTCATTCATCTTCTCAACAATTCCCTTCCTATTTGCCAAGTTATCAGAAGATCTTGATGGCTTTGTATCTAATCAGTTTTGTCTAGACTCCAAACAGTGACTGTTTTAAGGCGGCGAGAATGGTGCTCATTGCCATGGTTATTATCATCATTACACTTTACAGAACAAATAATTTTCTTATTGGCCTTTTATCTTCTGATTTTTTGAGCCTTGAACCCAGACCCTCCTTAAGCTAGGAAATGATTGCCAAAAAGTTTTCGTTAATTCCTACCAACATGGCTCAAGCTTATCAAACTAGGAAGTGAAGGATAACTCGAATTCATGAGGTTACTCACAGACCAATGTCAATATCAAATTATTTTGGCATACACACCTGAATTAATGCTTCAAATGCCACACTGTTTGGAGGGTTTTTGTTGCTTTTTCTTTCCTCAAAGAGCTTATTGCTGCAGAAGTTACCTTTCTCCAGAGAAAGCGAAGGTTCGGTTCCTGGCGATGACTCAGTCCATTTACTCATAACTCTAAATGAGTACAGCAGTGATGTTGGCAAGCCCCTTTATTGGGCTGGTGTAAGCTCCAAGTTTCCTTGACTGCTGCAAGGCTTTCCAAGTTTTTCTTCCTTGTCTTTTAGAGAAATTCATACAGAAATTCACACTTTCTAAGCTTCAGCCCCATGGATATTCTCCACCTGCCTAGACAAGAGTTACAAAGCTTTCCTGACACACCGGCTGCATTTAAGAAGCAAGTCTGCACTACTTCCCTGGCATATGCTTTTACCACATCATTTCATAGGAAGTTTCTGCCTCACTTGTATTAGCAGATAAGATCTCATTATTTTGACATCTGGAGAGAAAAAACCTTTTTCTCCCCCCTAGCAGAATTTGCTAGGTGAGCTCTCCAAGCATTATTTGAAAAAAAAGAGAGAGAGTTGCCTTTCCTGGCTAAAAGCAGTGGTGCTGTGTTTATGCAAACACTCTTGTTATTGTTAATATTGGTGAAGTTATACAAGCAAGCAGAGGGTGTCAAGTCCCAGCCCCAGCTGTGCAAGGGCAGAGAGCAGAGGTTTGCCTAGTACCAGATGCAGAAGTTTGAGGAAGGAGAGGTAACATCAGCATGCCGGTCGTTGCCAAGCAGTTCCCAGGTGATGCTAGTTAGTAAAACTGTAGTAATTTAACTGTAGCTAGTACAGTATGGCCTCTGCACTGCTCCTCATTCCCAGAGTAGGTATCACGATGAGTATTCCCCTCAGTGGTGACCCGAGATGCCAGTGAAGCCAATCCAGCAAAGGTATTCATGTCATCTCCATCTACTCCTGGTGCAGAAGTCGGGCTTTAAGGATTTACAATTCTTGTCAGTCTTAAAAACAGACAATTTTATAACTTGATTTTTGGGTCTTTTGATATGCTTGTTATCCAAAGTATTAGCATTCAGAGAAAACCTGCCATGTGTTTTCAGTATTAAACCATGCTAGGGAAAAGCTACGAGTCCTGTGGCTACTTTCATGCCTTTGTGTTTTTTCCTCTTGTAGCTAACTGGTTTTGGTGTAGCTGGGATTGGTGTAAAACTAGAGAATCTAAGACCCACTGAGATTGTGAGCAGTTGAGTCACTAAATGATGGATGTAAACTTCCCCCAAAGAACCCAAGAGGGGTCTTTATGATATAAAGGCATCCATAATCCATGAAAGATAGAAAATATTTCAGGTTACATTAAATAATGGTCAAATTCAACTGGAAAATTCTTCCTCCAAAATCCACAACAAGGAAGAAGGTGAGGGATTCCTTATTACTAAGGCTCTTTGTCACAGCTTATTTTCCTACAAATGCACATTGCAAGTAATTCAATTAGAAGAAATGGGATAAATACAGCAGGTTAAAGGTGAACTTGCCTGTCTTGTCTTGCTTCATCTGGAAAGCTCATCTGCAATCAGATTAAATTAGCATAAATGGAGCTCTAAGATCTCTGAATTGTACAGCTAGAGGATGTGGGTTATATTTTACCTATACTAGCGGACACACTCCTGTGTGAGGGTGGTAAGGCACTGGCACAGGTTGCCCAGAGAAGCTGTGGATGCCCATCCCTGGAAGTGTCCAAGGCTAGGATGGGTTTTGAGCAACCTGGTCTAGTGGGAGGTGTCCCTGCCCATATGGGGCAGAGGGGTTGGAACTGGGTGATCTTTCAGGTCCCTTCTAACCCAAACCATTCCATATGTTCTATGCACATATCAAGCTGTAGGAATTAATCAGAGCGTAACCCTTTTAAATGACATCCTATTCGATGAGCTATAAATCTGTAAAGGCTAGGGCTCAGTTTTAAGACAAATAAAAAACAATTTGTTCCGTACATGAGACTCATGGTACAGTTGAATCAGTCCTGTAGTTAGGAATATGTTTGCTTTAGTGGTTCATTCTTTTCATTATATTTTACTTGTCAG
This sequence comes from Erpornis zantholeuca, assembly GCA_013400515.1. Lineage (NCBI taxonomy): Eukaryota > Metazoa > Chordata > Aves > Passeriformes > Timaliidae > Erpornis > Erpornis zantholeuca. The sequence goes on along the minus strand of VZTN01025343.1, from coordinate 121,338 downwards.
TTGCTCAGCCATTTAAATAAAACCCAGAAATTTCTGTTACTCAATACTGGCAGCATCGGCCTTTGTTTCAAATTTAGAAACATGTTCTGCTTCAAGGCACCAAGAAGAACATTCCTTATCTGTTCTGGGCTGAAGCAGTCATGGACCAGTCTTGTCTCTGGAAATTTTCTTTTCCAAATGCCCCATGTATATAATTTAAGAGTCTGTTAGCATTAGTCACGTGCAATTTTAAAGAAACAGAAATAGGGTTAAAGAATCATAAATCAGTATGGAAAATATCAGTTGCTGACAGGTAAATAATTCTACTGTTCTTTTCTAAGGTGGAATTAAAAACTTAAATTCTGTGCTCGGTCTTCCCTTAAGCTTGGAAGGTATTGTCTGGCATGGTGTTTTCCTTTCTGTTTACATAAAGATCAAAATACGAGGCAGTATTTTTTATGGGGCATAAAAGACAGAATAAGACATAACAAACCAATTACAGGTTGCAGACATATATATTTGTCTCAGTCAACCTTTTTATAAGTGATTATGGGAAATGGTGTTTAATATGTTTTAATAGTCTGTGTGGCTGCATTTGTAAATGTGGGATTTTCCTTGGGCTGTGTGGTAGTTTAGACACATGCCACTTGTGTTTTATCAGTAACAGAAGCATCCTGTCTCCAAGGGCAGCTTTATCAAACAATACATTTTCAAACAGTCCAAATTGCTGCCTTCATAAATGAAGTGGACGCAGTTATTAACCATTGTATCCTCCATCCAAATGGAATACGTGCTAGATGCATTCGTTCAGGCTGCTGCCAAAACATGAGCGTGGTCTTACAGCCTTATTAAAGCTGGAGTGTCTGAACAAAGTCCTCAGCTTGCATCAGTGGAGAAGCAAATCCAGAACATTTAACGGTTTCTGGAAAGGAGAGCAGCATTCCTGCAGCCGGCGTGTCACCTCGCAGTTCTTCCCAGGTGAACATTATTTTTCCTGGAACAAAGGATGCGAGGCTTTGAGAGCTTTCAGCAAACCTGGGGCTTTGACCTTTCCTGGACTCTGCCTGTGCACGTCCCGCACGCTCGGGTACGGACCTGGGACTGACCGAGCCACAGTGGGGAACGTGGGATGGAGAGCACTTGTTCCATTGAATATGTGTGACCAAACAGAGAGAGCAAGGAAGGAAACTTGCAGCAAGCTTCAGAGCCACCCTTCATGAGCCTACACAAGTCTGTACACCCTTAGGAGGTCAGCCAACATACCCAAATTCATGCAATATTTGAGAAACCAGCAGGGTTGGATGTTAGGGATTCTCTTTAAGCTCCTACATCTTAAATGCAGAATTTACACTGATCTCATTTTGGAATCATAATAAGAGGTTTGAAATCCCACATCTCATGATTCAGTAGAATTGTGAGGTGTCATTCTTAAGAGAAAAAGCCTAAATATTCTTCCTTTTTTCCCTAGCAGTTCACAAGGTTTAAAGCAGTTTGTTCAAGAAAGAACTAGCTGAAAATTCTCACAAAATCATGCACTTTGCAACTCTTCAGAAAGTTTTCTGAAATACAACTGGTTTTCTGCAAAAAACCAATTAGCAGAAAAAGAAGATTTGAAATGGAACTCTTGCTCAAGCCCTGCCATGCTTTATGCCTTCCCACTGTGTTGTAATAAAAACTGCAATTTTCTTGGGCAAGGACAACATCTGTTCACTCTGCAAAACATCTTCCACACTTGCATTGAGGAAGGAGGAAGAATTATTCTTTCTCTAGTTAAAATGTGTTGTCATATGCATGTCCTACAGCTGGCTTCTCAATAGGATTAGCCAGGGAATGAGTGGGTGGCAGCTCTAAGATGCAATTTTTCTGCAGAAGTTTCTGCAATGTGATGTATTTAATTCTGGCCAAATTTTTAGTACTAAATAATGAATACCTTTTTAGTACAAAGCAGTTATTTGGGGAAAAATATACCCACCCCAGCTTTCTATTACACCAAAGCTACGTGTTACTGTAGATGTTTTGAGTAGGCTTCTCACTGGTTACGTGTGTGTAGGAGCTGCTATGTGATACCATTTTAAAATGATGCCTCACTTGTTCTTCTGATCAGATAAAAGGTGGGAAGGTGCACTACATATCCGACGCTGGAGTTGCTGGGAAAGTGGAAAGGAACATCCCTGAGGTGTATGCTGCAGATGGCCAGTGGCACTCACTCCTCCTGGAGAAGAATGGCTCTGCCACTGTCCTGTCAGTGGACAGGACTCACAGCCGGGACATCCTCCACGCCACACAAGACTTCGGTGGGCTCAATGTCCTCACCATTTCCCTGGGAGGAATTCCATCTAGCCAACCTTTCAAGAGCACAGTTGCAGGTAATTTAGGTAATTTTTTAGGTTTTTTTTTTTTTTAATATATAGAGTGCACATAAGCATATTTAAACAGAGTCTCTGTTTGCTTTAAGGTTGCCCAAAATACTATAACTCTTTATCAGTAATTAGTACACGTCCATCCTTTGCCAGAAAAATTGCAAATTGAATGAGTAAGGATTACAGACCTTGTTCCTTTAGAACACACTGCAAGCTTCTTGTTTCCAAAAGCTGGCACTCCATCTCCAGGGCTTTTTTGAGACGGGGGTTGCTTGTCTGTACATCAGTTGCTATAATTTTGTTAAAATTTTGTTTCCCAATGGAGGAGAAAGGATCTATTCTTTACCTGAGTCAGCATCTGGAAAATCAAGGCAAATCTTTCATTTGGGCAAAAATGCTAAACAAAAACTTTGTAGGGATTTGGTAAGTACTGCAGGATTTAGACTGTTATTACTATGATTAAAATATTTTCTGCAACTCCAATTTCCTCCTGCTTTATCCTGCTGTCACATGAAGAACAGGATTTATTTCTGAGCAAGGACAATAAGGAACCACCCTCTGACTGATGTCTAGCTGTTAAGAAGTAAATCAGTCTCCCTTAAGAGTTAAAGTAACTGTCTCAAACCCTGGCAAAAGAGGTAGATAACACATATTCGATATCATTTCCCAAGTGCTAAGTAAAGATGGAAGTGATTTTTAGCTGCAAAACCTGAGATACTCCAGACAATACAGATGTATTTTTCACATATTTTTATATTGCAAAATCTTCCGGGCTTCATGAATTGTGACCAGATAAAGTATTTTTGAGTGGAGAAAATTCACACTTTACACTTGTGTATTGTGAATATGTATGAAATGTGGTACAAAATCATGTGGATGCTGTGCTGACCTTTATCCTTTTTACATGTATGTTTTATGAGCAGTCTGCATGGAAAAAGCAGAGGCTTGTAGGAAAACTGGAACAAGGAAAATTGAGGACAGTAACCTCTCACCACTGCCCAATACTGTGGCAGACAAATTAGGAATGTCTGGCTTCCACTAATCACACACAGTCCAAAATCTCTTATTCATACGATTTTATTTTATTTTAATATTGGATTACATTGTGTATGACATACCAAGGATTTACAAGGCGCTGGTATAAAACTCTGCATGAACTCAGAGTCAAAAATATCTGCAGTGCTGTTAAAGGCAGAAAACGCATGAGGGTGACAGGGTTGTGAAGTTGGTGTGTCCAATAAAATTTCCAAACCCAGGTAGATGTGACAAGTTCCCTGTTGCTGTTTACCACGTCACTACTACAAGGAACCACCATGCATGCAGCCAGGTGATCATCACTTTTGCCTGTGCTCCCACCTGAACCTAAATCTTCCGCTCTGAGGACTATAAACCTTTAATACAATCTCATACCACTCAAGTATATTTGCTATTTCATGACAGAGTGCTATCTATCTCTGTATACCATTTTGCCACAGCTCCAAGCTAGGATCACTACCTCAAAACCCTTCCAGAAAGGATTTAGTCTGGGGAACACGAAGAATTATTAGGCTGGCAAAAGACTGGATTTTCCTGTGACCTCACTCAGCCACCGCACAGAACCTGGGGATAATTCCATCCCCCTGGGCTCTCACAGCACTAAAACTTGTTGTAGGGTTACTGCAACCAAAGTATGGGAAATTTGGGAAAAGGCCACTCAAGATTCAGAGATATAAAAGCATTGTCATGAATTTAGGAGATGGTAAGACAGGAGGAAACAGCAGTAGCGTGATAGACAAACTCAAGTAATGTTTGGTGCTAGCACAGCCAAGCCAGCTGTCCACAAGTTTCTCTGTGGGAATGATACAGAGTTTTAGAAGTATGGGAAAATCAAGAGACAAAAGCATTTCAGTATATTGAATGAAGTCGTTAGAAAGCGTATTTATTCAAATTCAATTTAAAGACATTAAGTACTGTTAGAATAGATGTTTCCCTATGGTAACCATGTGAATTCTTGGCTTATTTACTTTACTTATTTACAGTGGAGCCTGTGCTGCGCTGTTGACAGTGCACACTCAGCCTTCAGGCCCCCGGCATGACTGTCACTCTCTCTCCTAGGCTTCGACGGCTGCATTTCCTACATCAAGTACGGCGGGGAGAGCCTCCCCTTCGCCGGCAAGCACAGCCTGGCCACGCTGTCCAGGACAGACCCCTCGGTGAAGACGGGCTGCCGCGGCCCCGACGTGTGCGCCAGCAGCCCGTGCTGGGGCGGGCTGATGTGCATCAACCGCTGGTNCCCCGGCCACGAGTGTCGGGCGGGCGTCAGCGGCGGGCACGCGTGCCTCCCGTCCCCGCACCCCACCGAGCTATCCCTGCCGCTCTGGGCCGTGCCGGCCATCGTGGGCAGCTGCGCCACGGTCCTGGCGCTGCTGGTCCTCAGCCTCATCCTCTGCAACCAGTGCCGAGGGAAGAAGGCAAAGGGGCCGAAAGAGGAGAAGAAAACGAAGCAGAAGAAGAAAAAAGGGAGCGAGAATGTGGCGTTTGATGACCCCGACAACATCCCGCCCTATGGTGATGACATGACTGTCAGGAAGCAGCCTGAAGGGAACCCGAAACCTGATATCATCGAAAGGGAAAACCCTTACCTCATCTACGACGAGACGGACATCCCGCACGCCACGGAGACGATCCCCAGCGCCCCGCTGGCATCCCCCGAGCCCGAGATCGAGCACTACGACATCGACAACGCCAGCAGCATCGCCCCCTCCGACGCCGACATCATCCAGCACTACAAGCAGTTCCGGAGCCACACTCCCAAGTTCTCCATCCAGAGGCACAGCCCGCTGGGCTTCGCCCGGCAGTCCCCCATGCCCCTGGGCGCCAGCAGCCTGACCTACCAGCCCGCCTATGGGCAGGGCTTGAGGACAACATCCCTGAGCCACTCGGCGTGCCCCACTCCCAACCCCCTGTCTCGGCACAGCCCCGCACCCTTCTCCAAATCCTCGACGTTCTACAGGCACAGCCCAGCCAGGGAGCTGCACCTCGCCATCAGGGAAGGGAGCCCGCTGGAGATGCACAGCGATGTCTGCCAGCCCGGCATCTTCAACTACGCCACTCGGCTGGGGAGGAGAAGCAAGAGCCCACAGACCATGGCGAGCCACAGCTCCCGCCCAGGAAGCCGCCTGAAGCAGCCCATCGGGCAGATCCCGCTGGAGACGTCTCCTCCGGTGGGGCTGTCCATCGAAGAGGTGGAGAGACTGAACACCCCTCGCCCCAGGAACCCCAGCATCTGCAGCGCAGACCACGGCCGCTCCTCTTCGGAGGAGGACTGCAGGAGGCCTCTGTCCCGGACGAGGAACCCGGCCGACGGCATTCCCGCGCCCGAGTCCTCCTCCGACAGCGACTCGCACGAGTCCTTCACCTGCTCCGAGATGGAGTACGACCGGGACAAGCCCGTGGCCTACACCTCCAGGATGCCCAAGTTATCCCAGGTCAACGAGTCGGACGCGGATGACGAGGACAACTATGGCTCCAGGCTGAAGCCGCGGCGGTACCCGGGGCGGCGCGGCGAGGGCGGGCCCGTGGGGGCACAGGCAGCCGGCCCGGCCCCGGAGAGCTCCCTGCCCGGGAAGCTGGGCCAGCAAGCGGGAAGCTTCAACTGGGATAACCTCTTGAACTGGGGCCCGGGCTTTGGGCATTATGTGGATGTTTTCAAAGATTTGGCATCGCTTCCTGAAAAAGCAGCAGCAGCAGCAGCAGTAGCAGCAGTGAGTGAAGACAGCAAAGGTGGTACAGCGAAGCCTGTTCCCAAGGAAGGGGAAGCAGAACAGTATGTATAGGCTTTGTCTCCTGGGATTGCCGCAGTGCAAAGCCGCGGGGACTGCTCAAACCATTATATGGTTGTCGAAAAGCCAAGGTCAGCATCTGAACCCCAGGCCAGTCTGGTTGGAGAAGACTTTAAAAATAATAACCATTATGCTGCTGAAAGAGACTTAAGACATTTTTAATTTAATTATGCTTGGATGAATTTATTTTTCCTGCATGCGTTGTATGTGCAAACCAGATATTCGGCATGCAGCCTTTGGAAAGGGTTTCCTATTTACCATTGTTTGGTTCGTGATTCTTAAATTAATAATGCTTTGTTCTGAAAATGAACTAATTTTTTGTTTCAATTGTGAAGGATGTGCATATTGTCTCCAGCTACTAACATGTTTTACGATGCAAGAGTAAGGATTTCATTTTCCTTAAGAAGCGCATGGAAGTAAGATGGTGAATGAAGGAATTACAGTACTGAGTTGTCTCAAAAAATGTAGTTACCATATTCTGCAGTTGCTCACATGTGACTTTATGGATGAAATCAGCTTGAATAATTGCTGGCAACAGTGCTTGCTGTAAGTCTTATTCCATACAAGAGGTGCTAGAAGCAGCTCAAGCCAGTCAGCACTTTAGGAGTTGTTTTTTTTTTCTTTTCAGTTCGTTTATTTGTTTGTTTCAGGTTTCTTTCTCTCTCTCTTTTTTTTTCCCTTTTTTTTTTTTTTTTTTTTTTTTTTTTTGGTTGGTTGGTTTGTTTTTTTGACAAAGTTGTGTGAGAGCTTCTGAATCTCTATGAAATGTTTTTGGGGATGCTTACTTAATCCTGGTCCCTTCCTGCCCCCACTCAGTGATTCCTGATGGTCATTTGTCAGCCCAGCCCAACCCAGCTCACAGCAGCAGGAGCGAGGGACAAACCTCTCAATTCCCACCTCTTGGCCTCTCAGCTTGGCTGTGCTGCTGCTGCAGCCTGTGCTTCTCCCCTGATTCCATTTTCTCATCTGTACCGTGGAAAGGTAGGAGAAACAGTTCCCTGCCTCACAGGGGTGTTGCTAATCAGTTAACTCCTCTGAAGTGCTTCAACATTATAAAGCACTATAATAAGTATTATCATAATTGTTATTAAAGCACTGCCTAGCCTCTGTGACCTTGGAGTGGCATTTTCTGCATTCTATGATTTTCTGTGATGGAAACTTTGAAGAATTATTTATTGTATAAAAAATTACTGCACTCTAGCATTTTGGAGCGGATATGAGGGAAAACTACTTTTAGATTCATTAATGTAGCTTACCAGTTGCCCCCAGTTCCCTAAAGTTGTAGGTAAAATAGAACCTCACAGAGTTCTTACATCCTCACGCAGATCTGATGAACCTATTGTACTGTGTAAAAACTTCTTTTTTTTTTTTACCTAAGCTGTGGTTTTATATCAATATTTTCCTATGCTGAATAGTTTTCTTGCTTTCAGGGAAGGTAAGAAAAATACTTTTTTTACATTTGTTACTTATGTAACATCCATATTTTTCACATTTTGATAAAATTGTAACATACTGTATGCTTTCTACCTGTAAATGCCAATAATAGAATTAAAATATTTATTTAAAATCTTTAGTGTGTGTTAATTGGAAATCTTTTTTCTCTTCTCTCTAATTTCCACTCCTTGATCTTCACTTTTGGGGTTTAATTTACAAGGTTTTTAAGCTATATAAACTTTTTTATCAGAAAACAGACTTTAAGAAGCAGGTACCTATCCCAGGAAGATGGAGAAGAGTATAGTGAGGTTGTTGAGCCTAAGATAATGTCAAAAAGTACCAAATCTTCTTCGATATTTCTAATAAAATAATAAAAGCTGTATTTTAGTCCATAGGGTTTTATCAGCAGCAACTGGTTTCACATTTGTTAACCACGATTTCCACCTCTGCTCCAAGCTGGAGCTTTCCAGTACACAGACAGTGAGGAGTGTGAGAACAAGAGCTTTCTGTCATAAAGCAGCAGTTGAACAATAAATAACTGCATTCTTTTGTACTTACAAAGGGATAAATCAGAGCTTGGACAACTTCTTGGAGAATGCAGAGAGTGAAAAAGTTAAGGCTGCAGGCAAGAGGTGAGTTCTGAGGTTAGGCTTTGAATTAGTAGTAAGTGTAAAGAACTTAGAAAAAGGACAACCATTCAAGGGGGTTTTATGTGTTACTTGTTTGTTTTAGGGTTTATTTTGTCTCAAAATGGGCAATTAGGAACCAGCTCTTTTTAGCTAAAAGTGCTCTCAGCTTCATCATGCCCCACAAAAGTGAAAAGATAATGGACCAAAGTAGCCCACATTGGTATGTAAGTAGTTTCATCTGAAATAACATGAGATCCACAAGTAATTTCAGAGTTTGAGGAGCTGCTGTAATTAAACATCTGTTAAAAAGCTGTATGTTTAGTTTGAATATTATCCTTTAATACAAACTGTACCACATCCAAGCGGTGATTTTAATAACACATGAAAACTTTAACAAATGAAAGCTTTTAAATGTAACACCAAACATATTGAAGCCTGTGTTATGCCAGTTAAGCATTCTGAAATTATCAAAAAGTTTTGCTAAAGGAGAATAATACACAATGGGTACTTAGACAAAATGTATCTCATGACTTTAGCAAAGTTTACAATTTATTGAGTGGCAGTGTGTTCTTAGAAATTTTGACACTTTATGGTAGACAAATGTATATTTTACTGGTTTCCTTGTTTCCCTGTTTCTGAAAAGCATAGAGGTGTTTTTGACACTTAAACATATGATCCATTTCTGCCCTTTTTTTATCATTCTTTCATGATGAGGATCAGCAAAGGATTTCCAGTGACTCATGCGAAGCAATCATCCCAAGTTACCCATTGGGAGGGAGGGAGCTGCATAATTCCCCTGGTTCATCATCAGAACTACACGGTCCTGTTTCAAGATCTGGGATGTATTATAGGTCATAAATATGTGGAACAAAAAACAGTCTGCACCACTCACTACGGTGCACAGGAGCCTCCAAACACATCTCACATCAGCAATTAGTCTCTGACCTCTCTTTCTACTGGTAGATTGCTGAATGGTCGTTGCCATCTCAGGTGGAGATGTTTTCTCCTGATGATGGTACTAATTAGATGACAATGGGCAGGGAAATGGCAGATTTACTTGGCATTCTCTTGGGTTTACCTATGAGAAGGAAAATATAAGCATACTGCTATTTGTGGTAGAGGAATAAATGAATAAAAAAGGAGTGAAATCTAGATTTATGATTCAATACTTTTAAGTATTTTCATCAAAGTTTTGTAGCTTTTAAACCACAAAATTAATAATAAAGCACATTACATTGAAAAGTAAAGTCCCACATTTTGGTGGAAACATCCCCCATCAAGAATCAGACTGTGAGTCTATGCTGCAGACCACAACCTTTGTCAGGGGGTATCAGTTAGCAGTGCAAAATCCAGCTGGAGCCACATTACTCCAGTCTGGAAATGAGAAGGCTTGGGGCTGGAAGGGATCTCATCAGGGATCTCACTGATGTCTTCAAAAGCAGGAGATGGAGCCAGCCAAAGGACTCGAGCTGCCAGTGTTCCTAAGGTAAATTGGATGTGGTGGAAGCTCTTTCAGAGTGCTCTGTGTTTTCTTTGTAGATTGTGCTTTTGAAGCACAACATGCAAGTATTATTCTTCAGTGTTAGGGTGTTTTAGAAACACTAGAAACATTAGAAACTTAGAAACTTAGAAATTTAGAAACATTAGAAAATGGCATTTTCTTAACTGAGTGCTGGAAGAGACCCCTAATTACAGGTCCTTTGAAACTGGGAAGGAGAATGAGGAGATAAAGAAAAAAGATTTAATCATCTTTTTTCTCCTCATTCTCCTTCCCAAATTCAAAGGATCCATAATTAGGAGTTTGATTAAGAGAAAAGTTTGTTATTTTATGAAGTAGGACTGAGGGAAGAAAGTGAAAAGGTTGATCTCTGCTTTATCCTAGCGTTTTACTGTTCACCATTTTATCCTTTTCCATGACCATCTATGTGTTAATTCCACTGTTCTTCTCTCTGCTCTGTGAAATCAGCTCTTTGTTCATCCCGATGCACTCACTCTGGTTTTCCTTAAATAGCACTTAATGAGGATGACTGACATCATGTGGTTAGGTTGCCAGTCAGCATCACAACCTGTCCTTTTAAAAATTTGGATGTTTGCACTCAACTGGCCTTTCCTACCTTTTGCATGAACCTCACCTTCCATTCAGCCATCTTGCCAGAGCTTTTTCCAGCAATAAAATACAGCTGGATTCTTAGTAATTTTTACAGCCTCTTTCTACTGATGTTTAGGTACTGAGATGATCAGCAGTACATAGAGTCTTTCCAAGCTGGATTGTGAGTTTAAAAGCACTTTTATCTCTGGGCTTCACGAAGTAAATCCTCAAGACTCGCTCTTCAATTTTAGGGCTGTGTGTATTTCATTAATGAGCATGTACCAAAAAAAAAAAAAAACCAAAAAATTCCCACATGAATGACCGATATCTGTTCCTCCAAGTTGCCATTACTGGTGGGGAAAATAAAGTCTCTCCATCTGTGGTCTCAGGAAAGTATTTTCAGAAATTCTGAGCTATTTTCTACAATTTTCAGAAATCTCTACAAAGCACTTTTCCCACTGAGAGCACCCAAAGGACTTAAGGCCTGCAAGGTGTGTTAAGCCAGTCAAGTTGGCAGCATTCCATTGGCACTGATAGGGATCACACCATGCCTGCTTGGTGCTTGACTTCATCCCAACCTTACACAATCTTCCTGCTCCTCTGCTTCCAGTGCAGGGCAAAATGTGGTTTTTTCCTTCCTCCCTTACAGCTGGCAAGCACACCAGGCAAGAGATGGAGAATGAGTAGAAATGGCTCCTCCTAACCCCCGGGAAACAGGAATGCTAAACTATACTCATTTAACTTTAATTAGCATCCTCTCAGAGGGAGCATTTTCAGGGAGTCACCAAACAGTGTCAGCTAGAAGAAAATAAGGACGAAATCCCCACATCAGAAAATTTTGCCAGTCGGGACAAAGCAACAGCAAAGGGGTTAAAATCATTTCAGTCTTTCTAGAGTGAGCCCCAAGGATGACGTGTGGTATCTCAGATAAGTCAAATGTTGTGTCTTCAGTCAGCAGAAGAAAGTGGAGCAGACATTGGAAGAGGCTTTCAAGGGAAGTGGTGGAATCATCATCCCAGGAAATGTTCAAAAAAGGATCTGTCACTTGGGGAGGTGGTTTAGTGGTGGACTTGGCAGTTAATGGTTGGACTGGATGATCTTGGAAGTCCTTTCCAGGCTAAATGATTCTGTGACACGTCTGCATAGCAACACACATCTGTGGACGTTCATTCCACATGGCAATTAATACCCTGCAAATTCCCTGTCAGGACTCCAGGCTTGGAAAACAGATTAGCAACCTGCATCCTTCCAGCCATAAAAGCCCAAGCCACTGTGCTGTGTGATCCTGTGTGTTCCCTTAAAGCACCGTGGCTCTTTGTGCAGCCCGTCAGGCAAGGAGCAGGGAAAATAAACTGGTCCCTGTCTTCCCATTTGTTGGTTTATTTCCCTTGAGCCTTTTAAAAGCCAGAGTCTGATTTAGTAATTAGTGTTTCTCCTTGCATATCTTGTGCAATTAGCTAGAACAGCAAATTAGGGAATAAGAAATAAACATTAATATAGAAAACAAACATTAATATAGAAGAACATAGGGGATGAGAAATGGATATTGATGAATCATTCAAAAAGCACATTTTGGTGCAATAATCTAGAATCATTACTAATAAGCATTGTAATTTCATTTAAAATACAACTCTTGTTCAATAATGCAAGTCTTTATTAAAACAATTTGTTAAACCTTGGCAAAGAAACTATGTGACAGCATCGTTTTACAAGAATTCCTTGTAGTTCGTAGAAAGCTAAGTGAGAGCCAGAATGGTTTGTGTCTCTTAAAACAACTTATGTTAAGGATATTAAAAATGAAAATGAATAATGTTTTAAAATAGATGTATATTTTTTACACCTGTAGAATTCATCACAGTCATCAGAACAGTCTGGACTCTGTAGAGCTGCGTAGCCCCATGTGGCAGGGAGTGCCTTTTCTGTGGTGGTGACGCCTCCCTGCTTTGCAGGAGCGGCTGTAATCAACATGACATGTTATTCTGAACTCCTGCCAGAGGCAGCCTGCTAGTTTTGAGAAAGAGCAGTGAGTTCTGATAAAGAAAACCCACCCTCAGCCTCGGAATGCTTGGACCAGGCGGTGTCCCAAGGCAGCCATCGCTTTTGATATTGCCAGGGCAACATTCCTAGCTGCGTGTGAATTTCTGCCTAAACGCTCGTTTACAAGGGAGAAAATGCCCTTTTCTCCCTTGGGGTGTTTCAGTCTGAGCCCATTACTGTCACCAGATAAAAAGGACAGGCAAAAGCTTTAGGTTAGGAGGGACCTTAAAAATCACCCAGTTCCAACCCCCCTGCCATGGGCAGGGACACTTTCCACGAGACCAGGTTGCTCAAAGCCACGGCCTTGAGCACTTCCAGGGATGGGGCACTATGGTTCCACCTGACTGCTGTTCTGCTTTTGAACTAGAGTCTATAAAATGCAACACAGACTGGAAACTAGGGGGGCTCTTTCGAGATTTAATCAAAGCTGAAAGCACTCAAAGGTATTGCATGTAACAATGCAATCCTTTGAAAGCCAAAAATTACTGTATCTAATCTACTGGAGCACCCCGACATTTCAGCAATTGTTTTATGGAATTGCATAAAACTCTGGCTTCCCAGAAATGCCACAGGAAAGCCAAATAACCATATTATTTGATCCATGTCAAGTACACTTCTATTAAAATTACCCACAGAATCTCCAGTGCCCTGGCTGTACTACAGCACCACCCAATCACTCAAAGCACAAGCAGAAAAGAGATCCTGATGGAACAAATAGGGCCCTGAGGACGGCAATTGCTCTCTACTTCTCCTGAGGGAGGTCATTCCTGGTAAGTGCCAGTGATGCCCCAAACTTGTAGCCTTAGTTTTCTTAGGAAATTACTTTCCAGCTGGGGTGAATCATGTGCTCAGTATGGGTGTCACTTGGAGCTTTTCTAATCCTGTTATGTTTAGGGGATTTGATCAATTTTTTTCCCCAAAGTAGTTTGCAGCTTGAGTTGAGTAAAGAAGGTAAGAAATGTTGTTGTTACTTTGACAGAACTGAATTTTTTTGTGAAGTTTTTAATTGCAGTGAGGTGGGAGGTTATTATGAGGAGTATTATATTAAATTCTGTTCACTTTGTCTCTTTTCCTACTGTTACCAGAAATTCTGTTGTTGTTTGTTGTTCTGTACCCCATTTGTTTTTTTCAGTATTGATATTATTCACCTGTTCTTTGCATTAAAACCGAGGGCAGCTTTTTATGAAGCTAATGCTGCAAATGGCATCCCCCTGAAACTTTTCAATGCTTTTTGTGGCAAAAGGGGCCCTTATTTTTTATTGATTCGAGTGCACTCACTGAATAATTGGATCTGACGAGCTTCTGAAGGTTTGTCAAAGTTTTCTCTGCCTTCTGATTTTGGTTGCTTCTGTTTTGACTTTAAGATGTCCCTGGATGTTTGTCACGGGAAATGAGCTTGGCTGTTTGCTTTGGTTTAAGTGACATTCAATACTCTGAAGAGAGAAGTGGAGTATGACAGGTCTGTAATTGGGTCAATTTTTCTTTTTCCATCCATGAAATAGCCAGGCATGTACATATCTAGCTGTTCTGCTCATGCAGTACACCATGTCCTGGATTTTTAATAGGGTTTGTCTGTAGCTAGTTTCGAATTTTTTTTTTTTTTTTTTTTACACTTATAAATGAATCTTGTAGAGTACTGAGAGTTTTTAATCTGGAAAATGTCAGTGACAAGAGAAAAGCTGCGGTATGAAAACTAAGAGAACCTTTTCCAATTTGTCTGATCAGCACTTCCCTGCCCTTTGGCAAGAGACCTTGTCACTTGGTGGAAAACAAAGCTGCAGACTTTATAGTGCCTGGAAGAAAAAGGCAATGGGCAAATCTGGGGTTCCTGAACGACAAGCAACAGGTTGTGAAGCTAAAATCTGCCTTTGATAAATGGTTTTAATAGGATTAAACAGTGCAGATTCCTGGGTCTAGCTGCCTCATGTTGTTTTTCGTTCTGAAGGGTTTTTAGTCCTGGTGCAAAACTGGTCTCTTTTTGCTGAAAACGAGAGCACTTGGCTGGTTTACAGCTGGGGTGCAGCTGAAGAGCTGGTTCTCTGTGGTTAGTTAAGAACAGGAGCACAGGGCCACAGACATCTGTGAGTAGTTGAAGTAGGGGAAATCTGCATTTGTAGAAAAAAATTCTTCCCTGTGAGGGTGGTGAGGCCCTGGCACAGGCTGCCCAGAGAAGCTGTGGCTGCCCCATCCTTGGAATTGTCCAAGGCTAGGCTGGATGGGGCTCTGAGCAACCTGGGATAGTGGAAGGTGTCCCTGCCCCTGGCGAGGGGTTGGAATGAGATGGGATTTAAGATCCCTTCCAACCCAAACTGTTCAGTGATTCTGTGATTCTATTCCATCTGCTCTCTTCTACCTCAAAACAGAAATGGCTTCTCTAAAAGTAATTACTCTTCTTCTACATCTTTGACTTAAATATATAGTATGTGGGACATCAAGGGATGAGATAAACTCTGTTTTACCCAGCTGTGACCTGACATCCAACTTGTGTGATACTAGCTGATAACACTTCCATGGCACCACTGGATTGCCTCCTCAGCTGCCTGAGTACAAGGAAGAGATCAATCCTCCCCTGCCGCCCCCAGCCCTGCTTTGTATTTTATACACCTACAGCTGTAGGACATCTGCTGAGACAGAAGATCCTACATAAATAAGATGTTAATGTAAAAAATGTTATTTACATTACCTAAAATGAGAACTGTTAGGGAGACGTCCAAGAGCCTGTGTATCTTTCCTGTGACGGCTGGATGGAGATTCCTAAACAAAAAGCAGCAGGCAACCTAATGTTTTCAAGGGGTCCTTTACATTTTCCGAAACTCTTAAGGGTTCTGTGGCCCTTTATGGTCTTAACAGCTCCATGGGGCTTTATTTTCTCCTGGTCCTAGTGGGTTCTTTCCTCAGCTTATTGAGGATTAGGAAGTGATTGGCAGGGTCACACGTGACTCCCAGATGACCTTCCATACTGACATAACCCACATGGAGGAGAGAAATCCTTGTCCCCCTTGGAGAGGCACTGAGGTCCAGCTTCCAGCCCGAGCCTTTCCTTTTGCTTTCCTGTTTTCTAGGCCGAATTTGATGCGAAAACTGTCGACTGTCACGCAGATCTCTCCTGTTTCACCGTTTTACTTTGTCCTGGGGTCCCTTTTCCTTGGTTATGCTGATGTCACGTGTAGGCACGGGTGGCACACAAGGAGCTGCCCATGGGCTATGGTCACTCCTGTTCTGGGGAAGGCAGCCCCCGAGCTTGCTGGGCTCCAGCGCCGATACGGCCAGCGCAGTCAGCAGGGGAAAACATGCCGTGTCAGCAGCATAATGTGAACAAATAAAACCAACAAATTATTTGTGGTTGGATGTTTGTTTCATGACTCTTTTGTCACTCAGCCGCCCTTCTCTTCATCGCGATTTTTTTTTCGTTCCTGCTAAACTGCTCTGACATATTTTCCACTCCATACATCACTGAGGATTGCTGCCCTGGGAGCAGCTGTGGTAGGACAAATTCCTTCCTCTTTATTCCTGATTTCTGGCATTTATAGCGAGGAAATGGCCCTTCAGAGCGGGACTGGGTTCTCCTGGGGCTCAGGGATCACCTTGCAGCTCTTCAGCTGGCTGTGTTAAACTAGCACTCCGTACCTACTTGCTCACCACAGAATTAAAGGTAATAATAATAATAAAGGTAATAATAATACAATTAATAGCAGTAATATTAAAGTAATAATAATAACAACCCAATAAGCACAATCCAAGTTGTGAGGTCTCCTGCTGCTAAGGAGCTGGTATGGCCATGCTATGTTTTGAGGATGTTCCGTCCTTCTTATAAAACCTTGTCATTTCCAAACTATGTTGATCTCAGATGTTTATAACTTTAACTTCCATGAGGCAGTCAGGTGTTTTAGGTTACGCCTGACAGTTCGAGTTCAGCTCTCTACAGCCTCTGTGGTGCTTTGGAACCAGCGCAGGACTTACATGTTTGCAGCCCACTTGGAGGACATCCCTGTTTCCCAGCTGGCTTCCGGGAGCTAATCAAGCAGAAGAGAATCAAGCTTGGCTTCTTGTAGGACCCTGGGTGTTCAGAGGAACTCACAGACTAGAGCCATCAGGGCTCCTCATTCCCAGACCTGGAGTGCCCAAGGGCTCCTCATTCCCAGACCTGGAGTGCCCAGAGCCATATCTGATCTCAGAGCAGTGTGTGGGGTGCCAGGTTGGTGGGAAGAGGCAGGCTGTAGCAGTGGGAGAGCCACAGCACAGCAGGGCATTGCTGCTGGGTGGAATCAGAGCAGAGCAAGGAGAGAAATGAAGCAGAGGTGAGGCTGCTGCATGATAAGGCCCCAGAAGCACCTGATGGGCACGGAGGTGCACACACACTCAGACCCTGTGGGGATCTCATTCAGTACAAGATCCCAGCACGATGTTCCTGAAGTTATGAGTTGTCTGCTATCCCAAAAATCGTGTCTGTGGAAGGACCTCCAGCACTGGGAGTGACAGCAGACACACTGCTTGTCTTGGGATGCTTTAAGGAACATGTGTTTATGGCTGATCCTGGTTTTAATGTTTCCACCAGGCCTGTGCTGAAAGACACACCATGCCTAGCAAATGTCTCTTTTGGGCTCTCAGCCTCGCAGAGCAGGCTCATGGGTGTCTTTGAGTGCTGCTTATCATTTGGTGCTGTTTCTCCATAAGCAGCTGCTATGGAAATAGCTCATTCAAGCTCTGCACTCCAGGTTTGTGTGCACAATGACAACATGCCTGTGGCTAAACAGGCAGAGGAGAACCTGTATTTTGTTTCCTTAAAAAAAAAAAAAAACCAGATGCCACTGCCTTTTACTTTAATAGAAATTCTGATTATTCCACAAACCAGCGCCTGCTGTACCAAGGTCTGCCTCTTTGGGGTGTGCTGCAGTGGCTGGGGGTCTTTGGAGTGGGCTACAGCTCCTGCCCCCATCACACACCCAGGCTCCTGGGCACAGAAAACAGAGATGCACTCATATGACAATGTTTATAAGTAAATATAGGCGCTGAGATATCCTCCTTGGAGTAAGAGAACCCAAAAATGTTCATAGGCTGAAGTGGAAGCACACAAGAAGTGATATTGGGTTAAGCATTAGGATGCAGCTTAAAGCATCAAAACTTTCCTTTCTTCAAGTTCTGCACAAAAATACTGCAGTAACCTTCATCAACATATCTAATTAGCTTTCCCTAGGGCCCATGGGATTTGGGGTCAAGAATACAGAACAAAGAGAAACATATATGTAAGGTCTGTTTTAAACCATAATGATCTGGTCACCCACTAACCAAAAATGCTGAAATAGCTCAGTAAATGAGTTTGTCTGATGGAGAACCACATGAAAGACCCTTTTAAGGAGTTCCCCACTGCAGACGTGCCACTCTGTTTTTTTTTCCCTAAGGACACCAGCTGTGGTTTTTTTTCCTCTCATCCTCTCCTCTCTCTGCTTAAAAAGTGCTACGCTCTTGATGAAAACTTCATTCCCAAAGCAAAGGGAATCATTAGTTGCTGACACTTCAAAAACTACCAAATCTTTCTCACTTGAGGAGGATGTAGCAGCCTTTCTCAGAGCAAGTCTCATCTAGAAGAACGCAGGCTATGGGGCCCTCTTGGGATATCCTTCTGGTTTCTCCTCAAATTAGAGAATTATCTTCCAAATTATGGATATAAGCAGTGATATGTGGGTAGCATTTAGGCCCATTTCCTAGTTCCACAGTCTGCATGGAACTGGGTTAATTGATCTACATTTCGTTGTTCAGTCTTTCCTGGCCTGGGATGACTTTTCCCCCACAGTTACATCACAGCTCTTTTAGCAGTTTGTGTGCTCTCTGTATGGATGATCAATTATAGCCAGAAGCTGTAAAAATCTAGGAAAAACTTCAGAGGACATGTAGCACTTACCAAGGTGCTGATGGAAGGACAGCCAAACTGAAATTTAACCCTCTCAGCCCTATGCCCTGTCCACCTGGGAATGGCTAGAGAATCATGGAATGGCTTGGATTGGAAGGGACCTTAAAGATCATCTTGCTCAAGCATGGCAGGGACAATTTCCACTATCCCAGGTTGCTCAGAGCCCCATCCAACCTGTCCTTGGGCACTTCCAGGGGTGGGGCATCCACAGCTTTGTACGTAAAGCAGGGCCCTTGGGTGTCTTACCAGTTATATCGTTCCTGGCAAAACTTTTTCTGTAAAATCCAAAAACCTGCCTCAGCATCCAGTGACTCCAGAGTATGGAGTTATCAAGACCTAATTACTTTGGTTTGCTTTCATGACAAGAGGAAGCATAGCAGAGCACTGTCAAAGTGGCTTGTTTCCATAAGTGCTGTTGGGAGAGTCTGCTGGCATTTATATGGTGAGCGAGTTCATTGGGATAGACTTATTATGGATTAAGTGGGAGCAAACACTCGACCTTAAAGCAGCAAAAAATACCAATATTATTCTTGTTATCTGCACATTGTCTTTACAAGAACACTCCTCTTTGTGTTGCTGGGTGGTTCTTTTATTTGGAGGGGAAGGGTTGTTTTTAATACTCCATAATAAGAAGACCCTGAAAAAATAAATAATCTTGCTGGGACTGGGGGAAGGGGGACTACCCTCAGTAAACCATTGTGTTTCCAAAGCTTTCCTCTACCGACAGCCTGGCTCTGGAGTCATGACTCTGGATGTTTATTATTGTATTAGCATTGTATATATTGACAGTCAGACCAGTAAAACTCTGCTAGAGTCATTCCACAAAATGCTGGTGAGAGAAAACAGCACTGAACGATCCAAAATAGTATTTTGTAGCTGTTTTTGTCTCTCGAGGAACTAGCAAACTGCAGTGAGTTTGTTCAGATGGTCCCTTTCTTTCCCATTTTTCCCTTATTTTGACTTTCTTCTCTTCTATGTCCTTTTCTTTTTTTTTTTAACCCATGTTGCAGCTGTTGGCATCACATCAGGCCACACAACTACTTGGTTGCATTTTTCAGGAGGGAGGGAGATAACCAAGCTAAACCCATCCCAAAGTACCTTGCATTTCTATAGTCTTGACGTGCAAACAGAAGTGAAAAAATCCTTTTCAGAGAGAAAAACTGATATTGGCACTGAGTGAGGGGAACAATCTACCACCTATCCAGATCTCAGTGCTTTGCTTGCAGGTTTTCTTCTTCGGCTGAGTTATCTGGATGGTGTGAGGTGGTGGTGTTTTCTAGATGCTCCCCAGCTGATAAGCATCCATTTCTAGGTGTCTCCTACTTGATAGCATCCATTTCCAGGTGTCCCCTGGCTGATAGCACCTTGCTGCAGTGCGCAGGAGTGGTGGGGCCATGGTTGCAGAGCCACACTGGCGCGCTCAGTGACAGAGACCAAACCCAGCAGTGCTGGTGTATGAAATCCACCTCAGGCTTGTAGCCTCATAAGGAAAAATATGCCCCAATAGAAGGCAGTAATTGGCAGAAAATAAGGCAGAGGGAGAACTCAGCTCGAGTCTGTTCTCATTATTTTTAAATTAGTGGGACTCCATTGCCTTCATGGGAGTTATTTCTGATTGATGCTCAGATAACTGAGCTCAGAATCAGATATGAGATGGATTGAAACCTTTTTTTGGGTACAGTTGTGTGACGTCCTGTGAAAATAGCCTGGAAAATGCTGTGTTTTGCTGGGCTGCCTGGCAGCACCATCCAACACCACGGTACCCTGCCCACAAAAGAGAAACGAAGCACTGACACATTTTGTGTCATCCCAAACTCCCCTGGTTTGCTGGGCATCACCATCAAGCACATAATGCCTTTTTCACAGAGCTGAGGACAGTCCCTCTGCAGAATGAACCTCTGCCTCGAGAGGTGTTCTACCCACAGGGAAAGCTGCTCGTTCAGCTAAGTGCAGTTTGCTGATGAATAGTTTGTGCTGGTGCTGAAGGCCAGCATTGCCATGGGTATTTGTACTTGTTTTGGTCTATCTGCTGTGGGCAAGCTTCACAGCTGGTCCTGCAAGCCCTATTTCTCCAAAAGGCGTCTTCACTCAGCAGCCAAGCTTGTTCTCCTAATTAATAACATTTAAAGTGGCAGAGGCTCTGTTTCTCCCAATGTTTCTTTCATTGCAGCGTTTGTGCTGCAGAGATCCATTGACTTCTCTCAGTCAGCACCAGTTAAACCTAACCAGACATTACTGAGGTTCTGCCACTCCTTATGTTTGTTTGTTTGTTTTCTTTTTTTTTTTCCTAATACCTTGGTTACACTGATTGCATTTCAATCAGAGAGAAAATGAGCAGGATCTGGAGGAGGCAGAAGAAATGGAACCTGATAGGGTCAGTGTATCACAGCAAGCCAGGCACTCTCACTGTGCTCTGTGGCAGCTCCAAAATCTCTCTGATGGCAGCGAAATTTTCACACTGTGGGCTTTGCTGGGGTTTAACTCTGCCCCTCTGAAGTTCTGAGTGTCTCAGGCTGTGCTATCTCAGACGTGCTCAGAGGTAACCAGGAGCAGAATCTGATATACAAATTGAGAGTAGAATAAAAATAGAGTTACAGTAGTATAGAGTTACGTAGATATATAAATAAAAGTAGAGGGAGCTATGAATGTCATTCAAAAACCCTTAGCTATGCTACAGGTAAAATTTGTCTGTTTTGCTCATTCAATCTGTGCTCATTCAATGTCATCAGAAAAAAACAGGTAATTTGAAGGACATAAGATGTGATAAATGTTTTAAAAGCAGAATACCAAAAGTTATTCTTTTATTTTGAAAATCTGCTTTTGCTAAATAGGTGAACATGTTATGAAACCAAATAACTGTACATTTACCTGTATGTATATGCACTCTGAACAAGCATGGGTTTGCTTCCTGACCATTTGCAGTGATTTAAGGTCCTGGCATGGCAGCATTATTGAAGTTGAACTTATTGAAAATACTTCAAAATACAGTGAGAAAAGCTGTGTTTCAGTAAGGCCTGAAGCTGTTGGACCTTTCCAAACAGAATAAGATCTTCAAAGTCCCAGAAATCCATCATGAAAGTGTAGTCCCAAACTTACCTTTTAAGGAAGTTTATGGTGTTTCAGATAAGACTGGAAAGAATTTCCCAACTTTCCAGCATTTGCCCATTTCTATAAACAGATGTAAACCCCAAACCTTTGACAAATCACTCGAAGGTTTACCCACTGCGTGTGCAATAGATCTGGATGCACTGCGGAGGTGTTCTGCCCCGGGAGGGGACCCAGAGGTGCCGCGGTGATTTCATGACCAAAGCCACTAATTTTTGCGTGTTCCCTTGTGTTTCCACCGCAGCCTCCGCGCACACAGCTGCGATTCAGCTGGGGATGGAGGGGATTTGTTTGCAGTGACATTTTGGGCAGCCTCAGAGCCGCCTTCCCCCGGCCTCAGCTGCATGAGCTCACTCGCAGCCTGCCCCGTGTGTGCGATCCAGCTGTTCCCGCATGCCTCCTGACCCCGGGCGCTTTCCCTGCCCCGCTCGGCCCTGCTGCCCTTCCAGGCTTGTCTTTGCCCGTCAAACTTAGACATGTGGAACATCATCTGATGACGTTATCGCCTAAAAGGAATGAAGGAAAAAAGAAAAAAAGAAAAGCGGGGAGTCAGAGCTAGGGTTTGGTCTGGCTGTTCCTGGCAGAGAGGCTCCGGGGCTGGAGGGTTACAGATGGATTTGGAGACCAACTCCTTATGTCTTCAACATTGTTTTAATCCTGTGGAAAGTCCCTGGTTTGGAGCACCTACTTTGCATTAGGATCAAGGATATTGTGTAATGAGGTGTTTGGTGGCCATTTCATAAATATTAAAGTGTGTTTACTAGGAAAGCAGATGGAATTTCTGCTAGTAGTGTCAAATACATTGTCAGCTGGGCAGTCTTCTGAAGGGGAAAACAAACAAACAAACAAACAAACAAAGTAAAGTTTTCAGGGCTTTTTTTTAAATTGTGGCCCAACCCGTTAACATCAGCTCAGCTGCTGATGCTTTGATTTTCTGCAGAAGGAGCTTCAAAACAAGTGGAAAAAGAGTGAGAAAGTAGGAGAGAAGAGACAAAAGCTGTCAGCAGCACAAATGCTCCTCATGCTTATGCACTTCTTTCCAAATAATCTCATCTTCCATTAAGGCTTTCCACTTTCCACAGTGTAAAACAAGTGTCTGTGAATCTTAAACCTAACAAAAATAATCCTTTATTGTTTAGCACTTAACTGCAGGTCACCACTTTCAATTCTAAGCAGAATAAAAATGACTGTAACTTGTAGGGGAAAAGGAAAGCACATCCTACATCCAATCTAGCAGGAGTCACTGAAGTACACAGGTAGATCTGGGAACATATTGTTCTGGTAAATGAAAATCAGGATTTTGCAATTGTTGGATGAGATAAATTTGGCAATCATTGGATGAAAACCTTTGTGCTTGTCAACTTCAGAATGGGCTGAGATGCCACTGAAAATTACTTACTGTTAAGTAAATTCATGCTAGCTGTGTCCTCCTGATTTGGGAGACAAGGCACTGGAGTAGTACAGACAAAAAGAAAGCTGCTTCCCTCATGGAAGATACTGAATAAGTCATTGATTCACAATATAAAAATATATTAATAAAATTTCAATAATCAATGCCTGGTTCCAGAAACAGAGCTGCTGCTGGATGGTTTGAACACCGGGCAATTAGGAAAAGTATGTGGCACATTTTTTCCTGCTGTGACTTTAGCAAGCCCATTGATTTTGGCAAAGCCAGGCTGGCTTATGCTACATGTACATGTATCTATATATCTATATGGGATCTCCTCAAGCTGTGGGATGGGCTGTAATAAAGTTGGGTTATCAGTATATCTCTCTTGAGCATGTCCAGCTCCATTTTAAAAGCAGTTTGCTAGGTTTTTTTAAACTGTTGCTTCTTTACAGCGAGCAAATTTAATGTGAAAATTGCTGGAAGATAATAAGGGTGGATCTTCACACTTCCACTGTGGCAGACACTTCAGCCACAGCACAGCCACTCTCTGATATTGCTTAGAAGCTACCTGTTCTTTTTTTGTCCTCTGATCTCATTCTGGTCTGCCCCTGACGGTCAAATAACATCGGTCTAATTAAAATCAGGCGAATATTTTGTGTCGTGTGTAATAGGTAATATAAAGTACATATGTAATGATTTAGCTGAACATCTGAGTTTTGGATAAAGAGAAGTTTTCATCTGGCATTAACTTCCCAGTGGGCGGAGAGCAGTGACTCCTGCCAGTCCCATGGGAGCTCTCTGATGGATGCTCATGCTACAGGAATTACTCAAGCACAGTAAATTCTTGTGGGGGTTTTTTTGGTAGCTTTCATTTGTATGGGAAAAATGATCATCAGAGATAACAGAAGGAGGTAGAACACCAGAACATTTTTGTGATACTTTTGTGAGACTGTCCCAATCTAATCTCTGTTTGGTTATGGGAGCTGGATCAGTATAAAACATTAGCAAATTGGGTCTCTGGCCTCGCAAAGCCAAACACAAATATTTAACCTGGCAAAGGATTTTTCAGTAACAATCCCCCAAAAGCCTAAGAAAGAGTAGGCTTTAAAATACTTTTAAGCTGATAATATGCTGATGTGCCAGGCTTCAGCCACTGCTCAGGAATAGCAGGCAGGAATCCTTTCCAGCCAGGGATATCTATTCAGAAACAGAGATATGGGTGTTGTTGTCCCTTAGGGGTGTTGAGAAATCCCTATTTTTCTTCTTCAGAATCTGAGACGTGAAAAGTAAATGCAAGTAATTTTCTGTAGCTCTGGCTGTGTCCAGTGCACCCAAGTTTTAAAAGTGCAGGGAGAGGAGATGGTTGATCAGTCACCAGAGGAACAGGTAAAGGGAGGGATACTTTACTGCTGAAAGAATGGTATTAATAATTTATGTTACCTCCAAGGTGTGTAGCTCTGTAATTTGCAGCATAAAACTATAAATCCTTCCCCCTTGTTTTCCAGATTTATATATCAATGGTGTTTTTTCCTATTTTGTCCTTAAATAGCTGGTTGCTGCCATTTCTGTTTCTCTTGGCTTATTTAGCAGTCTACAGAACACAATGACAGCACTTTAGAAACTTAGAAAATATGCACACACACATTCTTATGTGCATTGGCAGGTTGTAAGCAATGTGTGAATGTCGTTCTCAGAAGTCATTACCCCATATAAATGGTCTAACAGGAATTGAGAAATTTATTGAAACTCCCATCTGTATTGTGCAGGATAAAAAGGACTCTGGGAATGAAAAGAGAAAAAGAATAAGAGATCTTCATGCTTTGTGTGATAAACCAACTATTAATTCACAGTGTTTTCTCTGGGGACCTTTTTTCCCTTTTTATCCTTCTTTTGAGGTCTCTCTTCTGAGAGAAAGGATGAAGTGGATCACTACTCTGAATCAGTATGGACATTTCTGTGCTTATGTTTCAGATGTTTCTCCCACTCTCTACTCTCCTGACTTGGAGGAGAGTTGGAGAACCTACACAAGGAATCAGCTGCAGCAAAAGTTCCCAGAGTTTGGTCCCATTCACTACACTTCCAAAGGCCTTGGGTTTTATATTAGGAATGAGTGTCACAGCCTGAGCAGACCTCTTAAGGCAATACTGATTTTCATGGATGAGCCTCCTTCTCCAGTAGCCCTGGAGCACTGGTGCAGCACAGCAAAGGTGCAAACAAATGGCAGGGACTTGCTGTGGGCTGCATGATCCCCCAGATTACTTCAGACCAAACACGTGCCAAAGCTGCAGAGAAATGCCATTGCCAAAAGCCTGGTTCTGTAAAAGTAAACACTTCTTTTATTAAAAAATAATAATAATAAAAAAACCTGTGGATTTTTAACCCACCTTGGGCAGAGTTTTGAACATTTCATTTGATTTGCATTTGTAAATTGTATGGGTTTATACTTAGCCAAGACTCCAGGCCTAAATTCCCAGTATACTTGAAATGATGCTCACAAGGATGAGCAGTCACTCCAGTCCTAATAAGACACACTGATTTTTTCTTAGGTACAGTCAGGAACTGCTGTTTCAGCATAGCTCTCCCTATGAATTTTGAATACTATAAAAGTAAAAACAATCAGTGGATTAAGGGACTGAATTGCCTTGATCTACCCTCCAGGCATGGCACCTGCCTCATGGAGCTGCACTCCATCCTCTGGTGTTATAATTAATTTCATGTAAAGTGGAAGGGTCTTACTCTGATTTTCAGTGGCTCAGTGGGAAAGCACTGCTGCCAGATAAGCTTTTGGTGCTGAGTTTATGGGATTGTGCTAAAAATATTGGGATGCTTTGTTTGCGGTGCTGGTGATGTACATGTTCAGCTGACTCCTGAATATTTGTCATCAGCTGTACCATCACCACTGACTGTGAGGAACCAGATTTGAAGTGCTAGGTGTTCCCAAAAAAGGCTGTTTCCAAAATCAGGAAAGGAGAAGAGTAAATTTGTCTAGGTGTTTCATAAGCTGTATGAGAGCTCCTCAGTTAATTGAGGAAAGGGAAAGTGGGCACAGCTGCTTTATTTCTCTAAATTAAAAATACCTTGGCTTTATTCACCCCTCTAGGAGCCAGCCCAAACCTAGGAATTGTAACAGGATGGAAACACCTTTGCACCTTAATGAATAAAGGATTCTGAGTCCCGGTCAGATATGCTCAGGACTGCCATGTATACTCTGGTCAGATGTGCTCAGTATGTGCCATGGCCAAATTTAAAACCAGCCCATGAAATTGGGGGTGGAGAGACATGAATCCTGCTGACATCTCCAGCCAGCTGGACCCTGCCATCTCTGTGTGTCCCAAGGGAGCAGACCACGTTGTTCCAAGCCCTGCCTCGAAAACTTCCAGGGATGGGGCATCCACAGCTTCTCTGGACAAGCTTTTCCAGCAGTAAAGAATTTCTTCCTGACATCTAATCTAAACCTACACCATTTCAGTTAAAAGCCTTGGTTTTTTTGGTAATTTTTGTCATGTTGCAGCCCCACTACTGAGGAGAGCAGCACAAACACTGAAAGGTGCCTGGCTGCAGTTCCTGCCTCCCCTTTAAGTGCTGTCCAGGCTACATGGCTTCTGAGGAAGTGGTAGGACAAATTCCTCTATCGAAGGATCTGGCAGGGGCAGGGCTAAAAAATGAGCTTTTCCCAGGGAAATTCCCCTTGCAGCAACTGCCTGCTGCAGGGAGCAGAGCCACCTGCAGCCCATCAGCATGGGAGGGAAGGGTGATGAAGGCCAGGGGCTCTTCTGAGAAGTGTCAAAAAGCTGAACCTCCACAGAGATTATGAAGCTGAGCCAGGAGGACCTCGGAAGGGAGATGCTCATGCTTAAGCTTTTGTAAGGAATGTAGGCCTTATTGTTGCTATTGTTATCCTCATGTTTAATTATTATTGTTTCTTCTTTACGTAGATGTATCTTTTGCTAATTTCCACTTCAGGAATTTTCTTGAGCTCCAGCACTTTTTCTCCTCATTTCTTTCCTCTCTTCCAGAATTCCTTTTGTGTATTTGTTTTTCCTTTTTAAAATAAAAGGATTTTTACTTCTGTAATTTGGACAAGGGGATATTTGAAGGGGAGCATAAGTCTGTAGTCTTTCATGCTGCCCTACCTAAGCTCTGCTTGTTTTTTAATCTTAGCTACTGAGTTTGGTGTGTCTTTATCAATTCAAACAAAGGTGCTGATGAGGCACTGCACTTAAATCTCTGGGGCAGGAGTTTACAAGCACATCAGACACTCAAAGCCATCACCTTGAAGGCTGTCTGAGGAATCAGGCCACGGAGGCAGCAATGTGCTGCTGTATCAGCAGCGCTGGCTGTGTCTAATCTGCTGCTGAGGGCTGCCAGCACTGCTATTCCTGAGCTGGGAGAGAGCAAACCACCCAGATGCTGTTTGGGTAGACAAAATAGTACAAAAACTAAACCCAAGAAGATGTTTGGCTGCCTTTCCTATTGCAAATAGGAAATAGTCTGAAACAGAGGGCTTCCCTAGAGGAAGGAAATCAAGTGTTTACTGATGCTGATTAATTTCTGAAAAGATTTAAGAAATCTGTTTATACATGGGCTGGAGGTGATATCCTTTTGTCTGATGTCTGGGAAGAATGAAGACTTCTTCAATTTGCTTATTCAGACGTTAAGCTCTGCGAGGTGAACAGAGAAGGCACCACATTGCCTCATCACATCAGTCAGAAAACTCACAAAGAGCATAAGGCCACGAAGTCTGGATTCAGCAAGAACAGCTGACTTTGAAAGAGAGAAAAACCCTGTTTGTGGCTCTCTTTTCAGGCAGGAGCCTTTGAGCAGATGTCTGTAACACGCCTGCTGATCAGAGCGAGGGAGCAGAAAGTTGTGCCGTGCCATGCCTGCCGTGCTGCTGTCTGCCTGCCTTCCTCCCGTGCCTAATCCCCAGACTGCTGGGGAAGGGCTTTTAAAGCCTCTCCTTCAAGGCTCACATTTGACAGAATGCCCAGAGAAGCTGTGGCTGCCCCATCCCTGGACGTGTCCAAGGCCAGGTTGGATGGGGCCCTGAGGAACCTGGCCTAGTGGAAAATGCCCCTGCCCAGGGCAGGGGGTGGAATGTGATGATCTCAAAGCTCCCTTCCAACCCAAACCATTCCATGTTTCTTGATATTTATAAATAGAATGAGCTGAAGAATGTGTTTTACCCAGGAGAGTGAGGGCAGACACAAGAAAGTCAGGCCTCAGTAGGCCAGACTTAGCTCAAGGTGAGGATTTGATAACGAGGTCAGAGCATGAGATGATTTCTGAGCTGAGAGCCAATTGCTCCATGCTACAGGCACAGGGCCACACTGAAAGTGGAAGGGGGTGATGGTCACAGTGTAGGAGAAAACCCAGGCAGGAGAAAATCCAGGAGATCCAGAGAGGAATGAGAATTTATGGATATGGTGGACTGCAAATAGGGGTCTGATGGTGATATGTTTTAAATTGACTTCCTAGAGTAATTTAATATTTACAGATGCTGGGAACACTTTGATGGCTCTGGTTTGCTCAGAAGGTAGAGTTAATGTTTCAGCACTCAAAACACCAGATGCATGTGAAATCTCAGCCTGTAGTGATGCAATAAATCGTTGATCAATAGCAACTAGAGAAGTTCAAGAAAGTGTTTAAGAACAACAAGTACCATCCATTTTGATTGCAAATGGATGCAACAGGCTAGGCTAGGTTGGGATAAAAACGTATGGTTCTTCTGCGGACCTAATCCCAAAGAAAGTCTGGTGTGGTGTGCAAGAGGAAACATTTTTCCCTCATTATTGGGCTCAGAAGCTGGTTGTTATTCTGTAAAGAAGAGTCAACTTGATTTTCCAAGTCTTACTTGTTTACTTGTAGTCTGTTGGTGTTGTAAAGGATTTCTTTCTCGACTGTAGCATGCAAGTCAGGAGGAAGCAGAAATTATTGTTCTGGGGAAATGATCTAAAACACACTCTCCCTCCTATGCCTGTCTGTAATAACTCCTTCATTACATGACCATGGAATTCTCTTTCATTCATGTAGCATCCTGTTGGCAGCTCTCCCCTATGAATTTCAGGTAAGCAATAGTGTGAAGAGACCATAATAGGCTGTCAGATGTGGAAAATGCAGCGTCAGTATTTGGGAAGTCTGAGTTATAAGGATTAGATTTGGAGGGGGAAGAGGTGATCGAAGGAAGCCTGGGGCCTGAATGCTTTTGTAATGCTGGCTCCATGTCTGCTGTACTCCTAATTAAATCCTGCTCCCCCCAGCCTTGTGCAGATGGCGGAGTGTCGCTGAAGCCTCTGTTCAGCGCATGGCTTGTAGCACCACTCAGATGTTGCCTGGGTTGTTTAAGTTGCATGGCATTAGTAAGGATCTGGAGAATGACATATTTCAATGGTTTCATTGTTTTATAGGGTTCTGCAGTGTTGTGATGAAAACACCTTATCCAAATTGACATCTTCCATACCCAGTGGAGTGCAGAGATGGGAGGGAATCAGCAAAGAATGAGAAAGTTTCTCTGGTTTTTTTGTTGTCATTGCAGAATCAAGACCATACTGAGCACTTAAAGCTGAAGTCCAACACAAGATAATAAACAACCAACAAATGGAACTTAGTGATGCCTCGTCATTGATTTTTTTAAAGTTTGCATTATGTCAAAGTCATATCAATCTCATGATTATTCATGAGATTGATATGACTTTGAAACTGACAAATTATTTATATATGGTAATGACATTTATAATTACTGTAAAATTTAATTTAGCCTTTATTTTACTTTTCTCCCCCACTTACTGCCTTTTCACCCATTATTTAGCTTGTTTGTTGGAGTTGATTTGTGTGGTTTTTAGTCTGATACATGTGTTTTTAATATACTGGGAAGATAAAACATTGCCTCTTGTCAATCCAGTTGGAGTCTGTGGCCAAATCTCAACCTTACAGAACATAAATGAGCCCCTGTTATTCTGTGTATATGGAATCATTTCATTCTTGTCACTTTATGTCCAGGTTTGGGTTAGTATAAGGGCTTCTCCTTTTTTTCCCTTTCAACCTCCTCCTCCTGAGGAAGGTGTGGCTGTCTGCTGGTATTTTTCATCCTTCTGCGGCCTAGGACACACTTGAGGGAATACGAACAAAGAAAGATTGAGGGATTAAACAAAAAACCTGTCATTATTTGAATGAAGAAGCTTTCTGCTCTTCACAGAGAGCATCATGAGGCTGGTTCCTTCAACACCACCCATTTTTTTCTGCCTTGGAATCTGTTTATTCAGGCCATGTCTATTCTTGCTGTCAGTATGGGCTGGTCAGTACTTCCAAGGTGTCTGTGGTATAAATAATATCCATGCCTGTCCCAAAGCCATGTGGCCTTCACTGGATGCCTTTACAATTGCCGAGGTCATTACTCTAATAATGAGCTACTCTTCCCTTACCTCATGAAAGTACATATTCACCCTGATCTTTAAACTTAAAATATTTTAGCAGACAAGTCTTTCAAGGCGGATTTTTATTATTTCTTTTTTCTTAAAATGGTGTATTGGGAAAACAGTGTTTTATAACCCTGGTGCATAATTTTCAAAACAGTATATTCGTAGGACAAATGCCAATAAGCTAGAATGTTACACAAACAAGAATGCTATAAATTGTGTGTGGACTATTTACATAAAAACTTCAGCTAGAGAATTTACACAATAATTCATTTTTAAGCATTTTACAACATATTCAGTAGGAAAGAGGAAGGTAACAGAGTTAAACCATTTCTTTTGTAACTCAGAAGTTTGGAAAGGAAGATTTATTGGATGGTCAGTCATATTTTGCATAGTCATGAACAATAAAACCTAAAGTTGCTGCAGCTGTACTTATTTGACAGAAAAGACTGTTAGAAAAGTTCTGTTAATGCTTAATATGTTGCTCCACAGAAGCTACCTTAATGTATATTACAGCTGAAACATAAACCCACCTGTGTATACAAAAATTAAATTTTTTTTGTTTGTCCCCTGTTTTTTTCTCTCCCTTGATGTGGCAGTTAATAATAAAAAAAGAAGAATTGTGATTTACTTAAACTTGTTAAGTCAAGGGAGAGAAAAGAAGAAAGTTTCTTATTGTGGTACACTCCTTTTTGAGGAAAACTTCAAAACTTATGAGGATATGACAAAGCACAAAACTCATTTTTCTTCAGCAGAGTAGCCACTGCAACACACAAAAAAATTTGAATCTAAATGCTCCTGTCAGATATGCTGCTTGAATATTCTCATTTGGAGGGAAATGTTTTCTTTCCATCTCTTACAATAGTATTTTTTTCTATTATTTCTGTTCAGCTTGAAAAAAAAAAACCCAAACAAGCCCAAAACTATATTAAAAAATTCAGAAACTTAATATTCTACCATTTCTCAGCACTCATGATGTCAAGTAGTCTGAAAAGCTGCCTTGATCTCAATACCTATAAGCACCTGGCATTCCTAGAGGAGTGGCATACTCTTGGATACTGCTCTTATTCAACACAGTCTTTGCAGATTCAACAAGAAACATTGGAACATATTTTTTAAAGAATTCCTTACATTGAGGCCAAACCCAGCCTATATTTTAACAAAAACCATTGTGGATCCTCCCTTCTTGTATGGAAATGGGTAGTTGGTGAATTCCCCCACTGAATTCCCCATTTCTAGCCTGGTTTTAGGTTTCCATTGTCTTCCTGGTGACCAGCTTACACATTCAATTGCATTCAATAACTTCTGGTTTTGTAAGTTGAAAAACAATGTGCTGCAGGGCAACATCCCAATCCCATTTGTTTCTTTGGGGACAACGCAATGCTTGGGAAGACCATCTCAAACAATTAGGGTTAAATTAATCCTGGGACACAGAGGCATTTCTTTCCTTTGGCTCTTTGGAAGGAGAATAGTCTTTTATCTTCTTTTGTTTCTTCTGTCATCTTTGCCAGAATTAAAGGCAGGAATGGAGTTGCACCACTGATCATATGCCTGTATAATTTTGTTAAATGTGTGGGGGTTTGAGTCTATGTATATATGTAGAGATGGTGAAATTAACACATTTTTTTGAACGTGTGACTGACTGAAAGTTGGAGTGTTTAAGTTTACACACATCTGATTTGGTTAATGTTAAGTGTTTAGGTTCATGATAAGTGTTTAGGTTAATCTGTGTCAAATTGACTGGAAAACCCCGGAGAGCTGGGAGCTGAGTCCTGCTGGAGTCATGCATAGGAAGGAAAGGCCAATTGAACTCAAAGACAGGCTTTTTGCAATGTTAGACAGAATTGATGGACTAATGATCCCTCATCACGTTTTTATTCCACAGCGAATCCTGGTTTTGGCCACTGTTTTGTAGCATGCCATCTTGATTTAATGTACAAAGTGCTTGAGCTGTTGGATATGCCCATAAAGTGTTTTATCTCAGTTTCAGGTTTTAAATTTTATGTCAGTAATAAGCACCTACATTTCATTACAAGTTAACAGGACTGTGTGATTGTAAATCACTGCAAATCTTTTTCCTTCCGTAGTAGAGGAGTAAACTTCATTTTATTTCCACATGGCTCAAGTGCAGTAATCGGATGAGAGAGAAAACAGTTTACTTGATCCTTGGATATAAATACAAATTCATCCTCTTCAGGATAAACTTTAGTCAGGGTTAATCCAAATTTAAATTTAAGTCTTGCTTCGGCCAGCACTTCAGTGTGCTTTTAAGTGCAGCAGTCATAAATAAAATTCCAGGAGAACAAATCAAGTTGAGTGACATCTCTTAGCTTGTTCCCTGGAGTTCATTGTCCTGCCTCTGATGATGTATAACCTCCTCTAAAAGACATATCAATATGTTTCTTTTAAGCTGATAAGCATGCCCAGGTACAGCTGCATTTAGTTATGTCCCTGCTGTCACACTGTTCTGTGCAATGTCTGAACCCCAGCAGGGGTGAAACCTTACGGTGCTGGGAGCCTCAGTGGAGCTCTCTCTGAAGATGTCCTTTATGAGGCGTGGGGACTTCTATGTTTGATTTACCATATTTCTGCACTTTCTTTTTCTTTTCAGCTTTGTCCTTTATTTTCCAGTGTTTTACAGCTGTGTCAGTCAGTCTAATAAAAAATATTGCATCTCTTTGCTATGCTAGTGATTCCTCTTCTGTGCCTTTAGACTGTTACAGCTGCACCAATACTGCTGCTATTAAAATATTTACATCAATCTCTTTTGTTGTTCTTGCTAGTTTTTCTCAAAAGGAATTGGAGTTTGCTGTGGTAAATACACTTTTCTTTAGAAAAGTATAATGCTATGGATAGGTAGTAACTTTATAATTTTATGCAATTTAACACCAATTTTTTCACCATTTTAGGAAAGAATAATGAATTTCATATTACTTTATGCAAGCAAAAGTAGGTGGTCTTTGAGAAATGTTAATGAAACACCCTATAAATATTAAATTATAAATGTTAAACTCTGTAAAGTTAAAGCTGTAATACAAAAAATCCAAATGCTACAAAATTAAACAGCAGATATTGTCTCTGTTCCAGATATTGTAAAGCTCATCCTGAAATGATCCAGCTTGAAAAAATTGCCACTTTCAGTGAGAAATGAGGCTCAGGCAGAGCTCAGGTTTTTAAAATGCATCCTCTTGAGCACAGGGGTCACTGGCAGAGCTCCAGATGTTGGTGTGATTAGGGGTAAGAGGGGGCAGTTTGGTCTCTTCTTCATCAGCAGATCTGCTCCCTCCCTCCTCTGGGTGGCTAAACCCCGGGTTTTGTTTGCCCTGACCTCATGGAGGGATGGCTCAGCATGCTGGAATGATTTTCTGGTGCTACAATGGCCTGATAGAATTTGGAGGAATCCAAGCACGAGAGCTGACACCACTATGACAGACAAACCCTGGGTAGCACAAGGTTTCAGAGTACTTGCAAATGCTTTTGAGAATTGCCTGAATTCTCATAAATAGGCTTTCTATGTGGGTTCAGAGCAGTCAGATTCACACTTTGATGTATTCATTGTTAAAAACTGTATCTCTCCTGCTAGGAAGATGTCTGCTCCACTCTTGAGTTGCCAGCAGAGAGCAGGTTAGATGGCAGGCTTTTTTCTGGCAAAAAGAGAAACAGCAAGAAACTGCAAGAGGGCCCTTTCTTATCAGTTTGGGGTGAGTAAAGAAGAGATCAGTGTGTCAGGCTATTACTCAGCTGTGGTGTGACTGATTGAGGGCTGTAGCTTTTACAGGGCTGTAAGGCTGTGAGGACTTTCATGTCTGCACAAATAATGCAGCAAAAGCAAGCAAGCCAGTTGGCTGGAGTAATGGGTATTAAAAAGAACCTGAATAATTAGCTTGTTTAATAGAGAAAATGTTAAAGGCAGTTATTATTTTTCCTTTAGGTTTTCAAGGCCATGATAGTGTCTTACAAAGAGTAGTCAAGCAGTAATTGTGTGCCCAAGGTGTCTTTAGTCAGCCAGACTAAATTATAATTCAGCTGAGAGGCAAACCTTGAGCTTTTGGTATTCCATACAAACTTCTCATAATCTTTTTTGGTGGCTTGCACCTATTTTATTTCAAGCTTTTTCATTTTAGTTTTCTCCCTCTCCCTTCCTGGTCTTCTCATCAAAACTGGTCATTTAGATATTGTATTTTTACCTGAATTTTACCAAAATTGTCCCATGGTGTATTTATCTCCTTAAAAGGAGATACATTGTTTTATGTTTGGAAGTTCCTGAGCAAGCTTCTAAACACAGCATCACTGCAAATGCCTGTGTCTTGCAAGACTGAAAGTATTCAGCCTTGTGAATCTATTTCCTTAGCCACATTGAGAAAAAGTACTATGAAATCACTGTGGAGAAGTTCATCTCTGCATATGTTATCACAAGGATTTCCCTTTTAATGGGGAAAATATTATTAAGCTCAGACTGTTATGAACAATCTAATTTGTCTGGGCATGTGATATCCATGAGGAACAGATAAAAGAGAAGATTTAATAGTTTCAGTCCTTGGCAGTGTATTTTGTTCCAGTAACCACATAGAATTTAAGCTGTTTGTGTTAAACTGGAACAAAGCTAGACAGAAGAAAAGAGAGATCATGCTGACTTTCACAGCCAGTCAGAAGAATCCTTTTGGAAACTTACAAAAGGGTGAAATATTCCCTTCCCCAGAAAAAATTCTTTAGGATGAGTAAGCTCCCATTTGTGTGGTTCCTCTGAGGTTGTTCAGAACAAGAGAGTATCTTTCTTCTTGATCAGCTGAGTGGCTGCCAGGTGCTGGGTGTCACTAAAGCAAAAATGTGGCACTTCCTGCAATCTGAGTTTCCTACAAATTACTTTATAAACGTCTTTTTACTACCTTTTGTGTGAGCATTAGGTGAATTCCCAAGGTCAATCAGTCGTTTTACATCTTTTGCCAAGTTTTTAATCAGACTGAGCACAAGTTATCTGCTAGTGAAGCAGAGAGAGTAATAATTTATGAATGTTTGGGCACCACTAAAGCCCAGTTTAGGGTGTGAATTCAGACTTATGGGCATACCTGAATGCAGAGGAAGAAAATGTGAGAGCTGTAGCCTGGACAATCAGAAGAGGATTAATAAAAGCAGTAAGTCTGTGCTGTCTTGAAACACCTTTGCCTTGATGGCTGGATGTGGCCAGCCACACAGGAAGGAGTAGTCCAAGCAGCTTTGTTTCTCAGTTTCTCTGTCTGACTTCCCTGGCTCTGCTCTGTGTGTAACAAAATTCACATTTAGTGCAGAAAGAAACAGAGGAGAGGTTTTACAGTAAGTCTGTGATCAACCTACCGTGTGGATGGAGAATAAAGAGATGATTCACTCTCCATCTTTCCTACTGTGCTTCCTACTGGCAACCCACCTTGTCAGAGCTGAAAAAACCAGGAACCATGGCAGAGATCCAGGGGAAGGTTTTCCAGCAAAGAAAAGGAAATTAGAGGGCAAATATAATATTCAGTTAAGTGTTGGTAAAGAAATATTTTGAGAGTTTGCTAAACTTCTCCTCAGCTCCCATGCATTATTAAAGTCACTCGAAATTAATAACTTTCCAGTACTGGCTGGCAGCTGAAGAACTTCCATAAAGATGAATTAACTAAGAAACGAGGGAAAAGCTCGCATCAGAACATAATGGCATTGTAAGTTGCACAAGAGCATTTGTCAGAGAGGAAATTATTACTAAATGCTACAAAAGAGTCCTATAACAAAGGAATCTTATGGGAGGAAATGTTCAGAGTTTTTTATGGTCTGTTCTCTATTTCAGTGCCTGATGTAACAACTAGCTCTAATGTGCACAGTCAAGGTCATTTGGTGGAACTGGAGCCAGCAGCCATTTGTTCCAGCAGTCCCTCTATTTCTTCTCAGGTCTGACTGAATTCCTGGAAGATTTTCTCCCCATTGTTTAGCAGAGGCTGTGTGAGGTCTAGGAGTCGTCTCCTATTCTTTTCTTTTTATTGCCTTCTTTATAATTTCCCATTCTCTGTTTTCGTTACCCTGCCACAGTTCATTCTCTCCCAGAGATGCTATACGCAAATTCTGTCCCCAGAGGACAAACTCTGTACATATAGGTACAAAATCCTTGTCTTTGCTTTCACAGTTTTATGCATCTTCAAGATGTATGGTTCCTGTTCGAATTTCTCTAGCGTGCTCCAGAATCAGAGGAACTTTCTCTGGCTGGGAAATATTCTCAAGCCAAGAAATCTGGCTAGGAGTCACGATGCATTTTGCCTCCTGCTTGTGTGCCTCCGCACTTGTGAGGTCTTGCAGTGTTTTGCAAGTTGTAATAGTTGGAGCACAGCTTGGGACTATTCGGCATTACTCGGTTATAAAGGCTGACTCTTCATGTAAAACATGAATCCTTGAGCTTTATATGCATGTGTTTTATAAAAATTCCTCTCAGACGTGTCACCGCCGCTCATTGGAGGCATCTGAGCACCCCACTATGTCATCTTGGGAAACTGCCACAGATCCTAAAACCAGACCACCACTTGTAAATTTAGTGTGGAGCTGGGCTCGTCCTTCGGCAGGAGGAAGGGAGCAGTCTTATCCTAAGAAAAATGGGAATGCAGCTCTTGACTACACATCCAGTGAGCACTTCCTATCCATGGTCATCAGGATATGCAAGTGTCTGCCTGTCCAACTTTAAGTTAATTTTAAGAAGCAACATTTTTTAAGTGGTTAAAAATACATTAATTAAATAAATTAATCCAAGTTCTGTCCCAGACTGGATTGTGCTAGAGTGACTCTGTTCAGCAAAATAACTACTTGATTTTCATTAGTTGCTATGATTTTATATTGACAGCATTTTCCTGGTTATTTCTGGATTATAATAGAGCTCTGTTTGAGCTCAATGAAACCATGATATTTTCAATGGGGAGTTTGGAGCGTTAGCTAAAAGAGTGATTAAAACTTTTCAGATTTATTCAGATCAGCCCGATCCTTAATCCAGAGTTTTAAACCAGATAATCCTTTGTTTCATTTTCACTTTCCCTCAGAAATGGCCGTGTAACTAAGGGATCTTTCAAGATGCTGTTGTTGCAAGCAGCTACACAAGGAAACTAGGTAGTTTATAGAAAGTCTCTCTCCCGTCACCAAAATTTAACTATACCGGTTTTTATTCAGGAAAGTAGGTGCCATTAAATCATGAAATTGCTTATGATAAAGCCAAAGAAAGTGTGAGTGAAAATGTAAACACAATGACGACTCATTGGTGCCAAAATTAAAGCTTATATTACACCAGCTGATAGCTAGCTGCAAGTCAGAAATATGATACATTAAAATAAACAGTCCGAGATTAATCTGCAGCTATCTGGCAGAGCATGAATTAAAGCACATTTCAAATAATGTCAACATCAGTTTAATTCTCCTTCCCTTACACCCTCCTCCATTACCCAGCCTCATACACATGTTTTTAGTTGAATCCCAAGGTCAGGGATGGACTTTTAGCTGGTGGACACACTTCACATGCCCAGACGTCTGGGAGCACAGTAATTTAGCAGGAAATTCCCCAGGTCATCCGGGAAAAGAGTGAGGCTCTCCATCACTTGTTTTCAGAATAGATCACAGTGAGACCTTGGAATGGTTTTGGGTTTATTATTTATGTTTATCTCAATTTCTAGAAAAAAATTCATCTGATGTTTGAAAGTCAAGTTTGTCTTAAGGCCCTCATTACTGAATATCACCTACAAGAAAATTTTAGGGTCTCATTGCAAAGAGCTGCATGCCAAGCAAAATTGAGTAGTGTTTGAATTTAATATTGGAGAAAGGGCAGATCATAGGAAAATAAAAACCACTCCCCTGTAGTGCAAGATATACTTATATGGCTCTGTTCACTTGGAAATCTGTTCTCGTTGATCTTAGTCTGACTCTCTGCAGGGTTTCCTTGGTCAAGGGGGCTAAAATTGATTCAAGGCCCAAAGCTCTTCAGCTCAGTGTTGACAAAACCTAGAATCCAACGTCCTTGTGTCAACACGCTCTGACTTTCTTGGATCTTCAAACCACATTCTGCTCTATGACCAAAAATGGAAGGTGGATCACAATGAGAAACATATGGCTGGGAATGGAATTTCAGACTGGAGGAGAAGAAAGGAGGAGGAGGAGGACAGAGGTTGAGAGGAAAAGAGCAGAGTAAAGTAGAAAATGAAAAGAGAAATTGAATTTAGGCTCCTCTATTAGGGAGAAGAAAAACAACACCCTCAGCTCTCCTGGTGACCTTACGTGGGAACCTCCTAGAGCTTTGTTTTTATGACTTCTCTCTCTTGCATTTATTTCCCCTCTCTGTTATTTCTGTAAGGTGCTAGACATTAGATTTGGGATAAGCTGGAAAGCTACAAATTTTGAGTTATTTACCTGCTTTCCAGGGCATTCCAAAGGGGTGTGCAATATGTCTGGGTATAGAGGCAGGAGCAGCTTTTCAAATGAAGACGTTTGGCTGTGACTCTGTAGTTAGAGGCTGTTCACAGAAATGTCTGAGGCAAAAACTCATTCAATTAGGTCATAATTAGAGCTGACTGAAGGGCAACAACAGCTCTGCTGTGTGGCAACTTGTGAGGTCCAGCAATTTGGGTTTGCTCAAACGCGGCCTTATCTACTGGGAATTTAAAAATGTCCACTTTTCATTCTGACGTGGAGCAAAGTTTGGGGCTTTTTGTTTGCTTTTGCAAAACGCTGATACATTTTTACAGGGTGCGGGAAGCAGCCTTTCAGTGAGCTGTGCTTCATTCCTTGCGGGAAAGGACAGTGCCTGGGCTGGCCTCTACTTGGATCATGCTGCCCTTGGGGACACTGCTGGCCCTCGCTGGTGGCTGCAGAGGGACTTGTGTCCAGGGCAGGAGGAGCTGTCTGGCTTCCATGGACACAGGTTTCATCTGGGATTGACACTGCTGCATCATCACCTCAGCTGGGGCAATGGTTTAAAGAATTGCTCTCTATTTTTGGACAGATTGCCATGAAAAGCCGTGTCTTACAGCATCTCAAAGAGCACAAGGTGCCGTTGTTTAGACAGATAAATTTATCCTGTGCTGCCCATTGTATGTACAGTCACAGTTGTGGGCTGTTCAGGGCTCAGAAATATCTGCTTGTATCATATATAGCTGTTTTTATCATGTTTTAAGCGGTCTTCTTATTTTAAAAGGACCAGAGAAAAGGGAATTTTCCTGGCTGGATGAAGATGTTTCTTGCTGTAGCTTTCCAAACTGTGTCAAACATAGAAATAGGGAAAAACAGTACCAAAAAAGAGATGCACGTGATTCATACCAAGTTCCCTGTTTCTAAAAATGATGGTTGAGTGCAGATGATAGAATTGCACTGCTTCAGAGCTAATAACACTTGATAACCAAAATCTTGTCCCTTATTTTGACAGCATTCCCTGTGGACATCATGGGGGCAATGGCTCAGAGGTAACATCTTAAATGTAGTGTCTGCTACTGGATCTTCCTTCTAAATTCACTCTATATCGACCCTCCTCTCATCTAAATTCTTAACAGAGTTCCTACTGATTACACCAAGTGCAATATATATAATTATATTTTAACCAATATTATAAATAATAAAGTGCAGCTGATTATAAATGATTCTTGATTCATCAGCATGAAGATTTAGGGGTGGAACAGATAATCAGGTTCCTACTGGTGGGTGATTCTTTACATGGTCTTGAGAAATTACATATGGGTGAAGAGTGTAGTTAAACACTGATGTAAGTGTCACTCTGTGCTGAGATTTCCAACAGGGAACCAGACTATATCTTTAATGAGTACCCCCATCAGACACAATAAACACGCCTCAGATTTTGGTTTATAAAATTATCTTGATATGGTATTGGCCAAGCCTGTGGGTCTGCTAACTGCATTATGCAAATGGATATCTTGGAGCATTCTAAATTTGTTTGCTTTTCAAACAGCATCAGCAAAAATCTGGTTTCGTACAGCCCATTAAACACTATGCAGTGCAGACTGCTTCAAAAATAGCATAAGCTAAACATTGATGGTTTTTAATAAACCAGACTTAAACACTGAGTAAGTTTAATAAAGCGGATACTTAAGACAAGCATAATGAAAGGTGAAGGTCTGTTTTCTTTTTATTTCATTTCTTAACCTCTACTCTTCGATCCTGTGTTTGGTTTGGGGTTTAAAACAAATCATTCTCTTAAATGAAGTAATAAGAGAAGTAGAGTGAAGAGCCGACCTGCGCAAAGAAATTTATTGCAGAGAAACTAGCAGGCAGGGAGAAAAAAGTTCCTATATTAACTACAAAACAGTAAGTGCTAAGACTTTAATAACTTCATTGCAATGAAAATGTTTTTCATAGAGTCAAAACAGATTAGTTGCAAGAAAAAATATTTAGTTCTTCTACTTGAAGCCAAATGGTGAAAATTTAAGTTAATCTAAATAGATTTATGGCTCTCATCATAGTCTGTTCCCTCTGATGATTTGGCACATTTTTTGCTGTAACCAAACACCTTGAGACTCTACTCAGGCTAGAGAGAAAAGAGATCATGCTTCCTTTCTATAACCTCGTGTCTCTCATCTCCCTTAGTTTGTGTGACTGCGATGCCTTCGCACCTTTCTCAGAGCTGGTCTGGAGGAGGTGCAGGTAAATTGCTGCCTTTTCTCAACTTCGACAAGTTGTGGGCGTATTTGACTTCACATTTTAGGATGCATTGCCTCTCTTTACATTAGTAGTTTTTGCAGCTGCTCCTAATTTCTTTTGCCAGCCCTACCAGGCTTCAGTAAAGGTAGAAAATTCCCCTCCAAGCTTCTGTCAATCTATTGAAAACAGCCTTGTGCTTTGAATGTTTCAAGCAGAATTGTTTCTAGACATAATTAAAAAAAAAAAAAAAAGGCCTGTTTCAACATAAAGCGGAGAGGAATAAATTTGGAAGTTCTAATTTCGAAGAGGGACATACATGTATGAAATCTAGTTTAAATTTATTTATGTGTGAACAGTGGCAGGAAGCATTTATCAGTCACATAGCAGTACGAAGGTACTGTGTGTAGAGGCTTTCTTTGGAGACAAGGTATTGAAAAGGCATCGACACGTGGAGGAAAAGGAGAAGGTTGTCTGGTTTGTGTATTTATGTATAGATGGGCATTCAGTTATGATTATTAATAACCTCTAACAAATTTATCCAGAGGTGCCTCTATATTGCAGTTGTATAAGATATAATTTGAAACTATTAGATTACAGCACTGTAGTAACATATTATTTTAACAGTACCTTTTTTGTAATTATTTTTTTTCTCCAATTTGCCTTCTATTCAGGGAGAAAAAAGAAAGTTTTCCTATTGATGGCATTTAAACTAGGGCCACTGGATTATTGGAAGGAGTTGGTTACAGTGGACAGACTGTAACTCAGACAGCTGTGAGCTGGTGATTGGAAAAGGTGCCCAAGACATATGTGGGTTTTACTTTGTTGAAGAGAAATTTTAGAATTGGGGTTTCTTTTCCAGGTTTACGAATGATGTGTTGCTAAAGCAGAGGGAAGTCAGAGTAGGTAAGAAAGAAATAATTCTTCTGACAGAAGTGTTAGTGAGGTTAATTAGCAAAGTTACCCAACAAGTTTTTCTACCAGCACATTATTTAGAGATTCTATTGAGCTTCTATTTGGTCTGTTTTTTAGGTAGGCATTCCAGACAAAATCAAATTAGAAAATTCTGTAAACTTCAGATGACATTCCCTAAATAGGATCTCCTTTAAGTGAGTTTAAAAGTTACAGATATACGTTGATAAAAAATTATTTTTTCATCTTTGCTAGTAAGACAGTCCAGATGTCATGAGATTCCCACTTGTTTTTGTTTTTCTGCAAGTGGGTATAAACTTTCCTTCTTAGATAACTTACACAAGCTTAGGATTCAAGGGATGATGATCTGAGAATAAAGCTTAATCAAGATTTTGAAAAAATATAGTCAACAATTTGCAAAGCGTTTGCTTCTAGTTGTAGTGGTGTCAGTACTCTATTTGACTGAAAGCTGCATTCTTTTTCTCCTGAGTGAAAAACCATTTTCCTATGCTCCTACTGTCACCAATGTGCTCCAACTCTCTCAATATTATAAGCAGGAAAATGTGTTCTCAGAGAAGCTGCACTGTCTTTCCTGACACATTTAACCTGTCCACTCTGTTATTCTAAATTCATAAAAATAATTTACAGAAACAGAAAGAGATCCTCATTTTAAGAAGAATAAACATGACTGTCAGGCTAATGGAGATGGGAGATGAGATGGCAGTATGCTCAGCAGGTGAGGTGGGTCCATTCCCAGCTTTCTTTAGCACCATACAGAGAAGCAGAAAAAAGCTTTCCTGTTTTTCCATCCCTTCTGTTGATAGGTAATGCTGGGAAATTCTGGTTGCAAGGCAGCAGCAATTTTGGGGAGTTTTGTTTAGGTTTCTTATTGGTTTACTCTCACAACAATCTCAGTTCCTTTGGGAGTTGTCCTTGTGGGAGAGGGGGATTTTTGGAACTGTGAAAATGTGCAAGTCCTGTATAACATCACTGTAGTGGTTCAGACAGTGCTTCTGACAAGACTAACAGTGATAACATGCAGAGACAAATCTCAAGTGACTGTTTATACAAGATAATCTCGTTGCAGAACATTGGAACACTTGTTACCCCCTCCCCAGCCAGGCACACCCTCCCACCCTCATCCTGGTGGGGGCTCATGGATAATTCCATGCAAGCCTCACTTTCTGCTGGGTGGATCAGTTATTTTTTGCCACTTCAGCTGAAAATCCTGAATTTGTCATGTGACACACTAAGTAACTCCGCTCCTGACCCCAAAGTTTTCAACTGTGCAGAAGACTCAGTACAGTACTCAGTGCTGTGGTAACTCTGAGAAACCAAATACTATCCTTTTAACTGGGTCCCAGACTTCTCTGAGAGGGGAAATCTGTCTCTTCCTTCAAGTAACAAGTGGCAGGACAAGAGGAAACAGCCTCGAACTGCATCAGGAAGGTTGAGATTGGGTATTAGGAAAAATCTCTTCACTGAAAGGGTTTCAAAACATTGGAATAGGCTGCCCAGGGATGGAGCTGGTGTCAGCAACCCTGGAGGTGTTTAAAAAATCTGTGGCTGTGCCACATAAATTGTACATCTGCTGCATGAGGGATCCTGGTCCTTCACTAGCTGGAGAGGAGGCAGTTGGGTTGACGTAATTTAGGTATTTTGAATCTTTCTCTTGAGGGGTTTTTCCACAGTCAAGAGTTAGAAGCTGAGTTATTTTCTTCCCGGCAGTCTTACACTTTTTGAGGGACTGCTCCAAGCAGCTCTAAGAGCTCCTGGGAAAGAAGCAGAATGCCTGTTGGGTGCAGCCACACATTCCCAGCACGGTGGTGGTGCTGGGACACTTCACTCCCACAGCTGGGCTGTGCCGGGGGGGAGCACACAGCTGTGCCGGAGCCCAGCTGTGACAGTCACACCGTGTTTCTCATTTCCTCACTGCTCTCGGGGGGATGCTGTCACCTGGCAGAGAGGTGTGGGTGCCTTTGCCTCCCCACAGCACCTGGAAACCTCCAGAAAGTCCTAGGATTTCCCACCCATTCACACCGGAGTGTGGCAGTATCCTGTACCGGCACAGGCAGTCTCTCCTGATGGATTTACCCACCCTACACAGTGATGCTTGGAGAGGCTGGAGGCAGGTCCAAAGGTGCTGACTTAGGGCTCTGAGTCAGTAATGTCATACAGGCGCCACACTGAGCTCAGATTGGGAAACTTGCTGAGTTTATCATTCCCGGCTCCCAACTTTGGCACCTGTGAGGAAGAGGATGCACAATTTTGGTAGCCCCATAGGTTTTATACACCAGCATTGATACGCTTGGCTCCCTGGTTGTTAAGTTTTCTTCTCTGTCCACCTAATTTCTTTTATCCCATGGGGTTTCCCCCCCCGCTTTCTTTTTTTTTTTGCATCCTAGGAAAGGTTTGTGGTGGGCATAATGGAATGAGTTAAAAGGTGCCAAATCAAATTAGTTCACAAATTTGGAAGGAAGCCAGTCAGGAAATAGCAACTGCTTTTATAGGAAAGCGAGAGAGAGGGAGGGAGACATGGAGGATCTGTCTGCCTGTGTGCATGTGCAAATGTAAATCATGTGCCCAAAAACCAAAGTCAAATGATTATACATGTTTTGGATCGATGCAGCACATTTGTGAGTGATTTCCAGCACTTCTTCCTGAAAAAAAATCCCCTTGTTTGCTCATAGAAGCAGCCAGATGTGCAGGACTGGTTGGGAACTCGTGCACTGGCATTTTGGACGTCTCAGGGTTACCTTGCTGTGCTGATCAGGGAAGGAGCCCCATCTACACCTTATTAACTTGATGTAAGAGTGCAGCACGGTAGAAAATAAGGATGATGTGCTCACTAACTACACAGCAACGGTCTGCATGGCTTTAGCTCTCCTCTGAGCTTACCAAGGCAGCCGCCATGAGGAAACCTTTCCAGCCACAGCTTGCCTCCGCTTTACAAGTTGATCTCATTTCATCTGCTCATGTGACT
Organism: Erpornis zantholeuca; assembly: GCA_013400515.1. Taxonomy (NCBI): domain Eukaryota; kingdom Metazoa; phylum Chordata; class Aves; order Passeriformes; family Timaliidae; genus Erpornis; species Erpornis zantholeuca. Next base: position 76,656 of record VZTN01025343.1, on the reverse strand, counting down.
TCCAGCAAAGTTAAATCTGCGGAGGCTTCCTCTCACTTCATTCCGCCCTGAACTTAAAATAGTCAGAAAGCTTTTATATGGCTTGCAGCAGAAAACAGCCGTGGTGGCTTTCAACCAATTACATCATGATTATGCGGTAATCTGTGTTTTCTATGTGTTCAGAAATGTATTTTTTGCCACAAGTGCCTATTATAGTAGATTTATGGAAGAGCACGGGGCACACTTTCTGCTTTGTAAACTGAATATTTTATTATATTAGATGCTTGCCAAAGTTCTCCTAATATATTTTGTGTCAGACTGTTGTGGGAAACAGTACAAAATGGAATACATTTCTTAGTTTCTCATGAATACTAATCTCTGAAGAGAAATACATACTATATTCCACCAGAGAAGTACAGACCATATTCCACCAGCTTGTTCCTGGTGCAGCACTAAACCAAATCTATGAGATCTCCATATGAGATTACAATTCTTGAGAAATTTTATTGTACTCCTTTAATTCTCTGTTATCCATGGCACAAAACGCATTGAAATACATCGATGAGCTATTGAAATTGTGGTTATTAAATATGTCATTTATGCACCTCTGCTGAAGGCCTTCAGAGTTCTTTACAACATCTACCTTGCGTGTTTATTTATTTTGTATTTATAAAATATAGAATGCATGCTGCATAATACATATATTAGATAGATTAGACATCTTACATCAGTGTAAAGTTAGAAATCAGGACAAGCTAAGTAAATGACTTGCCAAAGCCAGAGAACAACTGTGTGGAAATAAGCAATAAAAATCAGAAACTGTGACTCTTGGGCCTTTATTCCAACCATTATCAGTACTTTTCAGCCCTACATGAGCATTGTTTTGGAGAGGAAATACATAATCAAGGAAGTCCTTGAGGAAGTCTTCTTCAGCTTCCCAAGTCTGAGGTATTTTGATTGAAAGAAACATATAGCTACTAGAAACATATATAACTACTTGAAAAAGGCAAGCAAATGAATAGGTGGGGAACCCTTTATGTCTTTGGCTTTTGGCTGGGCAGAGGGGAATTTGTTGCACTCAGAGGAGAGGTCAGAGCATCTTTCACAAGAGAAATACTTCTGGAGTTCAGTATGGGACCTGTTACTATTGGATTCATTTTGGATCTTGGTTTTCTGCTCCTGTTTCCTCTCATCTTCTTTCTCAGACCCTTTTATTTTTATTTATGAAGATTATTAATAGAACTAAATGCTTTATAATTTTTTCATTTCTAATTGAGCCTCTAGTCCAGCAATTTTTTACTATAGTTGCAGGAAAATTCCTTTTCGGTATTATTCCAGAGCTCATAGCTCCTTATCCTGTTTAAACAGGAAAAAGCCATAAAACAGACTGTGCAAAGATATCAAACAAGACACCTTTCGTGTGTTTTCAAACTGAAACTCTTTTTATCTGCTTGGCTTTGAAACATCATTCACCTGTTTCACACAGCTGAATGACCAAGTTCCAGGCACTTTGAGACACTTGTCTGGTGACAGCACCGTCCCTCACTGAGATCAAAATTATAAAATTATTGATCTGCCATTCATGGCATCGATAAGGTGTTTGTTTAGTCACAGCAAAGTAAGGTTTTGTGAACAGCATGTAGTGTTTCAGGTTTCCTTTTTGTTACAGTGCTATTCTGACAATTCTGCTGCACTCATCCAGAGATGTTGGATATTTTCAGTCTTTGTCACCAAGTTCTCTTCTAATGCAGTCAAGAGATGTATCAGAGCATTTTCTTTCAGTAGATTCCTTGAAGGCATCCTAGTGATGAATAAAAATGTGATAAAAATATGATACATCATCCGTGGTGCATTAAAATGGGCCCCAGAGTTTTTAAGACTGGTACATCGTTTGCATTTCATTTAAATGAATACTTTGCCTCATTACTTAAGTAGAAAACCTTGGGAAAACCTCATATTATGAGCTTTATTTCAAGCTTAAGTTAATTTTTCATATGATTATTTTTCTTTCCTAGGTACCACCTTTCTCTTTTCCATAGTCTGACAATAAATAATGTGCCTAACATGCCTGTATTTTTTGGACCAAGAAAAACACACTCAACAGTGAACTTATTTTGTGTATGGTAATCAAAGTTCAGTAAATATAAAAATTAATCTGTTTTTCATTTTAATTCTAATATCTATTTAAGAAAATTCAGTTTCCTTCATATTTTACACTCTTTAAACTCCGACTTGGCTTTACTGGCTTTTTTTCCAGCTTCAAACCTTGTTTGCCAAGATTCAAACTGAGTGAATTTTTATTGCATAGTTATAAACCTTTGGGGGGAAGGGGGGGGTAAAAATTATATAATGGAAAAAAGTTGAAATAGCCTTTGCTCTAAAAGTGCAAATAGCATACAACACCCATTAGAGAGAGAAAAAAAAAAAAGGTCATTGCTAATATTTTCATCGACACACTCCTATAATGCTTTAAAATGCACCCAGGGTGCTTTTCACAGATGGAACTACAGCTAAGGAGTAATGACCAGTGGAGAGGGCAGCTAACAATGGGTTGGGGTAAAAGCTGTGGTGAAACCACCAGCCCCGAGCTTCACTGGTCTTTAGCAGAAAGGAAATGCCAAACTTTTGGAGAAAGAGGAATATTCTGGTCCTGGTGCTCTTTGGGGTGTGGTGCTTCGGTGGCCAAGTGAGCATCCTGCTGCTCCTGGCTGTACCAGAGGAGAAAGAGGGGGCAGAAATACCCGGGGACATGTCAGTTTTATAATAATCACTCAGGGAAAGCTGGAAAATATTCAGATTCTGTTAAGAATAGTTTGGATATGCTTACAATATTTTTTCTTTTTGAGGCTGGCAGCTGCCAAGTCCTTCGGTGGTTGTTACTCTGCGTGCTGGGGTGCAGCCCTCGGTGATTATTTATCCCAGTGAACCACAGCCTCCTGTATTTTTCAGCATGACCTGGATGGTCAAATCTTTGGCTAGTTCAGGGATTTAAACTGAAATGCCATCTGGCAGCAATATAAAACCCAGTATGGTAGGAGGTGAAATGGAAGAGGAGGAAAGGATTGGTGAAAAGGTATGACTAGGGAATTGTATATCGGCAATACTATCGGGATCAGTGCAAGAAATTCCATGGTAGGTCTTGGTGCCATCAGATGGTTAAGTTTTATGAGGCTTGTCTTCAGGAAAGAAAACACACAGATTTGAGGGAAAGAACCAGGGCGCTCCTATGATAGGAAACTATTTTCCTTTGGTGGAATCTGAGTATTGGCATTTACAAATGCATAATAATGAAGGGGAACAAATAACGTTCATTATAATCCTCTTGAACCAACAATCAGAGTCTGTTTTAAAGTCAAATGTCTCTCAGAACATGAATTAACTTGACAGAATTAGGAAAATACCATGGAAACTGGAAAATGTGCTGCATAAAGCTGACTCTGTTTTGCCAATTCATACTCCAGTGCATTTGTATAATTTTAATACATAAATGAGGCATTGTGTAATCTGTGTAAATCATTTGTAAGTACTGGGAGCTGCAGTATCTAGAGCATGAAGTGTATGGAGCCAGAGAAAAAGCTCTGAAGGAGCAGTAATGTTAGTGTGATGACTGAGAAGAAACTGCATATCCTAACTTTCTGTGAAACAGAAAATGGTTAACTGCTACATGAGAACCATAACTGTTACAGCTTTCCCATAGCTTTTGAGGACACTATATATAGATATGTGCACATATATTAATGATTTCATGTAAATTTGTGCATTGATCTATGCACCAATTTGAGAGCAAACAAAACTTTTGGCTTTTTTATTTTAAGCTTTATTTTTCTATTATTATTTTTCTATTATTCCTCTCTATGAACGGGAGAGCAAAATGTTCTCGATTCATTTATTGTCATGTGACTTTTATTAATGTTTGATCTTTAATTTGGTGAAATTCCATTTGTAACACGTCTTTCCCATGGATGTGATTTAAATCCATTTCTTCAGGTTTTACTGACACAAAGCTTTAAAAAGAAGTTTGCTAATGCTTGCTCTGTTCTGAAAGACAGGATTTAGGACAGCAGGAGCCTTAGGTTTTAGTCTTTAAAAAAAGGAATTCTGCTGAGGCCTCAGGTGCAGAGAATGTTCAGAAAGTGAATATCCAAAGGCTCCATAGTCAACACCTGGGGGAAAAAAACAATGGCAAGCACCCTCAAGGATCAGTGCAAAAAATCTTTTGCTTATTCTAGGGAAATCTGTTTTAAAACAGTGGAGTTTTTACCTTCGATTTTTCAGTAATTCTGAATAGTTCCTATTTGCTACAAATCTGGTTCTTCTAGAACATGCAAATACTGTGAAAGTGAAAACCATAAATATATTTTATGCAAAAAATGTTTGTGCAACAATCTGGTACAGCAACAGGATGGATCCTCAGCAAATTTTAACACGAGACTATCCAGAAGCATAAAAATAAGTGGGTATTCAGTAAATCAAACCGGTTTTGCATGTTGTAGAAAGACTGAGACACAAAGAATTTTAAAGAAAGAATGAAAAGGTTGTAAAAAGAAATGGGAAGCCATCAACAGAAGAAATAAGCAGAGATGACTAGAGGAAAATTGGTAAAATTTCAGTGGAAGGCCAACCAGAATAGAGAAGGAATGATCAGTCCATAAGTCCAATTTAAGCGTTTTTAGTTAAAAGTTCAATTGAGCTATTTAAGGGCTTTCAGATGGTCCCACAGGATAGCACATTTCTTCCTATTTTCCTTGGATGACTGCAGTCCACACTTAATGGACTGCAATTCCTTGGGTGTGACATGAGCCGTGGCCTAGATCTCCAGCACAAACCAACAGGGAAACCATTCTTAACATGGCTAAGTCAGTAGATACACCTGACAGGAATTTCTTTCAAATGAGCTGGCATGTGGGTTTTGTTCAGGCCACATTATAGTGTTTTAGTCCCTAGTATGGATCACCAAAGGGTTCCTTGTTGGGTTTCGAGCACAAACTCATTCAAAAGTCATCCCTTGTCTTCCGGGATGTCTTCACAGTGCATGCAAAGACCAACTGCTTTCCCCCAGCTTCTGGCAAATTATGAAGTACCACTATTCATTTCCAGGCCAGGAATATTTGAAACTTAGTTGTTGACAGCCTATATAAAAAGATTTTTTCTTGAAAAATATTTTTAAAAAATTTCCAAATTTTTAACCATATTTGTCCACGGAGCATGATTCCAAGATCATCGTTTCCGTGCTCTGTCATGACTGTAGAAAGCTGCCTCCCTGTAATGAAAGTCTTGCTAGGTTTTTCTAGGGTGTAGCCCTGGCTCTTTTACTTGCTCCTTTTTCAGATCAGAAGAAACGAGGAAACTTCTGTCACCAACTGATTTAGAGCTTTTTCCACAGCAGACAGCTGCTGGAAGAGCAACAACCCACCCATTTCCCAACACAGGTATCAGATTAATCAAAGATTTGTTAGGGCATTTGCCCCTCCCTGATATATGGCTACAGAACCTCTGTCTCCAAGAGTTAGATGGGCCAAAGAACCTTTTCATGGTTAAGCTTTTTGGTTGGAAATGGGATTACCATGGGACAGAGTGGTCCTTGGGCAAGTAGGTGAAGACTTCAAAGGCAAACTTGGCATTAGAGGTTTGGCAAGTAAAACACTTGAAGCCTCTGCCAAGCATCCCATGTCCAACAGTGCCCAGCATCCTACACAGAAGGAAGCTGAGGGAGACTTTTGATACCTTAATGAGCTAAAGAGACTGTAAAAAAGTAGTGTTTATAACATGTGTGTTGTGCCAGAGACCAAAAAGGATCCACTTTTTCTCTCTCTGCACAAAGGATAAAGAGGTAATTCATGGCAAAGAAATAAATAAAAATTACCTCAGGCTTGCAATACTATTTTTTTTTAGCTTTTTTAATCTACCTTATCAATTAATTACCATAAAGTAATGTTTATCTTTGTTGCATGTCAGTGGCAGCTCTGGCACTTTATGAGTTCTTTCCAAAGTAAATGTTTAAGCTTTTTGGGCTGAACTGACAGAATATACAATTTCCATTAAAAACTAAGGTCCTGAAAGCCATGTAAACAGCTTTTACAGGCCCTGTAATCATCTATCTATGTTCCTGTAAGTGGACCGGGGGGAAAAAAAATTATCTGGTGATTTGGGCTGGCTCTGGCACTGCAGCCAGGTGTGGGTGGGCAGGCGCCGGTGCTGCTGTCTCTGCCATCAGCAGGGAGATGCTGGCTGCTGTCCCTGTGCTCCAAGAGCCCATGGAGCATCCCCTGGATGCAGCCATCCTCTCCTGGAGTGCTGCTCAGCCAACAAGGCTGGGTCTGCTTCCACCCTATGTCAAAGTTGGTGGGAATGTCTTTCGTGACCTTAGTGCCGCCGTGAGACACTTGACGTGAAAATTTGCATTAGCAGGCTGGAAGGCTCACTGAGAAAGCATACTGGAGAATCACGGAATGATTATATAACAAATTAATAATATGGGTGATTATTATTAGACAGTTCATACATTATTACTAGGGTATATGATAATATGGATTATTACTAGAAAGCCCATGTAATAGAGATTGTGTTAGAAGGCCCATTGAGAAAACATAAGATCATATAGAATCATTCATTACATAATGAGAGAATGAATATAGAATATTTCCACTTTGCACTGAGATCTGTGAGCTTGTTATCTGTGGAATTTCCATTCCTTTTCTTTTTAACAATGTTTTAAATATACTTCTGTATTTTATTCTAGTTTATTATATGTTTTATTTCATTTTATTATTTATTTTATTTTATTTATATTTTATTTCATATATATTTGTATATTTGATTTTCCTTGATGGAACTGTGTCTTGAAATTTGCCGTAGAAGCCATTCTTCAGTGAGAAATGCAAACATATACTTTCTTAAAATGCATTCATGGCAGCTTTTGAAGTAAAGTTGTAAATCAACTCATCAGCTTTGCCTCACCTCTCCTTACCCCCTCTTCCCACTAATGCAATGTTTAAGATCTGATACGCTGAGCTTGTCTTCTCCTTCAGGGGTGTTAATTTTCCTCCTGCAGGGGAAGTTGAGAAAACAAATAATAATACAAATCGTGATATTTTGTTGCTCTTTTGTGCATTTTGTGTTCCTTAAATTGCAGACTGCTTTCATGTTGCTTGTATGGAAACTCTTTCCCCACTGCAATAATGTCTATTCTGATTTCAGCAGCTCAGTTTAGTTGATTGTTACAGGCCTTTCCCTAATTTTCCTCCTCCATTCATCCTCAACTAATAGCTGCAGGAAAGAAGCTCCATTACATTTTTTTTTTTGTCCTCTCAGTTAAAAACATCTGCTGGAGTGAGTGCTGCTGTTGGGAAATGAATTTTGGGCATCTGTCTGTGCAAGCACTGACAAATGCTTATCTCTGGCACCTACTAAACCACACTGCCCTTTGGGCTCCCACACTTTGCTCACTGACCCAAGACACAGCATTGCCACGTTGAATGTCCCTCTCTTTCCCAGGGATTCCTGACACAGGGGGCTTTGCTCAGGATTTGCTCTGAGGAGGAGTCCCAAGTGCCATGCAGGCACCTCTTTGCATCGGGCATGTGAGCCCTGAGGGGACAAAACTCCGGTGGTCTGAGTCTGTTGAAAGCCTTAGGTCAGAGTTTCCATCTGTAAACATTCCCTTGCGTGTTTATGTTCTCATACATCTTGATTTATTGGAGGTGAAACCCACTGTATACTAACTAACTGTATACTAACTCTTTTAAGGAAGCTGATTAATTATTGTTGATTGTAGAATATGCTCATCAGCAATAATAACTCAGACGATCAGCTCATAGCTCCATGCTATTAGGTTCATCTGCATGATGAGTTCTTTGGTTACGTGTCCAGAAAGTGACTGTAGATTTTCACACTTTTTGAAAAAAAAAAATAAAAATCATGATTATAACGTTGCTCTTTTACAACATGTCTTCAGAACAGATGAAAAGTGTCCATTACATTTTTCTCTGGGTGACATCACAGACCTCTGGTGCAATCTATGTGTGTTTGTTTATAGATTTTCAGAGTGAAAAGAGCTTTACATCAGGACTGAGTCATTCCTGAGTGTTTAGACACAGAGACCTACTTCATATATATTTTTTTATTTTGTAATTCTTGGTTTTGTGGCAGTGACATGCAGTGGGATCTTCTTGAAAGGCTGGATTTTTCAGTAGCAGCATTTTAGGAAAGGCAGTACATCTTCTGTTAAAAGCACGGTTTTCCTTTCCTTTGTAAAACAAATTTTAACAACTTTTGTGTGTGTCCTTACCTTATCCTTACCTGCTACTAAAGCAGCACAAGCAAGGCCTTTCACCTTTCTGAGGGATTTCTCCGTCCATGTCTGTGGCATGAACTGCTCATCTTCTCCAAATTATTCAATGTAGTGTAGCAAAATAACTGTTGTGTAGCAAAATAACTATTTTTAGTCCAACCTTCCTTTTGTCTCATAAGCCAGATTCACTCCCTTCAAATCCAGAATGTCCCACCTTTCTAGCTAATTTGAAATGGGGAGCAGAGAACACCATTATTGCCATTCAATCCTGCCCATTCAAACTAAGCTCCAAGTATGTAAATGTAGTGAAGTGATAATATAGGGATGAAAAAGACTTCTTCAGGAATATTCAGCTGCCCAGTGTTTACTAGTAAAAGTAAAATCACCACAACACATTGTGACGAAATGAAATCTAAAGCCAGTAAATATTTTTTAATTATCCCCTATTTTGATAAAAATTAACCATGTTGTTGTGGATTTTTACCCCCTTTTTCTGATGCATTTTTAGGTAGAAGTGTGTGTTGGCCATTTTACAGTGTGTGATCTGATCACAGGTACAAACAGTTTATGGCACTGCAGTCATACCTGGAAACATCCAACATCAAAAAGAGTGCAGCCTCTCTGGCTTTTACTGTTACACACTTCAGAAGAAATTTAGTTCCTGGACCTGAAGTAGCAAGCAGGCGTGAAATGTGATATTGGTTTAATGGTGAATTTGAAACCTTTCACAGGGGGAATCCAGGAGAAAAATGATCTCTGAGCAGCCAGAAATCACTGGCTGCCAACTGCTGACATCTGTACTCCTGGTGATGCTCTGAGATATCTGACATATGAGGTTGAGTAAAGCAGAGTAAATTGATAAACCAAACATCACAGCTCTGGATTTCAGATCAGTTTCTTCATATTAAAAATAGTGAACAGAAAGCTTCAGAGCGGTAACTGGTTTCAAAAAGGACATGTTTGGCTTTGATATTACTGCAGCCCCAGTTCAGCTCTGTGTTTGAACTGGTTAATGCCTCCAGATTCAACCTTTCCATGTGCCATGTGCCAAAATGTTCCCTTGCTGACCTGATCTCGCATTCTTTCAGTCTGAGATTTTCTCAGTCTCGAAATATCCTTTATTAACGACCCAGAATTTCAGGGCCCAAATCAAAACTTTCAGTGCAGTCGATCCAGATCCAAATGTTACAGCTCAGTTTCTTTCTGTTCATGACTTTCCTACTGATACTTAAACAGCTACAGGGAAATCCAGTGTATAACCCTCATTTTCCACTTTCTGCTACAAAGTTTTTTATCTTTCAGCATTTGTTTTTTATGGTAGGACAGTTTCTGGTTTGAATTTTATCTAGCATAAAAACTGCCTAAAGGCACAGACCTCGATACTAGCCTATTATTCCTTTTAGGTTTTGGCTGGAACTGAAACATGGAGGAAAACCAATTGTCCTCCTTTTCCTGCTCTGAAAGATAAGTGTGACATGAAGCACATGCCTCTCTTAAACGCTCTTGCATGTGCCTAGAATTTTAGGTCAGTAAACCCAGCTCTGGAACAGAGCTGAGGCAAGCATTATGGATTAAGGATTTGTTATGAGGGCCAGATTCCAGGCAGAGGTTTCTTTGTTCCTCCAGAAGGGTTTATTCATGTATGTTGCTCCTCATTTTATGTCTCTGCTTCCCAGTGCTTGTCCACGAGATCCTAGCAGGATGCAGCTGTGCTTCCCCACTGCCCTCATGCCTTCCCCACACTCTTCATCCTCACAATGCAAATGTTCAGGGCATGTAGATATGGGTGTCCATGTCAAGACTCCCTTGGCAGACTGGAGGATGTCATCACTTCTGTGTTTCTAGGACTCCCTGTAACCCAGAATTTGCAGATTCTTTGTTTTCTGCACATACATGGACCTCAACAGGCACCTGAGCTTTTTAGAAAATTTAAGAGTTGTAGCACCTGGAAGATCCACACAAATTAGCCCACGGATTCATCCAGCTGAAGAAAATTAACTTAATATCAGGCAGACAACCTTCTAACGTGGTTGTTAAATTACATCCACTTTCTGCTGCTTCATTTCCAAGTGCCCCATTATCTTTTCCTTCATCTGGTGTGATTTTTGTCCCTGGAAGTGAAGTGCCAATGTCTGTACAAGTCCTGTTCAGAGAGAGTCAGGAATGCTCATGTGAAAACAGTCTTAGTTTTGCCTTCCAGTGGCTCCACTCCTGGGAATTTCCTGTTACTAAATAATGCTCTTAATGATATTTAAATCTCCCATAAAAATAATTAAATTAACTCTGTCAAAAGACTGTTTTCCTTCCTGACAGTAAGATGGGAGATTAACAATCAATTGATTGCCTGTTCCTTGCTCTCACTCCTTGTAAAAACATTAAAAATATAGATTTTGAAAGATATGAGAGAGGTGAGAAATGAAAATTAAGGACAAACTGAGGCTCTGAAGATCCTGAAGCACAGCCTATGGCTCACCATGGGAAAAGATGAGTGGCCAGGCTGATTGCCTTGCTCTCTTCCCTGCAGTTCAACTTAGCCCCTCTTCCCCCTTTTTTGCCTTTCCTCACCTTTGACATCTACATCGTGTTTTACTTGTCCTCTGGTGACATTCAGGCAAAAAGTTTCTCCTTGATTTTAGCCTCCTGATCTGCTGGGAGGTGGTTGAGGAGGAGTGGGCCAGAGAGAGATACTGGGACAACCTTCTCTGACAGAGAGTTTGGAGAGCAAATAACCCTGGGCAATCCAGCCCTAGAGGGATTGAAAGGGAGGAATATCCTCACACAAGAACAAGGAAAATTAAATAAAGGACTCAGAAATAAAATATCTGTCTTAAGGCTCAAGTGCCAGCTTAACACCCAGGCACTGAAGTAACATTTCCAGGTACAGAGAAGATGTGTGCATCCAGGTAAAACCATGACTTTGTAGCTAAACATAAAATTCCAGCCTTCCAAAAGCAGACTTGACTGCTTAACAGTCCTTTAAACCTCTGCAATCCAGATGTACTTTGGTTTTAGAAGTTCCTGTTCTGATTTCACCTTGCAAGTATTTGATCACTCTTTTCCTTTAATTATCCTGCCTGAATCTGCAAATATGTACCTACATATCTTCCACACATTTAGTGGGTAAAAGGGACAAATTGAACTTAAAATAGGGATTGAGACCGAGAAGAAATTTCTCTATCTCAGGTAGTGTCCTAATATCTAAGTAAAACTTCTTTCTTACTGACTCAGCCATTTAATGAAAGGGAGGTTTTTCTTTTAGATTTGGGACTGAAGAATGTCTTTGAATATGACTTCTAGAATAAGTAGAAGGAAATATGGTTCTTCAACTTCTGCCCCCTCTTCTTAGCTAGAATCTCTTCCTTCATGAGGAGAACATAATGAATTGTATGGTCTTAAATGTAAAAAAAATTAAGGGATAAGGGTCCTTTTTTGCCTTTATATTCTTTTGTAATATAAAATATTATTCGGCCCCAAGGTTTCTTACATATTTACTTTGGCCCTAATGTAAAGAAGGCAAATGAAGTTAATTTCTGAGAGGAAATAATGTTATTTCTCCTTAGAAGAAAGGAAGTTACATACACTCCAAGAAGCTTTCTCGGAGCTAATTATCTCAGCAATAATAACTGCAATCTTAATGGCCAGGTCTTGTTTCTGGACATTTAGGAGAAACCTATAATAACACTGTTCTTTGAAGAATCTTCTGTTTAATTTTATTATCACAGTTGGGATTGCCTACTGGTTATTTTTAGCTGTCCTTTGAAGAACTCCTATCTGTCCTGTGCCATTCCCAGGAATTGCCTCCTATGGGGTCTAACTAGTTAGATAAATGGGTATAGATATGTAGTTTTGCCAACTGTTCAATAAAGGTATGTTCTGAAAAAAAAAACCAAATTCAGGGTTGATTCCGATTTTTCCTGTACCAACCATAAGTCCATCAAAATCAATCAAGTCACTTCACTGATAGAGTCCAGAATAAAAAGAGTAATTTATTTCTTGCTTCTATTGCTTCTGATATGAGAGGTATTTGAAGGAAATGTAAAATGGCTGATTATTGGTGCTGCTGACCAAAATGCCTGTGTATGTTCATTCTTATAATTAACATGAGAAGTTAATATTCAAAACCTAAAACTAAATTTCATTTACCCAAATTAATGCCTCTAGATTTTCTCTTTGAGTAAAGGCAGCAGCAGGGGAGAAAATGTGGTATATTTAATAGTCCCTCTGTTATTGCTGGCATTTTCAAATTGAAAATTCCTAGAAAGTTCATGTCCTATTCCTGGTAATGTCTGGTTTGCCCCAAGGTGTTGGCTCTTTCTTTATTAACACCTAAGGTCTGATTTCTAATGGCAGGCATGGGAGAACACAGCATTTAATACCTAAAATATCGTATATAAACTTATAACCAGCCCTTTGCTTTGCTTGCATCAGTTACTCTCTGAAATGGCAGTCATGGAAAAGGCCCAGAAATAACTGTTGTACACCTCTGAAAACCATACCAGCACTGAAGAAGGAAAAATTGTCTTTATTCCAGGTTTTTCAGCACCAGCCCAGAACTGACTGAGCGAGCAGAAAGACTGAGTAGCATCAACTTCCCATGTAATTCAGCCTTGGGTATAAAACCTGGGAATAAGGCACATTGCTCTGCTCTTTAGCAGTCTGCTGAGCTTCAAATAAACATGGAGGGATAAAGCACATATTTATAATTTGGCAATATCTGCACATTAAGATTTCAGCTCCTTCACTTCATGTATTGTTTTATTTATTCTCCTCCTGTATTTTGAGCTGCACACTGAAGCTGTAGGCTCTTCTAATGGGTCTAATGGCACATTCCTGGCTGGCACACCAGCCCTGTATCCTGGCAGTCCCCTCTGGTCCCCACTGCTGATCCTACACCTCCTCCCGGCCCTGCAGCTGGCGAGGATGAGCTCATGGGAGCAACAGCACTCACTTTTATTTTAGAAGGACTTCCAAGATCAGTCTCCTTCTCAAGTGAATATTTCCATAGCTGATGTAGGCCTGTCATGGTATTTTCTGTTTATCTACAGCTGAGAAGAGGGTGTATTAAATTACTTGGTAGCAGCGAGGGTAGACAGTTCCATTTCGTCTTTATTAAATCACACGTCGCCGAAAGTTTAAACTATTTGAGCAAAACAGTGAATCAAAGTTCAGGGCTGTTCCTCTGATTTCAGCTGAGTTATATCACTTTCACTGGAGTTGAATTATTTGTGAAAGCAAACCCTTCAAGGCTATTCTTGTGGTAAAAGGAATGGAATCCTACATTATTTTATATATGATATCTGTTTTTTTCCACTTCACGTCCTGTTCTTTACAAAAGTCTTCAGTTTAATTGGCTTCAAAGAAGAATTTGCCTGCATTTAAGTTATCAAAACTTTAGGCAGAGCAGATAGGAGTAAAACCAGTTATTTATACTTTGTTTTTAGTGGACCAAATGATGAGAATATAAAAGGCAAAAAGATTAACCCAAACTCCCTAACATTTTAAGGTCTCGAAAAACCCCAAGATTAGGACTTTGAAAAGCATCCAAGTAATAAATCCACAGAACCAAAACACACAGTTTTAATAAGTTTATTACAAAGAAACACAGGAGCTGATGGGCACAGATGCTAAGCTAGGCTGGAAAAACTTCAGCAGCCCTTCATGTTCATGGACTTTTAAAAATCAAGGATCAGGTGTAATAAGCTGATGATGCAATTAGATTTTCTGATGCCAAAACCCAATGAAGTGCTGGCAGAAAGATAAAAAAATGGGTGGGAGAAAAATGTTCCCATCTTCCTGCCTGCAAAGCCAGTGATGTTCCCCTCTTTAGATAAAGCAAACACTGAAACTATGGAGTCAAAAAATCCCTCTGACTTGAGTGTTGCAAAGTTGCAGAGGACTCGGGCTTGGTGGGCTGCTTGGGTGATCCTCCCTGCCCCAGAGAGGGGGCCAAGGTCTGAGTGGATGCAGACGTGGGGCAGATCTTGTGTGGAAGACTCAGTGTCCATGGGGCAGGGCATGGAGAGTGCAGCTCAATGAAATGTAACTACTGTTTTCAGACACGAATCTAGCTATAAATGTAAACATCCTGAGCTTTATGGACGTTTTTGTCAGCAGATTCATTCCTGGGTTTTGTTCAAAATCATAGCTGCTGGCTTTTGGTAAGGGAGGTGTGACATTTATTCCCCTATAGCATTGCAGATTTTGCTGAAGAGCAGAGGAGATGATTCTAATTCTTTTGAATACCAATAAAGCTGCTTACAGATGTTGAGTAAGCTATTCTCCAGCAAATCCACTGGAGACTTCATTTAGACTGCTGCACTCACTAGAGAAAATAAACTCAGATTTACTTTGAAATTTCTGGATGCATCTCAGGACTGACAGGAAGTACTGCTCCAAAAATCAGCAATTTTGATGCAGTAATGAATGGCAGATAGGAATAGTTTTGAGTGTAGTGCTTACTCCCAAGGCACTCCATTTGTAGTCATTTTTCAGAGTAATGCATATTTTGGTTTTGTATCAAGCCTGGATATTGTGGATCATTTGTTTTCCTGTTTTCCCTCAAACCACAGGTCTGTACAATCATTTCATGTAGTGAAATAAAGGGAATCAAACTCCTTTCCATCTCTTTCTTGCTGTCTTTTGGTCTACTTCTTGCTGCCTCTAAGAATCTAGGCATGAGGCTCACAAGTAAACAAAGGAGCTCTGCCCATTTTCCTGCGGTTGCGACCAACAAATGACAAAGGATATTTCTTTTTATTCTTCTTTGTTCTTTCATTTCTTTCCATTTCTCTGCTGTTTCATCCTTTGTCATGATTGCAGTTATTTTGGGAAGTAACAGGATGGAAGAGCTTAAAAATGAGTGACCTATTCAGACCTGAGCGAGACATCGCTGAACGTGGCATCACATTTTCCCGTAAATGTATATTTAGCCCCCGTGCTTGAGTATCCCACCAAAGCTGTGTGAGCAGCACAAACTGACAAAGGTGTTAAATGATTGATTGGCACAGCGAAGAAACTTCTGTTTCATCCGTGGCCTCCACCAGCTCCACATTTTCCGTGCAGCTGGGCTGCCAATTCTCACACCTAACGGGTCAGTCCTATTTCGTCTTGCTTGAGCAAAATTCCATCGGCATTTCCAAACTGATGCTTGCACCCAGGCATTTCCTAGCTTGCTGAGCAAGGCTCTGGGTGGTGATGGCTCTCCAGTGTGGCACAGTGTCACTCACCAGCTATTCCTGGAGGTGCTTCTCGCTGCCTTTCCAGGCAGTCCCAGTGCTCCTTGTCTGCCATAGCCTTTGACTGCTCTGCTTCATCTCTGTTTGATTCCTACTGTTCTTATAGTAACAGCGATGGCAGAAACACATAGATTCCTTCTTCTGATGTGTCACCAGCTTTATTTGGACCTCCTGCATGGGCCATTTCCAGGCACTGCTGCCAGCAGCATGTTTTGGATAATGCTTTCAAGATCAAAGTTATTCGGTGCAAAGCCTGGAAGCATGTGGAATTATCTGCACCTTATTGCTGACAGATGAAAATATAAATTCAATTCTATGGTGAAGGTGAGAAAAAGGATGGCCCTGGAGAAAGAGGAGGATGTCTGTCTGCTCTGATCTTAGTTTGGAGTAGGCATGGTTCCTTACCCATGGTCCATGGCACAGCACATGTTGATGACTGCTGAATTAGGATCCTTGGGATTGTTTGTGAGATTAATTTTCCATCCCAGCCGCTCAGCCAGTTTGGGGATGCGCCTGTGTATCCCATCACAGCTCTCTGCTTCCAGCAGCAGCAGGGAAGGCAGGCTTCAGGATGGCTGCCTAGCCCTCCATTTGGCTTTTTCTCATTGACCTGGGGGGAAAAACTGGGGCTGCTCAGTCAGAGGAAGGATGCAATGGACCAGAGCGCTTGTAATTTTGTCTGCTCCACTCTGACTGAGAAACCTGAGATACAAAACTGTAGGGTGCAAAGACTTTAAAAAGTTTGGCAAAGCCTGGAAAAGACAGAGAGGTTAATACATTCCTGTGCTAGGCTGTAGCCTTAAGTGGTTTTCAAGTATTGATGGAATCAAGGAGGGAAAACATGCTTCCAGATTTTTTTTAATAACAGTTGAAGAGCACAGGATAAGAATTCTGCTTATCCCCATTTTTTTCTCTTTTGTTCTCTGCACTGAGAGGCAACTTTTACCTCAAATTACCAGTCCTGCACATGGTCTTTTCCAAGCATAGACTCCTATAGAGACTGTAACATCATACAGTTTATACGTGCAAAAATCATTTCTGAAATGGATTTTCCAGGTGCAAATCCAATCATCTGTTTAGCCAGGTGTGAGAATCTATCAGCTGTGCACACAGGTGTCAATGCTTGAAAAATGGCCCGGTTTACTCCTCCTCAAAAGGTTTTGCACATGGATCTGCGTCACTTAAGTCTGGTTTTGGGCTGTGTTTTGAGGATTTGAGTGGAATTTGGATGGTGGTTTCTGTGCCGAGGGCTCTCTGCATAGGGCAAACACTTCACAGAGTGCATGCACAGATGGGCAAATTTGGCAGCCCCTCAGTGAGTCTGGGCTGGGGGCCCAAATCGATTATCTTGCCCCAGATGTGCCTCCTCCTAAAAACTGTCTACCTCTTGTCAGGCTCATTAGAGAGGGATGGCTTTGGCTGGTTTGCCTCTTTTTTTTGAGTGAAAACATAGCATTTCTCAGTGTTTCAGTGTTCCCAAACTCAAATATTTAATAACCCCTGTTATCTAATACCTGACTTGGCTTTGCATTAGAAACAATTGCTTGCAAAGTGTTTATCTATTGAATGAAAATGATTAAAAGAAAATACAAAGTCCTTCATGTACTATTTTTGGGCAACAAAATGAACTTGCTGCTATTTTAAATATTTCAGTATAATTTATATTAGCTATAATACCATCAATAAGGCTGCTTGAAAATTAAGTGTCATTCTTGGCCTGAGCCACTGGGTGTGTTGTGGGACCAAATGCCATGTGCCAGAAAAAAATTAAAACCAAAACCACGGTCAAGTAGCTAAATTTATGGAGAGAGCAAGCAATAGGAGCCTGAACAACACAGCTATTTTGGACAAACAGGAATGCTTCCATCTGGGGAAACCTTAAGATTCTCCTCCACCTTAATAGCAGCTATGGCATGGAGGGGAGAGCAGCAGCAAGCCACAGCTGCCACTGGTGGTGGTGCTGTCACCCTCCAGATGGGCAAAGCAGGAGATGCTGGAAAGCTCTGAGGAGCGAGTGGGTGGGAATTAGCTGGCATTTGCGTCCCCAAGTGACAAAATATAGTGATTATTTCTCCTTTACAGGGAATCAAAACCACCCAGCTCTGTCTTGCACTGATTTCTTCAGTGTGCATCTCTCCTTTACCCTGACAGCTCCTGACTCTACATCTTCCTGCACAAGTCAGTTTTCCTGCAACACGGAGGACATGAAGTGTCCTGTGCCAGACAAGGGCCTTCTAAGGCATGAGTGCTTCCTTATCTCCGCTGGAAATCCCTGCCCTGCTCCATCCCAGGAGAACGCTTTGCCTCTTTCGCAGCTGCCTCACACTGATGGTTTCACGATCCTCCTGTGCTCTGCTAAGACGATGTGAATATTGTGGGATTTGGCAGTGCTTCCTGGCTTCTGGGTCCAAGTGCAGGTCCTGGACACATCCCAGATCTGTGCTGGGATGGGATCTGGATGTGCGCTTGAGGCCTTTTCCTCCTACCTGTCCGTTCCATAGTTTCCATGGAACTAAGTGCAGAAATACTGGCCAAAAAGGAGCCTCAGTACAGTACATTTTGGCCAGGTCTCCTGTCCAGATAATCAGTGAACAGAATCTTGGAGAAGTCCACTCCTTATATCAGTTGTTTAGACACAGACATATAAACCACATATTTTTTTAAGTGATTAGAATGGACTCCACTCTTCCCGGCTGATCCCATTTGATATCTATTTTTTTTCTCATTCGCCCCTCCCGTATGACTTAGAATATTTTGTCACTGCTTTTTCTACAGAGCAGAAAAATCCATATTCTGTTTCCATTTAATCTATTTATCTCCTGGGTATCTCCCACTCTGATATTTGTGACCTTCTCTTTTCTGAGCCTTCCTGAAGAACCATCTGTTAAAATTATTCTTCCTAGTTTTGCGCAGCCACTTCGCTTCACATTTTGAATACATCTACCAGCTCCTTCTTCACACACTATCAAGTTTCAGCTACCTCTGTTGTCTCTTATGCAATCTAGACTGACATGGTATAGCTGCCTGCCTTCCTTGTACAGCAACCTCTTCGTAATCCTCTGCAGGTGACAGACTGCTTGAAAAGATTTCTAAATTCAGTTCACTCCCTGATTCCCCTCTCTTTTAAGGGCACTGACAGAAAAACTTACTGCTTTTGTAGTACCTCCAAAATCAGAGGCAATGAGGGCACAAGGAAGTGCAGTGGTGCTGCTAAAACGTTCTCAGTGGGAAAAGAGATCTGCTCTTTCAGCTGACACACTGAAGTGTCAGGTCCAAAATTAAGATATAAATCCTTTGAGAGGAAAAGAGATGTATTGCAATATGTTTGGCTTCCAAGGGATCATTCTAACAACCATACCTAATCACTCGTAAGTATCTACCGCTAATGCAGTTGTTTCCTTGCAGATTTAGCCCATCAAGCCATAATTCTGGCATTTTTTTCTTTCTAAAATCTCAGAAACAATCTGTTTTTGTAACTTTGCAGTTATGCATGGTTTTGCTGAGTTGGTGAACCTCTTTAACTTTTTAGTATGCACAAAAGACCCATGACACAGAGATTTATGGCACAAGCCAATAAAAAAAATACCTCTGGTGGAATGCTAAATATTCAGAGGGGTTAGAAAAATAACAGCCTCTATCTATATGTGGCAAACCAGTATTAAAACTTAAAATTCCCTCAAAGAAAGCTTTAATTTAAAAAGTAGTATAGCATTTTACTTTCAGAAAGAAGAAGGAATTTTTTTCTCTTATATCCTCATATTTACAAAGACTTGTGATATACTGCAGGGGAAACTGCAGGACTCTTTAGACATGTGGAAATAAGACAACATGTAAAACCTCATTCCAGAGCTCTGGAATCATGGCATCACCAACCCACTCAGACACTCAAGAGTAAAATAAGATCTGAGACATGCTGTCATGACATCATGGAGTTTTTCCATTAGCTTGAACCTCCCCAAGACATTTTACTTCTCTGAAACTTTCTCTGGTGGCAGTGAATGTGCAGATTACGAATACCCTGCAAATAGGTCTTGTATCAAAAGCCCTGTAAAAGTCAATGGGAGCCCAGCTCTTTTAAGAGCATGTTTTAAAACAAGGCAACAATATTTTGCTGGGAACATAAGAACTTAGACAGACTGGGCTTTTTATTTCTTTTTCAGTGGCCTCGCCTGGACCAAGCAGGCAACGCTAGAGGGGTCTCAAGCTCACCCTGCTTGGAGGACAGAATTGCCCTTATGGACAGAAAACAGAATCCAGCTACAAAGTTTTGGGCTCCATCCCAGATACTTAGTCTATTAAATGAGTCAGGAGGTTACAAGTGAGAAGAAATAAGCCCCTCAGCAGAAGTGTGCTCTGCAATCTGCCCTCTTTGGAAAGCTGCTGATGCAGAGGCAGGCTGCCGGAGAGGGGAGATGCACTGATGGGTGTAGAACCAGATGGGACAGGGGGAAAGGAGGGGGAAAACAGGCATTTTCAGGCTTGTTGATGCAGCCAAAATTCAGTCTTTTCTACACCTTTAGGTTTTCACCTCCCCCTCCAGACACAGTTTCACCAAGACACAACTTGCAGTAACACTTTAGGCACAGGCTGTTGAATTTCTGTGTGACATGGCTGAGGAACATGGGAGGTCTAGGAGTTGGGAGCAGAGGTCTAGGAGCCACTCAGTCACTCTGTCACTTAGGGCAAGTTACTTGACCTTTCTGCATGGTCTTGAGCCGTGTCAGGTAAAGAATATGGCTGGAGACCAGCATTTCATGCAATATCCGAAACCCAACCTGAAAAACCTTCCTGCAGTTCACTGAAGAGGTCATCGGTATCATCTTGATCACCCATGTCAGCTGGGTAAAAAAACAGAAAAAATCATCAGTTGTCCTTCCAAACACCATCCTGTCTGTACACTTAGGTCAAAAATTTAATGTTTTTAACCAATAAACAGTGTTTGTGGGCATAGAGTAACTGAATTGTGACTCTGCATTTGCAATTGCTGCAATTCCTGGTTAAAATTGGTTAAATTAAACCCATGTAAATGTAAAAATAAAAGCTGTTTCTGAAACATGGGCCTCTGTAGGTTTATCACATTAAATCAAGCTGGTTTTTGAGCTGAAACAAGGTATATGGTTAAGAAGCCTTCTTTTTCCAGTTCACTGTCATTATTAGACTGCATCAACATGTAAACCTATTCTGAAACAAAGCATTAGAGCATTTGTATAATTCATAGGCATAAAAATATTGCAGTTCCTGCTGCAAAGGTAGTAGAGGAAATAATAGAGTGCTCAACTATCTTTTCTACTTGCACTGCTTTCCCTGTGCTCTGCTTGAAAGGGTGGATATTTACACACTAGAGTTTGCAGCTGAAACTGCTCAGAGGAATCAAACAGAAATCATTTGAGGACACAGAGTAGGTAGAAATAACTCCTGTGATTTCATGGACATCTTTGTGAAAAAGGAGAGGATATTAGGAGTTTTCAAATCAAGTTATCAAGTGTTAATTTAGGGGGGAAAATAGAAAAATAATTAAAGACTTTCCAAAGACAAAAAGGAAATTCATTGCATGTTAAGACTGGGGAAACACACAGCATTTCCTGAGGTCTATACTAGATACACTGCTCACTTTAAAAGTGATTTTCTCTTATAGAGACAAAACACTCTTGGTGATCATGTGAGGAGCCCAATCAAATGGTTGAGCTGATGTATATGTTTGCTGCACCCTAATCCCTTAAAATCCAAACTCCTTACACACAATTAAGTGTAAAGGGCTTCCTATTTCAGTGCTTGAAACAGATTCCACGTGAATGTGCTCACATGCCAGCCTTCCACGTTTAAGACTGTGTTTTTAATCTGTGGTGCTTCTCCACTGGGGTTGCAACCAGAGCAGAGGAGATCGTGCTAAAACACCCATGTTGCCATGGGGCAAATGAAAGTACTGCAGGTATACCTTTTAAAAACACGGGATGCTCATGCAACTCGGCTTCAAACACTTTCCAGGAGCTCGGGCAGTCAGCAATCCCCGTGCAGCTGAGGAGCAGGGGCTCCGTAGACCTTGCAGTTACGTAAAGCACCGCCTGGTTTATTTTTATTAACGATCCCCTCGCCTCATTTTTGGGTTCAACCTCTTTGTAAAGATTGGAAAAATTGTGTAGGTGATGTTTTCAAATTGCTTGAAGGCTCATAAAGTATAAGTGCCTGGGGTGTTTCTGCTCGCAGCACGTAGGTCACTGGAGGAGGTGTGTGTTGGGGAGTCAGGGGGTTGTCACACCTAAATATTTGCTCCTTAGGCCAAGGGGAGATCAAAATATCACCTTGCACAGACTTGTAAAACAAACCATTATTCATCTGTCAAGTATTCTCTGTCAAGGCCAAAGGCTTCAGTGGTTCTGTGTGTTAGTGTCCAAAGCCTAAAGCATGACCCCACAGGCAGAGACCCCACTTTGGGGAAGGATGACTGGATGGCTACAGGGATCCTCTGGTGGGCCTTCTTCCACCCTTGTGCTGTAGAGAAACTTGAAAGCCAGGAATGTTTCCCCATCTCTGGTGAGAACGTTTCTTCTGTGCCCAGATAGGTGTGGAGTCCTGAGAAAGAGGCACCTAAAGTTCAGGGGACTGAGGGGGGTTCTCGGTGATGTCAGGGCACCCTGTCCCCTGGGCCCAGCACCTTCCCCCCTACTGCTGTCTGCTGCTGATGCTGGGGAAGGAAGGACAAAGC
Organism: Erpornis zantholeuca; assembly: GCA_013400515.1. Taxonomy (NCBI): domain Eukaryota; kingdom Metazoa; phylum Chordata; class Aves; order Passeriformes; family Timaliidae; genus Erpornis; species Erpornis zantholeuca. The sequence goes on along the minus strand of VZTN01025343.1, from coordinate 54,449 downwards.
AGGCTTATTCCTCAAGCAAAAATAATTCTCAGCCTCAGTAGAGAGCTCTCATGTACAAGATTTTATCACAGCTGTTGCACAAATGTGTACAGAGAGGAATCATCCTTTAAATTTCCAGTTTACTACCACCTTAAACATCCCTCTTTGAGATGCTTAAAGTGGATGACTATCAGAATAACCTAATTTTTGGCCTTGCATTCTCAGTCAAGGTCTTTCAATTATACAAAAATGTTTCAAATATGGCGGGAACAACAAAAAAATTATCATCTCCCACAGTCGAATCTTGGAGTTTTATTTACAGGTATTTTTCAGGATTTTTTTCCTTAAAAACCTATGGTGGGTTTTCTTTCTCAACCTTCTGCAATAGAAGGAATGAGAGGAATTTGATATTGCTGTAATCCTTTCCTTACTCAGCAGGTAATGGAAAAGTATAAAAAAAGAAAATACCCTGCTTCCCAGAATACTGAATAAGACTTCTAGGAATAGATCAAACAGTAGGGTTAAATAATCTGAAGCCTTCAATTTAGTCACTTGCAATTGGACCACCATTATAATGTTCACCCAGATCTGAATATCTGCAGAGTTCCAGGCCAGAACACCACAGGTGACCTCTGTATTCACTTCCTTGCCTCATTGCAGCCTAGTGAAAATTAAATTTACTTTTACACCAATTGAGGAACAAGCTGGGGCAGGACCCAATGTTATTTAGGACAGCAAGGACATAGGGAATCATCTGAGGTGCCCACCTTCCCTTCCCTGGGGCCCCAGCACCGCCCAGGACACCAGCTGGAATCCCAGCCCAGGATTAGCAGCGTGGCTGGAGCCTGGAGGGTGCACTGGGACAGCAAAAGCAAAGCGGGAATAGTGTTTCTACTTTCAGCACTAAATTCAATACTTGGAAGATTCAGCGCTGTCAGCTGACAGAAAATAATAGATGCTGGAAAATGCTTCTGCAGCCAGACAAAGTGTCTGAATGCATGTTTGTCTCCAAACTGGTGATGAATGTAGTTTAAACAAGGCAAACTTTGGGGACTGTAACCTTTTTTAGCTTACTGTAAAAACAGTTTACTCGGCTTTCTAATGACTTTAGTACATTTAGGCTATTAAACTTGTAGCTTGAATGAAGAGTATGAGTTTTTTCTGGTCTACTGGGCTTACTGTCTGTTCCATGGATGTCATAAATAAAAATTAAAAAATAAAAAAGGCTGATTTTTTTTTTCAGCCCTCATTAGAAATGGAAGTAGAATTTAATAACCACTCTAAATCATCAGGAAAAATATGGCTAATTTTCTGTTCCATGTGTTTTCTGGAAACCATGCAAACATCACAGACTGGCTGAAATTAGCTCCTTAAAAACGCAGCGTGCCCAGCGACATGCACTGAGCAGGAGCTCGGTGGTGAAGGGACATGAAGGAAAAGCCATGGAAAGCAGCTTGGTGTCCAAGCAGAGCTGATGGCAAACAGCTGCCGGGTGAAGGATTGACGAAGCATTAATTTTCTGTCTTGGTTATCTTGCTCCAAAAGCCCTTCCCAGGTTCAAGCACTTTCCAGAGGCTCAGGGAAGGAGGCACAGAGGGACAAATGATGAGAAAATAATGGGAGAAAGGCAAAAGTAGTGCAAATAGTGTATCTGTGGTCCTCTTGTGGGTTGCATGTCAAGTCAGATACTGCACAAAAGGCTGCCAGCCTGGTGAGTTGGTGAAGCTTCCTCCCTGCCCACCATTTCTAGACAGAGGTTTGCTTTTATTTCTCCCTGAGAGGTAGTTACTGAGGCTGCAATAACAAAAGGATTACATGGATATGTGATTGGATACTGGAAAAGGGCCTTTGTAACCAGGGAGAGGAGGAGGTACTTAATTTGTTTAAAAACAAAAGCTCTTATTTTGAGGGAATCTACATCACAATCTGTGTGAAGCCCTAATTCCCCAAATCCATCTGTGCTTCCACTGGTATAGGGAATTACTGACCCCAGCAATGCCCAGATGGCAGATAAGGATGCAGAAAAGGATTGCTTATTTTATTAACTCTAGCTACCTGGGGGAGGGGGTAAGCCATTTCAGATTGGGGACACAATGAATATACTATGAAAATTAAATCCAATTAAAATATCTTTCACAGGAAATCATGACAGAATGGTGCTTCTAATATCTTTTGATGTTGCAGAGGAATGTGTGGAAACCTGGAAGTGTGAGTCTTGCCTCACCAAAGGAAGAAGATGAATTAAAAAATTTTGCAGCTGAGGCGTTGGGGGGGGG